>CM053595.1:77166723-77207170 GCA_028646575.1 Pseudocheirus occidentalis | reverse complement strand
GATCAATGTTCTGGGCTGGGGGGTAGGGACAAAAAGGGGAGAAAATTTGCAACTCAAAACCTTGTGGAAATGAATGATGTAACCAAGAAAATAAATTAAAATTTAAAAAAAGGCAGAAGGAAAGATAAAAAAATAAATAGATTATAGTCAGATGTGGGCACTTAAGAATTCTTGAACATAGAGATTTTATATTTGTGGGTGATGGCAACATCAAGGGTATGATTATCTTTGTGTGTGACCAAGGTCGGGTGGAAGTGAAAGTAGTTCATGGGAAGTGAGCAGTTGAACTGTGTGGTTAAGGTACTTGAGGTAGAGTCAGTATGTATGTTGAAGTCTTCTAGTATGAAGAAAATGAAAAATTGTGAGCCGTGTCCTGAGGAAGGAAGGGAAGAGCGATGAGTGTCTTTAGGCAAGAACTAACAGGATTCGATTAGGTGTTAAAAGTGAATAGCGTGAATCTCAGTGATGGAGGTAGCAGGAGAATCTGGAAGTGGTATCGGGAAGCAAGGAGTAATCCAACTCCTCTTCCTCAACCAGAATCAAGGAGAATGAGTGAAGATATATAGCTAGTAGGGGGAAGGGTGGCCAGGGAATGTGTATCTTGGGAGAAGGGGAAAATAATGGAGTGGGAGAGAGGGAGGAGATTTCAGTAAGGGCTAGTAGGAGAAGAAAAGATTTAAGATGAAGAGAAGTTTGTTGCCTATGGAACAGGCATTCCCAGGGGCATTGTAGAAGGGCTTAGTAGTGTTTGGTTGAAAATTTGGGATAGGAGTTTTGAGGGGAATCGGAGTTGGGAGTTGGGGAGTGATGATCCAAAAGAGTTCAGAATCCCTGGGATATAACTATGATATGATTGGGATTTGGCATCTCGTATGACCAGGTGTGAAAATGTTCATTGAATGGAGGGTGCCATTCCTCTTCCCATTGGAGGCTGGAGAATGAGCTGGAGGCAAGTGCCATACGAGATGGGAAGTACATGGTCAGATGGAAGGTCCTGCTTCACACAGCTCCTTTTACCTCCAAAGAGATTAGGCAGGAAAAGGGTACAGGAGGAGATGGAAGTTGAACCTATATAGCTGGAGAAAGCAGTTCCATTCCCACTGGCTTTCTCCTTCTAATTTCCTCAATGGACAGGTATAGTAAGAGATGGAAGGCTTGAAGTCCTGCTGCTGTTACTCTTTGCACCTGTGGTTCTACAGGTTCCAGTTGGGTGATTGGGCTGATGATAGTAAGAGGTGGAGGTTGCCTTGTGCTGGCATAGATGGAAGTCATTGCTTTGGGGTAGATGGAAAATACCCAGCCCAGTCCCGTCCCTTGCAACCTTCCCTCAGGGGACATGCTGTGCCCAACAGAAGGAAGATACAAGGTGTTTGCTGGGTCTGAGATATGTAGCTCTTCTTTTCACTTGAGGATGCTGTTAGTGAGCCATAGCAGGAAGTGATAGGCTCCCTGTGCAGCGGGAAGTCCTTTTGGGCAGATGGAAGATGCTCAGCCTAGCCCACCACAGCCTTTCCTCAGGGGACATGTTGTGTCCAGTAGGAAGTAGAAGGAACAAGGTGCTCAGCAGCTCCGTTGAGCAGTGCACCAATATTGATTGCACTATACCCTGCTGGCATGGTCCCCTGAGTAAGCACAGAAAATATGTCATTGTATAACCCTTCACTCAAGCGCTTTCACAGTAGTTTTATGAAGATGCACACACACTGTCTGTGATTGGATGGAACATTCCTTCATGTCAGGATACCTAGATTATTACCTGAGAATTACTACTTTATGGCATTTTAAATTCAGTCATTTTGATTGATTAGTTTCATGATCATGGGCAAGTCATTTAACTTCACTGAACCTGTTTCCTATCTAAAGTATTGACAGAATGAGACGTTTCCACAATTTCCTTTTTCTCTTTCCATCCCCAGTGTTTTCTTTGTTATAGAACTTAATCCCATATCCCCATAGACAGAAAGTTTTTCCCTAGGAGATGCAAGCCTGATTTCCCTAAATCTGGAGATTACTCTTTACCTGTCTGTGGAGTCCAATTCTTGATATTACTTGAAAGATTAACTGCAAAGGACAGAACTGTGATGATGGGTCATCTTGCCTCTGATAAATGGAGAGAAACCATTTTGCTCTTAGATAGGGACAAGAATAGTTTGAGAATAGGGCAGTGTTGGAGAATCACATGGTCTGCTTATGGAGAGTTTTCAGTTCTGGCATTCAGGTGAGCAGGTTTTTGTTAACACTTTTCTCAGCCATAGGGGATATTCTGAGCTTTGGATATGTAGAGTGTTCAGCCAGTGCAGTAAGGGAGAATTTATAATGGCTCCTGTTAGACAGTATTAGTCATGTTCTTATGATTAGCTCCAGAAAAGAATTCTTTGACAAAATATTTTTTTTGATTCAGCTGGATAATCTTGAGACTCTTATTAAAAGTATTTGTTTTAATTCCTTATGCCTGTCACTTGCTCTTTCCAGCTCTTTCTGTGGGGTTGGGTAATCTGTGAGTTGATGATTTCCCTACCTTGCTCTGTAGTGTAAGAGAAAAGCATACTAGGATATAGTTAAAAGTATGTTGTTCAGTCGTTTTCAGTTGTGTCCGACTCTTTGTGACCCTTTTTGGGGTTTTCGTGGCAAAGATACTAGAATGGTTTGCCATTTCCTTCTTCAGCTCACTTTATAGATGAGGAAACCGAGGCAAACAGGCTTAAGTGGCTTACCTATGGTCACACAGCCAATTAGTGTCTGAGGCCAGATTTGAACTCAAGAAGATAAATCTTCTTGATTGCAGGCCTGACATTCTGTCATTTATCCAGTGTACCACCTAGCTGTCCAGCTATAAGTATACATAATAGTCAGGTGAACTGTGGTGGACATTTGTGTATTAATAGGCTTGGGAAATGCAGGATCTTGGTTTTATTGACCATTACTGCCTCATGGAATTGTGTATAGCTACAGCATTTAGCACAGAACATATTAGGCATTTAATAAATTCTTATTTACTTCACTTGAAAAAAGAATGTGCTGATACAGCAGAATAGTTTGATGCTGAAGGAAAACTTTTTGGTTGTGTGAAATTTCCAGACCAAGATAGAAAATTCCCAGGTTGTATTGTTTCGTGAGTAGCTTTTTGTGTGAAACCCCTTGGATCTGAAGAAGAGTGGGATGCTTAGCTTTGGACTGCTGTTTTAAAAGATGCCAAATGCCTTTCTTATAGTATACACCAGATTTAGAAATTCTGTTATCTTGGGTGACTTAGTGGCTGTACAGTTTTCTACTTGTCATGTTTATCATTGCACTAAACTTCCCCTAAAACTACAACCATGTCCACTTTGCACCTCTTTAATTCACTTACGTATTACAGTTACCTGCTCATGTGCCATATCCCTGTACTAGATCATAACTGCGTCCACAAAGGTAACTTTGTCTTACCTAGAAAGCCTTTGTGTGGTCATGGGAAGAGTGCTGAATAACATCAAGAGACCTTTCTGACTGGGCGAGTCCCTCTAAAGACTCATTGTCTACTTCTGTCAAATAGAAATTATTAATTCTTCAGACCCCTGAAGATAAGAATGAAGAAAATGCATTTTTATTCTTAAAGTGTTATAGAAATGAGAATTTTTTTTTTATCCTTTGTTTTTAATTGTTTCTATGAATGGACATTTTCTTCCCATGGTAATTCTTCTGACTTGAAATGAATGAGTGGCATTGATGTTCTTCAGCTCACCCTGCTTTTTGTGCCTGATTCAAGTACTCATGAAATATATAGTGCTTATGTGATTTCATCCAGTTAATTACCCCTTTGGTTGGAAACTATGTACCCCTTTAGTGAGTTGGCATTACAAAGAGGTAATTTGGTTACTACACATGTGTAGGCATTTAACAAACTGTGGCTAAGGAGAGTTATAGTTAACTGTTTTAATATAAAAGCGGTAGTATCATGCTCTAATTAGGAATAGTAAATAGATCCAAGTATTCTCTGCAAATAAGATTGTTGTGTAGATATAATTTCTCATTGTGAGACTATCTTTTTAGGTCATTCTTTTCTGTTTAGTATTCTTAATAAGCAGGATGATTCATATTCTAAATCACTAAAAACAAAGCTTGAAAAGTGGTTATAAAATTGTAAAATGTCACAACTGTGGAAAAACTTTTGACTGTCTTTCCGTGAGAATTGAAAGGTACTTAGAATATAGAATGCCTAAGATATAGATGGATAGACCTGGAAGGAGCCTAAGAGTATAGAATATATTATCAAAAACTGGAAGGGACTTTAGAATACAGATACCAATATATACAGTATTAAACTGGGAAGGATCATCTATAGAGAAGAAAAATGACTTCTCCAAGACTACATAGTGGGTCAGTGGCAAGCAGACTCCAAGACCTGGGTCTTGAACCCAGGTCACTTGACCCCATTCTAGTGTTCCATCCACTATAGAGTAACTGCTTATCAACTTACACTATTAGCTAGCACTAGAGGTATTTTGTATTCTTTTTAGTAAAGATCTGTTACAGATATTCTGTGAGGTCCGCATGGTATAGGATAGAGTTTTTTATTTTGGAAGTTAAAATATATAAATTTGATTCCCGGTTCTACTATTTTTTGAGCTTAGATATTTCACTTAACCTCTCTGACTGATCCTCAGTTTACCTTTTCTGTAAAAATGTTTTCTCTGCTTTCTTCACAGATCGTGAGAAAACACTCTGGAAACTGTAGAAATGTACTATAGAAGTTTCCATTGTTGTATAACTTATGTAAAGGGCTTTAAAAACCTTAAAACACAATATAAATGTTATTATGAGCATTTCTTCTATGAATCTGTTTAAGAATAGTAATAGAATAAAAATGAAGAGATAAAGACTGTCATCAGAGAAATGTTTGACTGGGGGTAAAAAGTTAGGCCAGACACATAGTGAGATGAAGGGATTACTTGTGAATAACCTGGGTGCTTCATTGCTATCCATTCCAAGAGAATACAAGGAATACATCCAAAACATTGGGTAGGCAGACTCACCACTCCCCCTTCCACCTTCTGCCTTTAGATTTGTGGGAGGACATAGATGAGAGTTATACAGAATAAACAGGCATGAATAGGTTGTGATCTGCATTAATATTACTTTTCTTTTGCCCTTTTTTTGGAGGGGCAATTGGGATTAAGTGACTTGCCCAAGGTCACACAGCTAGTAGGTGTTAAGTTACTAGATTTGAACTCAGGTTCTCCTGACTCCAGGGCCAGTGCTCTATTCACTGCACCACCTAGCCACTGCATGATCTTTATTATTAAATGGAATATCCATTTCAGTGAAATTATATACCATAAAAGTGTAATAAAAAGAGCATTGGACTTGAAATCATACTATATGATTACTAGTAGTTACTGTTTAACTTTTGGCCAAGTTATTGACCTTTTTAGCTTTGATTTCCTCATCTGTAAAATGGGGATAATAATGACTGTTACCCACATTACAGGCCTAGTGGAAGGATAAAATGAGATTATATATAGAAAGTATTTTGCATTTGTACCTACAAACTGTTAGGTATATTCATTCAAGCTGACGTTATTTTATAATTGGGCATACTTAGTGTGCAGTTTCTACTGTGAAATATCATAAAAGACTTGAATTGTAATCCCAGATGTGCCACTAATCCACAGGGTGACCTTGAGCATATTGCTTCTCTGCCCTGCCCCTCTGTAAAAAATGAAGGTATTATGTTAGATAGTCTTTCAGGTCTCTACTGGCTCTGAAATTTTTTATTCTTTATTTTTTATTCTTGTTCTGTGTGTTTGCTCATTTACCAAATTCCTATGTAGGATTGATTATTTAAATTTGCAGTTTTAAGTGAGTGTTTTTTATTCAGTTAAGCAAGCCCTTTTACAAGTTATTGTAAATTGACAGACCAGCAAAAAATCAATTGTTAAGGTGTGTAGAGAACCTTTTCTAATTAAAGCAATTTAAAGTAAACAATAGGCAATTAATATTATCAACAATAGACATGTAGTGCTTGGAAAAACTTGAAGGGATTTTTCTAAGCCAATAAGTATGAAATATAGTTAGGAGTTTTAAAATTCTAATGATGAAGAACAAGACCAAGCATGCTTGCAAAGCTATTTTACTATATATGCTGTCTAACGACATTTCATAAGTTCAATGTTTATAATATATGGGTAAAACCCAAGATTCCTTAAATTGGATACAAAGACTTTTATTTACCTTTTTATAAAGAGAGTTGAGTCAAGGCTGTATCTCTGCTCTGTGTATACATTGTTGTAAAGGAGGACTTGCAGAATAATTACACAATCATAAAATGATGATGATGAAGATAATATTTTAATATATAGGACTTTCTGATTACAAAAATATGTAGTGTCTTCCTGATCCTTTTCTTTTTTTCTCCCACAATTAGATAATAGGCTCCTTCTCAGACCTAGTGGTAGATCTGGAGTCAGAGAACTTGAATTCAAATTGTAGCTCCTTAATGTGTACAAAATTGCATCTCTTTGGGTCTCACTTTCCTCTTCTCTAAAATAAAGAGATTGGACTTGAGGGCCTCAAGGGTCATAGGATTTAGAACAAGAGTGATCCTTAGAGGTCAGTGCTTCCCTTCAATTTACAAAGGAAAAAGGTGAGGTTGAGAGACTCTTTTAAGGGCATAGTAAGGAGCAGAACAGGATTTGAAACCAGATTTTTATTAAGGTTTCTATCAACTCTTAGATTCTGTTTTTAAAAAATGGAGGTGGAGGGCAGTGTGTGAGAGGAAGACCATGCTCCATTTCGAATCTGTGCTAGTTTTCCTCTCTTAGGCATTCTGGTAGCCTCTTGCTCTTGGAGGCCCTACTGTGTTGGTTCTGAGCATAGTTTGGATACTCAGTTGGCTTAGCTCACTGCAGATCAGAACTCTCAGGCTCAAGTGATGCGCCATTTCAGCCTCTCAGAGCTGAGATGATAGGCATGTGCTCCTGTGCCCCACTTAAAATAAACTGTTAGTAATATCTTCTGTTTTTACGTCACTTAAATTTCCTAGGTCTTTCTTCCTCTTCTTAGAGAGGCATCCAGCATAACAAAGAATTTTTTATTAAGAGAAAAAGAAGAAAAGGAAGGGGGGGGGGGGAATAAGACTGATTAGTCAGTGCATTGGAAAAAAAAATCTCATAATATATGTAATGTTTCACGCCTGTGTGATTGTCTACTTCTGCTATAGAGTGAGGGGAGTTGTCTTTTCATGTCTTTTCTTTGGGGTCATGCTTCTCCTTGGTAATATTGCAGCATTCATTTTTAGAAGTTTGGGGTGATTCTTTCCTTTTATATTGTTATAGTTACTTTTGTTGTTGTATATTATCATATACAATATACAATGTTTTATTGTATGTTGCTTTCCCGACTGCTTACTTTACTTTTCATCAGGTCATGTAAATCTTTTCATGCTTCTTTATAATCATCATATCTGCCATCTATTACAGCACAATAATATTCCATTATATTCACAAATCACGTTGCCCAATAAGTGGGAATCTTGTTTGTTTCCAGTTTTTTGCTATCTCAAAAAAGTATTGCTGCAAATATTTCCAGTTCTTTGCTACAACACAAGAGTTCTGCAGATTAGTAGCAATATAAGGGATCTTCCTTTTTGTAAATTGGGATGTATATACCTATTAGTCAGCCCTTAGATTTTTCTGATTCTTATTCTTCTTGGTATTGGTTAGAAAAAAATAAGAGGAAAAAGAAGTTGGTTAGAGTGGAAATAATAATAATAATAACATTTAGCTAGCTAGAAATGCTTTACGTTTGCATTAACACTTTATAAATATTATCTAATTTCATCCTCACAAAGGAGAAAGATGCTGTTATTATCAATCCCATTTTCCAGATGAGGAAACAGGAAGACTGATTGAGTGAATTGCCTGAGGTTACATATCTAGTAAGTGTCTGAAGCTAGATTTAAACTCATGGTCTTCTTGACTCGAAGTCCAGCATTGTCTAGAAGTATGACCACATTAGAAATCAGGAAATTGAGTTCTTGTTCTACTTAGTGTGAGTAACTAGTTGTGAAACCTGAGACTCCAAATTCAGTGTGATACTCGACCTTCTTTGTCCCTTGGTCCTATTTGACTTTCTGGCTTCAGAGATCTGTTGCATCTGATTCATACATGGAATGTGCCTAGGGGATAAAGACCCTCCTTAGATAAGACTGTTGAAATTCTACCCATATGCAATATAAATATCATCTCCATTTTATAGATAAGGAAAGAAAGCTCAGAGAGATTAAGTGGTTTACTTTTGGTCATATTCTTCCCAGAATATTGGAGCTGATTTGGCATCCAGATCCCTTGACTAGGCCCAGTATTCTTTCTACTGTATCACCCAGCTTCTCTTGGAGCATTTCATTTGAACCTCTCATACTCATTTCATATAGTCTTATTTATATGATACTTATTTATATTCATGTTTATCAAAGTGCCTTTAGGGCAGTGACTGTGAGTGTCATTTAAGTTTGTGTAATTCCTGATGGCTAATAGAAGGCCATGCATGTTGCTTAATAAATGCTTTCTAAAAGAGTGAACAGAACATAAAATCTCAATATGTGGTATAATGTGTTTGTTGTCTGTAGCAATAACAGTAGCTCCTATATTTATCTAGTGCTTTATTGTTTACAAAGTATACATACTGATATCATCCTAAGTGGAGTAATAGGTTTTTTGGTACTGATCATGGGTTTCATGGAACCATTCACATAAAGTTTTTTTTTTTTCTGTAGTTCCATGTATTAACTGTAAATAGTTCAGGCTGTAGTGATAAAGGTAATGTCTTGGTATTTGTAAACCACTTTCTAGTATGGGTCATGTACACAACAACAAGATAACTAGTTTGTTAAATGAGGAAGTTGGATTAGTTAGTCTAAGGTCTATATATCTTGGTACCTGTTACAGAGTGGAGTGGTAAAGACAAGGAACTGAAAGTAGTCTGATATGGTGAAAAAAAGATTATACTAAGCTTGGAGATTGGGGTTCTATTCTCAGTTATATTAGTTGTGAAACTTGGATCTAAGTTTACTAGATAGCTGATAGAGAACTAGGTGTTCTCTAAGGTTTTTTCTAACTCTAGCATTCTAGTGCCAACTTTCTATGGTCCCTGGTAACTCTAGCATCCTTTGTTCCATATCCTGTGTTCTGAGGTCACTTCTAGCCCTTACAGTACAACTCCGGTTTGGAAATGCAGATCCCTAAAATTGCTTAATTGAAACATATTGATGGTGGTCATATTAGGAATACTAATCAGAATCACTTAAAGTGTAGCTAGTTTTGCTGCAACTAAATTTCTTTGTAAGGTAAGGACATTTTCATTTGGTGTGGTGAGAAACAAACTCTTGAAGATTATAATTCATTCAAATGGGTAGAAGATTAATATTTAGTCTGTCAAGATCAATACTGTTCCCCCTTGCACTAATTGTCAGAAAATCTTGCTCAGGCTACTGAAGGGTAGTGGTGTGCTACAAGACCACCACATCACAGAGAGAGGATTCAAAGGCAAACTGTCCTGCACCCTCTGGTATCGACTTGCAAATTAGCATCTGGAATCTAATTAAACAAGCTTAATGAAAGTAGCAGCTGAATGATGCCGGAAAAGACAATCAGCTTTTTTTCCCTCTCTGATATATATTCTGTACTATTGAAGTTGATCACCAAACACATCGTGTGAGCACAGTTAAGAAAAAATTAGCATTTATTTGAAGAAGAGGAACTGTTTCTCATTCTGTTATGCTTTTGGCATGCGCTGGCGTCCCACGAGAGCCATGCCACAGCAGAGAGTGCACAATATTTATAAATCCATGACAGGCAATAATAGCAACTTGAAAAATTCTTTTGCTAGAATTTCAAGTTGAGAGCTGCCAAAAGCAGAGAGAATCAAATCTGCACCGGCAGCTGCTGTGCCCTACAGTTAGAATTCTAGACTTTGAAGATGCTCGACTTAAAGAAATGAAGACTGCAGGCTTAGCCAATTTTTGCAGGTTTCTAGAGCCCTGGCTCTTTGCCTTTTGAAGATGAGTTGCTGAAGCTTCTACCACTGCCTGAGGCATGCTAACACCAGCAGGATGTTCTCCTCTTTCCCCATCTCTTGGCACCCCCCTCCCCCTCTGCTCCCCAGTCTTAGTATGTCTTCAGTTTTAAGTAGCACATGCTTTGTCAATGCCAGCCGTGATGGTCCTTTCCCTGGTTGCATTGCCAGAGAGATGAACTCTTAGCCTGC
Organism: Pseudocheirus occidentalis; assembly: GCA_028646575.1. Classification (NCBI taxonomy): domain Eukaryota; kingdom Metazoa; phylum Chordata; class Mammalia; order Diprotodontia; family Pseudocheiridae; genus Pseudocheirus; species Pseudocheirus occidentalis. The sequence continues at coordinate 77,196,928 of CM053595.1, read as the reverse complement.
ACCCTTCAGAGAGAAACCACAAAAGATAGATGGTGACGTACACAAGTGCTGCTTCAGCTGTCTGATTTATGGAGTCATATTTCATCATGAGGCAAGGCCTGGCCTCTTGAGAGAGAAGACCTTATAGATTGCTAAAGATGTTAGTAGTTTCAGCCCTAAAGCCCTGTAGTTGTCTCAAAAAGGCAGCGCCAAACATTTAGCTGTGGTGGAATGGAATTAATTTGGTTGTGTAGTCATTTGTAGAATAGAAATGGGAGAAGAGTGCAGATGGGAAAGGAAAGTATTAGGACCACAAGTCTTAAGAATACTGTGTATTATTTTAATTTACTTTTTCTAAAGGAAGAGTAGTAGCACCTTGAAATAAAGCACACAGTGTGGAAGTTAGAGGCTATTATTTAATAGAGAGGCCTCTGCTGTCCTCTTTTTTTGATATGGGGGAAAGGTAATTTACTCAGTGTTAGATTTAGAGATTATCCCTATTGGCCAAAACTTTTGTGTCCTCAGTAAATCACAGAATTTAGGAGTTGGAAGAGACCTCAGACTTCACCTGGGCCAGTGAATTCCTTTGTCATTCATCTCTTAACAGGTTGGGTTATGGTATGATTGAGAATGTTGTAAGCAGGTTTCATGCCCCAGGTTAAGGGTTGGAGTTGTTCATTTGTTTCATGTCGAACTCTTTGTGACACCATTTGGGGTTTTCTTGGCAAAGATACTGGAGTGGTTTGCCATTTCCTTCTCCATATAATTTTACAGATAAAGAAACTGATGCATATAGGGTTAAGTGACTTACCTAGGGTCAAACAACCAGTGAGTGTCTGAGGCTGGATTTGAACTTGGGTCTTCCTGACTCCAGGCCTCCAACTCTATCCACTGTGCCACTTAGTTGCTCTGAGGGTTGCACTGTAGTTGACCTTTGAAGTCCTTTTCAACTTTGGAGTTCTGTGGGAAACTTTTATAGGACCATTGCCCCAAAGAAATTCTGAAGCAGTATCCCTTTGTAATACACAGACTGCTGTTGAGTTGGCACTCATCAAGGAAGGCATTAGGTTTTTGTACTTGTAAGAAGAAGTGGCAGTGCCATCACAAAGCATTTGCCAGAGTGCTCGTTGATACATGGGTTATTGTGCTTAGCTCTTGAGCAAATATTATATATAGATGGACCTGGTTAATCTTAGTAATACATTCTGAGAGAAGATGTTTTTATATTACATTTAAGTTACATAGAAACAAATAAGCAGGCAGTGAAAACCCTCATATACCAGTCAAGGGTAAGTGTATTTTTATTGAGAGCGAAATATTTTAAAAAAACCCAAAAAACATGACTCTGCTTGTATTTCTCCAAAAACAGGTTGATAAGTACTTCTTCCTCAGCAGTGATAGAGATTGGCCAAGCTACTCCCTATTTCTTGTTACTGCCAGGCTTTAAAAATGGCTCACTTCATAGAAAAGAGCTTGTCCATACAAGTGCTTTTGGAGGATTGAAGGCAGTATAGAATTAAAAGGAGTTAAGAGTTAAGAAAGAGTTAAGTTACAAAGAAAGGGAAATTTTCTTAGGACATCATACTTTGAATGATCCTTAATTGTTGTGACTTAGGTACTTTTTTCACTGATATACATAATGATAGTAAGCATTTAAATTTACTAAACTCTTTGCATATGTTATCACATTTGACTCTTAAAACAATCCTATGAGGTCATTACTGTAGGTATTATTCCTATTTTACAGATGAGGAATCTGAAGTTCAAAGAGATTGATACAGTGAAAAGACACTGCTGGATTTGGCAGTACTAGTTTTACCACGTGTGTGACCTTGGGCAAGTTAACTTCTTTGGGCCAGAGCTTTCTCTCTCCTCTGTAAAATTGGATCAGATGACACATACGGTTCTTTACAATGCTAAGTCTATAATCACATGATCTATTTCTTCTCACATAGCTAGTCTTTGTTGAAAGCAAGATTTGTACTTAGGCCTTCCTGACTTTGCAGCACTTTCCTTTACTTTAACCTGCCTCTCCAATGACATCTCCCTCCCATCTTCTTTTCCTGTGTGGCTTTTTTCCATGTTTTATCATAAATTCTCTTTAGAGGATCCTGCTTGTTATGCTGGAGGCCTTTCCTCTTACTCTTTTTCACTGAGACAGTAATAATAATAATAATAATATCAACTCATTTTTATATAGTACTTTTAAGCTTTGGAAAGCAATCTCCTCTATAAGATCCTGGTGAAGTCGGTCATGGAAATATCATTTGGAAGGACTCTCTTCCCCTTCCTTTCCCAGGGTTCCCTTTGCTCCCCCTTCCCTCCTTTCTTTGAAGATCAGGAAACAGACTCAGTAAGGTACAAGTCATTTAGCCAGGGTCACACATTAAATATTGGTCCACGGACTTGAACCCAGAGCCTCTGAGACTCCGAAATCTCTTGCTTTTCCTCCATACCACATTCCTGACAGATAAATACTAAATTATTTCATTAGTGAGAGAGAATTTTGTTTAAATTCTAGATATTTTGTTGTTACTTTTAACTACTTCCTCCTGCTAGCATGTTCTCTAAATTCTTACCTTGTCCAGCATTTATCAAACATTATTTTACATAGGAATGTTGTTTTTCTTTATATTGATGGTGTAGGGCATTAAGAAGGTATGATTCCCCAAAATTAATAGTGAAATTACTTTCCTGAAAAATCTTGGAATATTGAAGACAGTTTTCTATTTGAGGCATAAAGGACTACACATATCTCTTTAAGATCCTGAACAAAAATAAGGGAAAAACCAAACATGTTATTTGAATGATGAGAAGAGTAGTGTTTGTGGGGTTTTCCCCCTCCAACTGCCAAAACTTTTTAATCTTTGTCAACAATTGTTCTGTTCTCTGTCGTATTTCGGCTGTCTCTGTGTGCCTGGGAGCTCCACAGCAATGACAGGCTGCATATGAATTCTGTATTCATTAGTGATCTTGATCCAAATGTCTCTGTCCCTGCCATGGGGGCTCAGGTGTGGAAGCTGCTGGCTAATCCCACCAGCTGACATTCAGCGGTTTAATGACTCTGTAGGAAGGTGACCACTTGCTGGGAGGTTTGCTGGCTAAACTCAGACAGCAGACAATGAAAATCAAGGAAGACTATCAGTGTTAAGCCGAAGCGCCTTCCTGAGGAACTTGAACCCACGTCGGCTTCAAACACAGAGCTTAAGCAAATGTAAAATTAAAAAGAAAAGGCTGACCTTCAGTACCTGAAGTAAACAACTGTTTTCATATTCTCCATTTCTGTCGTCTGTCTGTTGATGTTTTGTTGTTCAGTAACACTTTAATAGGTGCCAGCTTAATGAGGTGATCTTTAGACTGTTTTCCAAGTTTTTATATTTTAAGGTTATGTTTGTGCAATTTCATCTGTTTAGGTATTGCATATGTCTACAGAGAGCCAAGAATCTTTCTGTAGATGAGTGCAGAGGACTAATGTAGGCATATTCATTTGTTTCCTTGCCCATCTTTTTTATCTGTATTTGACTATTTTTAGAATGAGTTCTTTGATTAGCCAATTTTGACAGGTGTCACTAGCTATTTTGACAGCTCTTTAGTGTGATCTGCCTTCTGATGCTATCGATTCTTACATAGGTTCAGCATTTCTGTGGCAGGCCTATGGCAGCATTGGAGCTGTTTAGGGGGAGACTGATGTTGGCAGTTCTTGATGTTCTTGTAGAATCTCCAAATCAGAGGAGACCTCCGAACCTCAGTGGTCATCTGTTCCTGCTAACTTTGCCTAATGTCAAATGCTGTTGATATAGTAGATTTGGGCAATAATGAGGTTTTTGACAGTTATTTTTCAGAGGATACTTTTCCTAAGGTTGTTTCAGTTCCTTGCTTTTGATTATGTTTATATCATGTTGGATATTTGTCTTGACCTGAAACTTGAATTATTGGTCCGGGCAATTATTTTAGAGATAGTGTGGTATAGTGAGAAAAGTTCTGACCTTGATATTGGGAAAGCCAGGATTCAGATCCCACTAGTAACATTTACTTAACTCTGTGACCATGGGGGAATCACTTAACTTTTCACTTTTCATCATTTGTAAAATGGAATGATATGTGTACTACCTCACAGGGTTGTGAGACTCAAATGAAAAACAGTGCAAAGTACCTTTTAAACTTTAAAACTCTATAAATGTCAGTGGTTTGTTAGTATTATTATGTTAAAAAAGCATTTTTTCTTGAATGCTGAATAACAACGTTGAATAGGCCAAAATGTTTCCATTTATAGGAAATGGAATTCATGTTTTCCATGAATTTAGCTTCTTAACCTGTAGAATTAGGGACTTGAATTTGATTTTTCTAACAGGTCCTTTTCAACATTAATATTCTATGCTTTAAGGCCTTTAAGCTCTTAAGTTCTGTGTTTGAAGGCCTCTGAGCTCTGGCTATGTTTCTTTCTTTCTTTCTTTCTTTCTTTCTTTCTTTCAGCTTTTTGGAGGGGGGAAGGTAGGGCAATTGGGTTTAAGTGACTTGACCAAGGTCACACGGCTAGTTTTGTGTTAAGTGTCTGAGGCTGGATTTGAACTCAGGTCCTCCTGACTCCAGGGCTGGTGCTCTATTCACTGTGTCACCTAGACACCCCTGACCTTCTCTTTTCAATAGTTTCTTCCAACTTGAAAACTCAGATTATTTCATTTTGCTTAGTGTGGAAAAAATGGCCTTTTGACTTGTCACAAACTTAAGATATTCCTGGGGCACAGTACAGAATTATTTTTAGTTTTATATAGTTCAGTAGGAGATTTGAAGGTTGTTAATAGTTAATCTTTTTCATCCTAATTTTTTTTTGTCACAGCTCTTCATGGTTTAAAAGTCAAATTAGCCCTGTTTTAGAATCCTCTGGTGTTCTAAGATTGAGAAGGCTGAAAAAGGGAAGGGCTTATTGAGTTTTGTACTTTTAGCAACCTCCTTTCTACATTTTCATATTCCGTAGTATAAATATCCACATCACTTGTTGTGATGTTCATCTGAAGATAAGAAAGGTAGTGTGGTACCTCAGACCTCTCTGGGAGGAAGGTCTAAAACTGAGACGTTAAATCTAACTGCTGTTGAGATCATCTTTTGGGGGAGTCAGAAGTTGAATTTTCCTAAGGAGTGGGTGTTGAAATATATGTCTTTGCTTTTCAGTATCAGGAAGTATAAAATAGGTTACGTGGAAAATTACTTTTTAATAAAATTGCCAGTGAGTGGAATGGATTTATGGTGGATTCTCTGTGGTAGGGCAGGGCCTTGGGAATTCTGGAATTTAAAATTAGAACCATAGAATGTCACAACTGAAAGGAACCTGAGAACATGGAATCTAAAGGACCTACAACATTAGAATTGGAAGGAACCTTAAACAAAAATGTTAAAGGTACATAGCATTTTAGACTATTGAGCATAGGATGTTTTTGCTGGAAGGGACTACGGAGGTCATCTAATGCATTGATGGAGATATTCCTATGTAACCTGTGAAATTCTTAATTTTTTTTCTAAAGATATTATGAAGTGTGACTGCAAATGGTTAATTTGTATAATTGTTGCCTTTGGGAGACTTTTTGTTGACTTTCTTTTAAGAAAATTCCCCCCAAAATTTGTTTCCATACTGTGTCACATGAATGTAGATTTTGTTTCCTTCCTTAATCAACCAGCTTATTCAGCTGTCTACTGTGTGCTTGTTAAAAGGCATTATGATCATGGAATGTCGTAGTGAAAGGTTTTGTAGGTTACAGTAGAGATTACTTATGCAACTATTTGTAAAACATACCAAAAAAAGGAGTTATTTTCTTACACAATAGGTAGATGTAGGACAGGTAATTATTTTTGATGCATTCCTCTGGAGCAGCTGTTCCATCCTAAATGGTTCCAGTTTGTATGGTTTCTAGTAACTGTGGAACATGGGAGAAATATACCATGTAGGTGAATATTTCATGGCCTCTAATACCTGTCTCAGAAATCCAGAAGACAAAAAGTAACTTCTATATGAACAAGTAATATTTAATCAAAATATTTGGGAGTTGGAGTTAAGAGGATGAGGAGACTCATTGAAGAGAATGTTAGGTATAATTTCACATAGGCAGTTGGGAAATGTTACCATAAATGTAGTAGAAAGCAGTGGATTGGGAGTCAGAGATCTGCATTAGTTTTGCCACTGCTGTGACACCTTGGTCAAACTGTTTCACTTCTCTGGGCCTCAGCTGCTTCATCTGTAAAATGTTATAGTAGCTGATAATCCAGTTTCCTTCCATCTCTAATGTTCTGTGCTCACTCTGTAGTATTATAGATCATAGTTTCTTTTTTAAAATACATTTTACTGATGTCTTTTTTAAAACATCACCATAATTTTCTCCTGAGATTCCTGACCTCCCTCATCCCAGATGGCCCTTCTGTAGAACTAATCTTGTTTTAAAGACCAAAAAAAAAATGAGGGGGAAAAAAACGAACATAACAACTCATTTGCAAATGTTTGAAAATATATGCAATGCCTAACATTTGTGGACCTCACCTTTGCAAAGGTATGAGAGTGTCTTCTTATATATCTTCTTTCAAGTCTTATTTATTTATAGTTTTGCACCATTTACTTCTGATTTTGTGTGTGTGTGATGGTTCTTTCTGTTTATGTTGTAGTTATTGGACATACTGTTCTCTTGGCTGTACTTAACTTCATTCTGCATCAATTCATATAGAATTGGCCATGCTTCTCTATATTCACCACTTGTCATTTCTTATAGCTCCGTAATAGTAATCTATTGCATTTATGTACTACAGCTCTTTTTTAGCTGTTTCCTAATCAGTGGGAATCTACTTTGTTTCCAATTCTTTGTTATCACAGAAAGTGCTGCTACAAATATTTTAGTGTATGTGGGGACTTTCTTCATGGCATTGACCTCCTTGAGACATAGCCTAGCCTAGAGTCTCTGAATCAAAAGCTCTGGCCATTTTAGTAACTGTATTTGCATAATTCCTAATTTACTTTCCAGAATGGTTGTTCTGACTCAACAGCTTCACCAGTAATGCACCAGTGTGCCTAGCATTCCACAGTCTCTCCAAAGTTGACTTCCCATCTTTTGTAACTTTTGCTAATTTGCAGAGTATAGGGTGAAACCTGAGGGTTTTGATTGCATCTTATTCTTAATAATGTGGTATATACTTTCAAATGGTTCTTAATAGCTTGCACTTCTTCCTTTTGAGAAGTTTGTTCACATTCTTTGACTACTTATGTGTTGCGCAGTGACTTTTGGTTTTATACATATTTGTTCATTTTTTGTGTATCTTAGATACTAAACCCTTCTCAGAAATTTGACACAGATTCCCCTCTCTCACCCCCATGTGACCACTTCCCTTTTTATCCTTGTTTTATTTGTAATCCAATGTACACACATGTCTTTTTGTAACTGGTTAATTGCCATTGCTGGTTTGGTCTAAAAAAAAAAGTGCATAATTTAGAGCAAATAAAATTTCCCCCTTTCCCTGGACTATTTTTCCTGTTGTTCTACTCATTATCTGGATCACATAATGCTTTGAAAAAAGATGAGTTAGTACAGAAATTGGAAATTCCAAGGTCAAAAGCTTTGAGAGAAGCAGAGTGATAGGATTTGCAAGACATTTTATTATGCAGAAAGTTCATTCTGTTGTGCAAATATGTTTTATACAATTGTCATCATAGCTTACTTAAAGTGATAGCTATCACTACTGTTGAGAAAGTTAAAAGAGGAACCCTGAATTTAACCCCCAGAATCATTCACTAATTTGCAAATTTAAGACATTATCTGACTTGGAGACTGGTGTAAAACAATGTATTTGTACTTTTCTATGTATAAGTGCTTAGAGAAGTATCAAGAATGAAATAGAAGAAGGAACATTACTGGATGGTAGCTTAGAATCATGTAAGTTTTGTCTTGGCAGGTAATTTGGCATAAATTGTTCATGTAAATCCAGGTTAGTAGGGAAGATGTTATTTTAGTAAAAAAGATAAACTGCTGATTAATTCAGTATAGAACTCAATTACAAATTGAAAGTGTCTCTGCGGGACTCCAGGACCCTAAAGACAGCAGATGTTGAATTGATACTCCAGCACATTTCACAGTGGTGTGAAATATTAACATGGTTTATTACACTTGTGTGGTATACTGTATTAGAAAGGGGGAGGTGAGAGAAAACTCAGGCCTTGTGAGTGGTACCGAGTCTAATATGCAATGAAATATAATTAAGGACACTAGCAAAGGAGTGAGTGTGTGTGTGTGTATGTGTGTGTGTGTGTGTGTGTGTTTACTTAATTGTGTAGAAAATAAGTATAAAATAGCATTCAGACTTAAGTAATTGTGTGGTCTTTGTGTGTTAAATGTTGTGTAGGGAAATTAATATAATAATGAATATTGAACTTCCTAACAGGTCATTTAAGAGTTTAGCTTAACTTGCTACCTGCACAAGTGAGGAAGGGCTCTTGGCTGCTCAGGCAATATTCCAGTTAGTTAATGATCCCTATGTGTATTGAGCCAATAGTTTTAAATTGTGTTTGTATTCCTCTTTACTTCCTGGCCTAAACTGTTATGTAGGCCATATTCTTGCCACATGGTGCTCTATAAAATGCCATTGTAACTCATGCGCAGAAAGAAATTGTCTTTAGCCAACATATTTATATTAATGGCATGGTGTTGGAGTCAGAGGACCCAACTTTAAAACCTAACTGTGACACTCTGTGACTTGAAGCAAGTTACATAGCCTCTCTGTGCCTCGGTTTCCTCACCTTTTAAAATAAGGAGCTTGATTAGATGATTTCTAAGGCTCCTTCCAGGTGTAAACTGTACATACTTCTTTCATTTCATCAGTGTGGATAATCCCTACATGTAGTTAATCAGTCTTCACACATTAATCAAGCACTTACTATGTGTCATACACTGCTTTAGATGCTGAGGGTGGGGGAGATAAAAGACCAAAGTGCAATAGTCCCTGCTGTCAAGGAGTTTCTGTTCTAAAGGGAGAGGGGAGTCATAACAGGTACCTAGGTTTTACAGCATGTAGGCCAGGGGCAGAGGCTGGTGTGCTAAACACAGGAAATATGAAGAAAGGCCAGAAATATGGTCCTCCCAGAGCTCACGTTCTAATGGGACCTACGGTGTGCAAATAAAAGGAAGCCAGTAGCCAACCTGAGTAGAAAGAGCTTTCCAGTTATGGGAGACAACCAGTGTAATGCACAGATTTGGAAGTATCATGTATAAGAGACAGCTAGCAGATCAGTTGTACTTGGATCATAGAGGGAAGGAAGTAAAGTATAAGAAGATTGGAAAGGGAAGCAGAGTCTAGATTGTGAAGGGCTTTCAATACCAAATAGGATTTTATGTTTGATCTTCTAGTAATAGGGTCATGATGATGGTCTCAGTTTTCCCAAAAGTTATAAAAGCAGCTCAGCTGAGATAGTGGTGATAGGTGTGGGAGGCTTGAGGACAGAAGAGTTTGGTGGGATAGGGAATCATTTAGAGAGGAGTTAAAGAATTACCTTAGTGCTGTGAGCTCTGGGTCTAGCTCAATTGTTAGATAACATAAATTTGTCGTGGATCAGATAAACATTATTATGACTTCCTCCAGCAACACGTGAAAAGAGGAGGTGAATCATCATAGTAATCTAGGGTTGGGATCTGGCAAGGTGTGAGCTTTATAGGGTCAGGGGGTGAAAATTTCCATATATAGGACTGTTATAGAATTGAAGGGAGGGAAGTGAAATTTGAGCAAGAGCTTTGTCCCAGAAGAGTACTAAAGGATGGAGGGGGGTAGCAGATCAACAAAAAGGTTTAGGAAAGGGAAGGAAAGATAGATGGATTAATAGGAGGCTATCATCTGATAAAGGAATTTTAGAGTTTTTGATCATTTAAATGAAGCACTTGTGAGTGACAGCCCAAGAATGTGACCCTCACTGTGTGGAAATGGAGGAATTAGGAGGTTAGGTGTAAGGGTGGGAGTTGGGTTCAAGAATAAAACTGCATGCCAAGTACTCAACTGTTTGAAAGAGAGAGAATGACCTGAGAGGCAGATTAAATTACTGCCTTCTGTCTGGGTCAGGTGATACATTTGAATGGAGTGAAGTTTAAAGCAAAGGAGGTTGCTTTTACTTCAGCAGACACTTTTTGTGACTTTTTGTTGCTCAAAAAAGTCCAACTTTTTGGTAAGTCAGGAAAACATGAATTCAGATCTAGACTTAAGACACTAGCTGTGTGACCCTAGGCAAGTCACTTAACCTATATTTGCCTCAGTTTCCTCTGCTGTAAAATGAGTATCATAACAGCACCTACAGCTCAGAGTTGTCATGACCATCAAATACAATTTATGAAGTACTTGGCACAGTAACTGGCCTGTAGTAGACATTATGTAAATGCTTATTCCTACCCTACCCCTTGTGGTTTGTCCTTTGTTCTCAAAGAGGGCCATGACATCAGGGAGATGATGATGACATGACTTGCACTTGAATTGGATTTGAGTGAGGGAGGGCTGTGCAGGGTCACCAGCCTCACTTTCTCCTCCACAGCCATCTGCATCCAGTGGCAAGATGGCCCAGGATGCAGTTGGAGATCTTGGCCTTTTTAAGCTGAGGTCTTTTCAGGTTCTCACTTTGCATGAGACAGTGCCATTCAGTGAACAGGCCTCTTTAAGAAGTGAGTCAAGGGATGGCCGCTTCAATTAAAAAAAAAAACAAAAAAAACTTTATGCCCAACTAGGCTGCCTCCAGATGACCTGACTCCCTAATAGGTATTTAAAGAATCTGTGTAACAGATAGGCTACGCAGACTAGTGGTGGGAGATATTTAGCAAAATGAACTGGGGAAAATTCCCATGTGTTCTATAATTTGTTACTCTGGTGTTCATAGGATCATAGATTTAGAGTTGGAAGGGTGCTCATCTAGTCCAGCTATCTCATTCTAGAGGTGAGGAAACTGAGACCTAGAGAGGTTGTAACTTGCCTCAGTGTCATACCACTATTCAGTGTTGGAAGCAAAATTTGAATCTAATTCCTGACTCAGAAGCCAGGGCTCTTTCTACTCTGTTCTTTCTCTCCTTATGCCTGGCAGCAGTTTATCTTTCCTGTCTTATTCTTATACTACTTCCTCCCATACGCTGCTCTTTTATTAAACTATAGAAGAAATACCCTTCACTTTCCTGCTTCTGTACCTTTATCCTGGTTTTTGTGACTAATGCTCTCCTTCCTGTCCTCATTTCCACTTCCAGTCTTTAATACCGAGTTCAAATATTACTTCCCTAAAAATTTCTCTGACTTTGCTCATTGGAAATTCTTTTTACCTTCTTCAACTGCACCCCCATGAATATTTTTATCCTATATGTTTTTCACGTTGAATTTTGCATTCAGGTTATTTGTGTACGTGGCATCCTTCTTGTAGCTTACATGACTGTATCTTATTTACATTATAGAAGTTCATAACTGGCCAATATCTTTTCTGGTCATTTTTTTCTTTGATAACATTTCTTTAGACTCTGCTCATGCCCACCAAGTGCCCCTTCTTATGTCCTTTGGATGATCCTCAGTTCAGTTTTTCAGACTGTAGTGCTCTGCCACTCACAGCCTTAAAAGAGCTCTGAGGCAGTATTAGTGTTCAAAGACCCTCCCAGTGTAGGGAGAGGCCTGAAGGCTGAAGAATTGAGGCCCTGCTCAGGAGGCAGGGAGCAGTTGTTTTATTGAAGTAAGAGTAGTGGAGGTGAATGTAGCTCAGATTCTTTGGGGCTGTCACCCTCAGCAGTGAAATTTGAACTTTACTTCAAGTATTTTGAATAGATGAATGACATGTTTAGATCTGCATAAATAAGAACCATTAATTTTGTCATTCATTGCTGAAGTCCTTTTCTCACACTCATGCTAGAGAGTAATCAGTGTCATATTGTGGAAGGAGGACTGTATCTGGAGTCAGAGGACCCAGAGTCATCTCTCGGCTCTGCTACTTACTTGCCTGTTTATCCTTGGATTTGCCTATGCTCTCTTTCCCTTTCTGGATCTCAGAATTCTCATTTGTAAAATGACATGATTGGACTAGAAGTTCTCTAAAGAGCCTTCCAGTTCTACATCTTATTTTTCTGTAATAGAATTATTATTACTGTTAGAGCTGAAAAGGACTTTAGGGACCATCTAATCTTGTCTTCCATTTTACAGATGAGGAAGCTGAGGCCTATATAGAGAAAATGACCCAGTGACGACAGAGATTCAAGCTCAGGTCTTCTGACTCTTTCCAAGGCCAGTGTTCTTTCCAGTACACTTCTCTCCCTTTCAGAGTATTCTTGTTTAGATGACAGGATTTCTCATTATTTCCTTCTTACTCTGGGAACTCATGTTTCTGGTCTCTCCCTTTCCATAATTGCGAACCAAAAAAACCAAATTCATTTCACTCTTCTCTCATGTTGGGCTATTTCAGCCTTTAAGGGCTAGTTTATTGGCAGAGCTCTTTGTCACTGACCAGGTATATCTTACAGAAACAGGACATTTTTATTAGGATTGAAGATGCTTTGCTTTTCATTTGATCATTGCTTTCTCTGTTTTTGCTTTAAAACCTAGTTTTTGGTTCCTCTCCTGTAATTACATTTCATCTAGCATAGCCCTTAAAATCTGTACATTTACACATTTTATAGGGAAAAGGCTACCTGTTCTTTCCTTTTCTCCTCCATGTACTTTGTGCTTTCATTGTCCACCTGTAACTTACTTGGGTTTCCTTCTTCCCAGTCATCTTGATTCTTGTCTCCAGGAACAGGGATAAAACATGGGAGTTGATTTGAGCCAAGATAGTCTTTATACTAATGTTTCACGGACTCAAGAACAGACTTTAATTCTTTTGGAGCATTTAGCATATAGGGGTAGGTGCTTGAGGGACGATAGGGAAAAATACTGAGCAAAAATATGAAAAAAGCTTGAGTTCAGGAGCCTGACCTCTTTTTTTCTCTTAATCTGGAATCTGTATGGAAGTTTCTGAACTTTGTGTTGACAGCTATGAAATATGATTAGCTGTAAGACAAGTAACACCAGGACACAGGAGGGCTGTTAGCACAGGTTCACTTTTGTTCTGGTCAGACAGGAAAGACAGCTCCGAGGGGGTTAATAATCTTTAGTCTAGTCTAGTCTTCTCACAAGGGTTGCTGATAATGGTAGCACAACTCCTACAGCATTCCCTCATCTCATAGGGGCTGGTAAGAAGGAGGGGTAGCTACCCCTACATCTCCATGGGGTCAGTGGAGACAGGTACAATCTGTGCACTCCCTAAGTCTCCTCAAGCTTCAGTGAGGGCCAGTTGAGGTACATGTAGCTTTCCAGCTTGTGCCCTCAGTCCTAAGGTTCCCTATCCGCTGACCATGCCCACCTGCTTTATAGGGCAACAGACAAAGGAGGCATATTGCCAGCAATAGTCTCAAAAGTTTATATTGCCTCATCCCTGTATCTCATTGCACAGCCACAGTTTACAATTTAAACACAAATATTTATATTATTTATCATTATATAATGCTGTGCAAGCATAGTGAATATATATTGAGCCATAATTGTGAGAACTCATATCTAATACCTGGGAACAAAAGATTGTTATGGCCATGAACTGAACTCTTATGAAATAACAAAAATCCACTTCACACAAACTAAAATCCACCTTACTTGCATTATCAAAAACATTTCTTTAGTCTGGTTTTCAGACCACTACCTATATTTTAGATTTAATATGTATTACCAGTCTGAATGACCAGTCCTGACTGCTTTCCTACAGACAAATGCTATGAGGAGTGATTTTTCTTTGCTGTGGAGATTGCAGTCTAAATTTTCTTTTGCAGCTTGGGTTCTTGGCTGCTTCTCCTGCTAGAAGTTTTCATTCTTTCTCACTTTTTGTGTCCAGAGTAGTTACACTGTCTGCACAGGGTAGCATTTTAAGAGGGACCTTGACAAGGTAGACTGCAGCCATAGGAGAAAAACCAGCATGCTAAGAGCATCCCCAAAAATGTCATGATAATTAGTTTCTGCAGCTGAGAATATTTAGCCTAGAGAAGACCAGACTTGGGTGGAGTGGGTGATGAAGGGAAGGAGAGGACGATAATTAATTTCAAATATCTCTTATGTGGGAGAGGGATTAGACTTATTTGTAATTTCAGATAATAGAACTAGAAATGCTCTTGGAAATCACAGATTTATATTTTACCTCAGTCTATAAAAGGACCGTTACAATTAGAGCTTTGAGAAAATGCTCTCTTTTTAAGTGGTAAATTCCCAGTCACTGTAAATGTCAATTAAAGGCTGGATGACCACTTGTCAGATGTTAGAGGCTGAACTAAATCACCCTTAAGAACTCTTTAAATTCTTTAAGATAATATTTTTATGCCTCCAAGGTATTAGTAATGTGTTGCCTTCTGCTGGATAAATTGATGAACCTCCCTGTTAGGTGTCCTGTGTGCTGTGGTATATAGTGCCTCTGGTGCCCTCTGGGTTGGGGTCGGTTGTTTATGTAAATAGGCATGCCCTATAAACCTCTGAGTCCCTATCCTTGCTGTCCATCATCTTGCATTCCCATAAATGATAGGACTTCTCTCCTGTCTGGTCACCGCATAGAGTCTATTCACAAAAGCCCATTGGCAGGAAAGGGAAGAGTGGGGATAGCAGCACAAGAAGACATTACCACACACTCAGCCCCAATTCCCTCCTTGACAGATGCAATCAGCACCAGATGCAGTTCAATTACACTTAACAATTCCCAGGTGTTTGCCTAGGAATACTGTGTTTGCCCAAACAACTCTCAGAGAAAACAAAAACCAAATTCTTATGAATTTGACTTATGACTGCCACACAATGCTGGTTTTCAGAAAATTAGATCAACTTTTTTGCCTTAAAATACCTGGATATGGGATACTTCAGCTATATTGCAGAACAGAGAAAACACACTGCTTTAGGTGGTGATTTTAAACACTTTGAGCTCTTTAAATTGTATTCAGCAACTCATAAGTGATGGCACATTAATAGTATAGTCAGAACTTCAAATCAATAAGATGTCTATAAGCCTCTTTTCTCTTTCTAATACGTTAGTTCCCTGTTGTTGTTTTCTAATCTTGTTTTGAAATTATTCTATCCTGGTTTCATCTTTTAGGTTATCATAGCCCTCCCTGTACTCTCAGGTGATTGTATTTAAAGACTTATCAGTAAGGTGAAGTCCATGCTTCAAGGCCCAGCCACCATACTTAACAGCTCTGTGTGTGTAAGTTTCTTGACCTCTCTGAGGCCCAAGGGTCACCTGTCTTTCAAGGGTCAGTGGTGTCGTCGGTGTAAGTATTCTGCCCACCTGTGTAGACTGCAGCCCCTCTACTCCAGTAGATAATTTTTATAAGTTGCTGTAACTGAAAAAAATCATGACTTGGTAAATAACTTTTTAGTGATGAGTCTTAGGTGGATATAATAGTAGCATTTATATAGCACCTACCGTATGTCAAACACTGTGCTAAAGGCTTTACATTTTCATAGCAACCCTAGGAGGAGGTATTATTATTACCCCTATTTTACAGTTAAGGAAACTGAGGCAGGCAGAGGCTATTTATAGCCCAGCTTCACCCTGTTAAGTGTCTTAGGCAGGATCTGAATTCAAGTCTTCCTGGCTCCAGGCTTAATGCTTTCTTTACACTGGAACCTCACTACTTGGCAGATTTAGTGCAGGAAGGGATTTTCAGGATTATCCTCTCCCACCCCCCCACCCCCCCAAAAAAACAAGCCCATTATACAGTACAAATGTTGGAGAATTAATTTGAGACCCATGTAGGTTAAGTGGCTAAACTTCAAGCTCACACGGATAGTTTATTGTCCATACTAGTACTCAAAATTAGGTCTTCTGATTCTAAATGCAGTGTTTTTTCTACAGTGTGCAATAGATTGACAATTCATGACTGCACCAGTCTTCAGAGCTTTTCCAACTTGACAAGACCATCAGAGTTTATTTTCTGCTGGTATAACTCTAGAAAGTAGGGTCATACCCATGCCAAAATGCATCATCAGAGGAGAACTTTAGACCCAGCTTGGAAGCATAACTAACATAAATGAATTTTTCATTTATATGCACACACAGAGACAGACAGACATGAGGTCTGTCACTGGCATAGACTTGGGTTCCAATTCCATCTCCCAACTGTGACCTAATCATTCATCCCTCATTTGTAAAATGGAGATAATGATCTCTGCTTTGCCCATATGGTTGTCAGATGAGGTAGCAATAATAAAAATAGCCCACACTTATGGAGTACTTTAAGATTACAGAGTGCGTTATGTGTCTTATTTGATCCTCTTAACATCCAGTGGAGTAAGAACATGTGTTGTCCTTAATTTACAGATGAAACTGTGATTGGGAATGGGTGATAATTTAGCAAAGGTCTACTAAGTGGGATTTGTAATTTGGTCTCCCAACAGCAATTCCTAGTGTTCCTTCCATTATGGTGCCAGTTATAATTGAGGTGTCAGAAAGGACCTTAAAGGTCATCTAGTCCAGTCTCCTTCCCTCCACTTTTTACTGATAAGGAAAGTGAGGTGCAAAGAGGTTAAGTGATTTGCCCAGGGTCAAGATGTTTCTTTTCCAGTCTCCTAGAAGAGTTATAGTGCGCAGTAGACCATGGGCTAGGTAGATCTTTTCATTGCATGATAATAAGCATTGTTCTGTTACTCTTTAGAACTGTGGAGTCTGCATGTAAGGGCTCAGCCAGACTTGGGAACATCGACTGTTGGAATCCAGTATTTCGAATACCAGAGCTAGAAGAGACCTTAGAATGGAGAATACCAAAGCTGGACAGGACTTCAGGACACAATTCAAAATGGAAACAATCTTTAGAGCATAGAATCTTAGACAGTCCAGTGTTAGAGCCAGAAAGGATCTTAAGTGATCTAATTCAGTGCTCCTGGCCCTTCTATAGAGAAGGACATCAGATTCAGAAGAGTTTGTGATCATCTGATGCTCCAGCCACATAGCAAGTTTGTAGCAGAGTAAGGATTAGAATCTAGGTCTTCTGACTCCAGGCCATCTCTTTGCCATATATCATGCTGCCTATTCCTTAGAACCTTTACCAGTTAGTTCATGATGATCAGAGAACAGATATCATGCAGATAATCAATTCTATTTTTCTTTAACATTTATTTTTTTAAATCTGTTGTCTCATGTGACATTAGATACAATTTCATTTTTATATTCCCAAGGCTATTCCTGAATAGCCTGTCAAGTACTCCATCAAGTATGTGTATCATTTTTCTCAAGAACTAAGTAATATAGTGTTAAGTATATGTAATGCACCACTTACACATACAAAAACATTAATTTGCTACCGAAGTAGCCAGTGCATCCAGTAGTACAGGCTCTTAAATTTTACTTTCCTGCCATTCCAAATCTGAAAATCACTTATGTGGGAAGAGAAATTCGATTGAAGCTATATACAAGAAAAATGTGGAAAAGTTCCTTAGCTCTACTATTTTGGACCTGCACCATAGCAGATGTGGAGAGGTAATCTATCAGTTTGTGAGTGTCTACAAAATGCAACTCTCTAGATAACAGGTTTAAAGTAAAGATTTAATACAGTCTCCATCTACTATGATGTTGCCGTGACAGTTTAAAACTCATTCTCTAAATCTCAGCAGACTTTATAGCTAGCAGTGGGCCAATATAAAGTTTAATAGCATTGCAACACATAAATCATCTTTTAAAGATGCTACTAGTAGCTCCAATATTAAATGCAGACAATCGTCTGTGTTATAAATAATTTATCAAACACCATTTCAGATTAGCCTTCCATGCTGAGTTATTTATTTTAGCCTTTACTGTACTATTCCTAAGGCACTTTTTGAAAGATCCATTACTGGTCAGTTTAATGAACTTGGGGGTCTGTTTTGTCCCCTCAAGCACTCTGGTACAGCTGTGGTGACCATTACATGGCTGATCTGGACCTCTCGGTGCCTTTTACAAGTGCCGCCCATTTGTCATGTAGTGGTAAATGGAGTTGCACATTGGAGTCCAGGGACACATTGTGTGATGTAGTGATGGAGACAAACAGATAGCTCTATAAAGTGCTGCCTGTCACAGCTGACTTGTATTATAGTACATCACTCTTATTGTAATCTCATTTAAGAAGCAGTATAGACCTGGGGGACTGATATTCCCAGTTAGCTTGGTCTTTGTAGCCATAAAGCAGGAAGTACTCCTTTTATATTCTCTGAACTTTTGAGGGGAGGGTGTGCTTTTGGTTAGGATTAATTATTACAGCAACTCCTTCATAACACTGTAATGAAGATTCGTCAGCGTATTTGTTATAACCTCCTTTTTTTTGGCCTATTGCAATTTTGCATCCCTTCATGCCTTGTGTTGACTTTCTTAGAAATTATTAAAGTTTTCAGGAAAATGCTTGGCTTGTTTATTAAAGGGAAATTCATGGCTTTAATAAAATTTTTGAGGCAGTTTTAACTCAACACTGGTTTTAAAGTCATACTATTGGTGCAGGGTAGGAGAGATAGTGAATAGGACATTAGATTGAGGGCAAGAGGGAAGCCAGAGGACCTGAGTTCTAGTCCCTCTTCTGTTATTTACTAACTGTGTGATAAAGTCACTTTACCTGTCTGGGTCTCACTTTACCCTGTGTAAAGTAAAGTGGTCACACCAGCTGATCTTTAGTGCCCTTTCAGCAAGTCTTAATATTCTGTGTTCTAGGGAGTCCCTCCATGTCACGTCTAATATTTCATGACCCACTTTGTTGTAATATCCCTTCCAGTTTTATATTCTTCGTCCTGCGCTTTAATGTTCTATGTTTTAAAGTCCTGTCCAACTCCACTATTCTTTCCTTTTTTCCTAGCACTTGTTTTTAACTTAAAACAATGTTGTATTAAAGTCCTTCCCTTGCTAACATTTTATGATTATACTTTGTATATATGAAGACACTAGACTTGGAGCATCCGCACAGTTCTGATTCATATGTCCTAGAATTCTTTTTGTCTTCTATCAAAATATGCACCGTTCTCTATGTAGAAAAAAGCTGTCTGAGCAGTTAGACATGCTTTTTCAGTGTTTTTCCAGTAGTGGGGATAGGCTTCGCTGATCCATCCTCACTCTGTCATCTAATCTCCCTTGTGACCAACACAATAAACGTGTGTGACAGCTGGCCAGAGTTAGGGGTGCCTAGTCTGTGGCAGCTAAACTGATCCAGGCTTTCCAGCCCACATGGGATTTGAACCTTTGACCCTGGCATCATTAGCATTATGTTTCAACCAAAATTAGTTGGTCATAGTTAAAAATTTAAACCTTTACTGAACCAGCCTTTCAGGTAACTGTCTCTTGTGACTTGGTACCATCTGATTCTTTGAACAAGTGGCACCTGCACATTTTGCCACAAGGGATTAATTCTGAAAGCAGTGTAGATGTCGCCTTTCTGTGGTATTATGGGTACAATTGATTGCTTCTATAGATTGTAGTCCTTGGTTTTTTTCTTGATGATTTTGCCAAAACCTTGGTATAATGGAGGCTAAAGGTAATAGCTATTTTGTTGATCCCCAAAGAAAATATATTTGGCCATTATCAAGAACATATGCTTCTTGGTATAAGAATGTACTTGTCAAGCATTAACCAAAGAGAATCACTTTGGTATATTGGAAAGAGTGTTGGATGTCAAGTCAGCACATTTAGATTTGAATCCTAGAACCAATAATGACTAGTTGTGAGGTCATGGGCAGTCACTTTGCCTCTCAGAGCTTTAGTTTTCCTCCTTCTAAAAATGGGAATAATGTTTATTCGCCCCATGTCACAGAACTTTTTTTATGAAGAAAGTACTGTGTTAACCTTAAAGTCCTTTAGAATGACTGTTATTACTAAAAACAATTTCAGTTGAAAATATCCATATTTTATGCATTGATATATTGAAGACTTATTAAATAGTACTAATAAAACCAGTAATATGCAAATTATCGTTGATGTCATAAGCAAGATAGATACTTATAAAGACAGATGGTCTTTAATCAGCAGTGTGTTGAGGAACCACCTACAATTCTTTCCCTGCTAACAGTTCTGAGTTTTCCTTAAAATATAGCAGAATTAAAATAAAAGGCATATACTGCGTCTTGTCATTCATCTCTTAACCACTTTCATAATTAGGCTGTGACAATAGGAAACCTATTACTCATGTGCTTTTCTGTGTCTAGGGAATGCTGAGATTGTCTTTGGAATAGTTGTCATTTTAGTGAGGAGGACATGGTTCCTCTTCCTTAGGGCTTGACTTCAGGGACATGTAGAGCAACTGATTTAACCAGAAGCAGTTCTGGGACGGCTGTGTCACATTAAGACTGTGGCACTAGAATTATTATAATAATTGATGCACCTAGAACTGCTTTGTTGTTTAAAAGTGTTTTCACATAGAATATCTAATTTGAATTATTGAATGTCAGTGACAAAGGACCTAAGAGATCATCTGATATGGACTAGCTAGCCCTTCTCATTTGACAGCTGCTATGAATGAAAAGTATCTCGTTCAAGTTCACACAGCTAAGTACATTGGAGCACTTCATTTGGACTCAGTAAAGCAGGTTGTCAGCAACTTCTTTAGCCCTGGGGTAGGTGGGTCTCTGCCATTGGTTATTGTGGTTGTTTAAGGCCACAAGTACTTACTTACCTGTCTCTCCAGATTGCTTGAGTTTTGCATTTTAACCTTTAGTTTAACTTATTTTAACCTAAATTCTTTAAATCATTTAAAAAAGAAATTACATTGTAGGTCTATACCCCCCCAATAGAGGTTATTGCATATAGTTCTTTATTATTTTTTAAGTTGCTGTCTTTCTAGTTTCTTCCCTATAATAGTCATGACCCAGTTTGGCCTTTTCAAGGTACCTGCTAGTACCATCACTTTCAGATTGCCTCTCAGAAAAACCCTGTCATCTCCACAGAGAATATTGGTAAATAGAGGATTGGAATGACTGCAGCTTTTAACGCCCTTTGTGTCCTTTACTACTGAGGTCATATCAGAAGGTCATAGAATCAGAGTGTTAAAGCTGGAAGCAAATGCAGGATGCTAGAATTGGGAGAGAACTCAAACCTAGAATTTTAGATTGCAAAGGGTATACAGTAATAATAACAATGGTAACTGACCTATATATATACATATAGTGTCAGTATAGTCATCTCTACCTACATATTTTTTAAATGTACACATTTACATAAATTATCTCCTTTGAGCTTTATAACAGCCTGGGGTGGGTACTCCAGCTAGTATCACCATTTTTATAGATGAAACAAAAGTTTAGAGAGGTTCAATGGCTTTTCTACAGTGACATGGTTAATAAAGTCAGGTCTTCAAATTTGCTTTCTATTATCAGTGCTTACCATATTGCTTCATAAATACCTCATCTACTCCGACCCTTTCGTTTTTGTAGAGTGGAAACTGAGGCCCAGAGGGTTTAAATGAGTTTTCCAGCCTTCTGCCACTACTGGGTAGCAGAGCTAAGAACCCAGTTCTTAAAGCTGGGAACCCAACTGTCAACATATCTGGCCCTGTGTTCTTTGTGCTGTATCATGCTGTAGCTCCAAAGGATTCTATCATTCTGGAAATGCTACGGATAAAAGAAACTTTGACCCTACATTGTACATCAAACCCCTTTTCTACTCTTCCCTGCCCGAGTTGGATGTAGCCAGTCTTATTGCATGCCACGATTAGGCAATGTTAAGAATTTGACATTTTGTGAAGTACAAATTGTAGAATCCACTGGTATTTATAAATGTGATAAACATTTCTGATCTTGAGATAGGCTTGTACTATCACAGAGTAGCTGGGCTCAGGCCACCCAGGTACTACATTTTAGTGTGTCTCTCATTGAGTCTGTAGAGGGAGCTAATGTCGCTGGAATAAGTTGTTATTGCCTGGTGCAGCCAACATAGAAAGTCATGGGGGGAGGTTCTTCTTCAAAATCTTCATGTCTCCATATTAGTCCTGATTGCCTTCTAACAGCTTCTTATCATATGGTAGGTGAGTTCAAATGATGGGACTGGAATTTGGATCTGAGACTTTTCTGCTTCTCTCAGAACATTGGAAAGGACTGTGGAAGGGACCTTAGAACACAGAATCTTAGAATTTAGACTGAGAGCCAGAAGAGACTTTAGAATACAGAATATTGGAATTAGAAGGATCTTTATGACATAGGATGTTGGAACATGGAACAGAAGATGTTGGAAGTGATCTCTTCCTGGTCAAGGATGAAACAAACCAGACCAAGTTTCCTTGTTTGGAGATATGACATGGTCAGGATTTATGTATTCGCTTTATTGAATTAGCTTAGTTTTGTTAATCTTAGTTAGATTTCCTAGTTTCTTGCCCAGATTCTTAATTAACATAACTTAGCAAACTTGTCAAGTTAGGCTTCAGACATGTGTCTGCCCTTACCTCCTTCTAGATCTTCTCACTGCATTTTATCGCAGACTTCTGTCCTACATACCCATTCTTGATATTTTTCCTCTTTTCTGTTTACCTTGTCCTACATGCAGGCGTTGAGGATAGGGTCTGGGCCTAGGATTTTGCTGGCACAGGTAACTCATGAATAAGAAAACTCCTTCAAATGGAATTTGGCACCCAGTCTGCAATTTACAGACTTAGTGTGGTTAAGTGACTTGACCAGGGTCATGTATGAGAGGCAGGACTTGAACCCAGGTCTTCTTGGTTTTGAGGCTCAGTTGTGTTATCATTTATACAATATATAATGACATAGAACTTACATCATTATACAATTATAATTATAGAATTGGAAGAGACTTGGAAGCAGTGACTGAATTTCTTTTTTTTTTTTTTGCTTTTTGGAGGGCAATTGGGGTTAAGTGACTTACCCAAAGTCACATGGCTAGTTAGTGTGTCAAGTGTCTGAGGCCAGATTTGAACTCAGGTCCTCCTGACTTCAGGGCCAGTGCTCTATTCACTTTGACACCTAGCCACCCCCAGTGACTGAATTTCAAAACAAGTTTAAGGTATACATGGTAATATACAAAGACGTTATTCCCACTCTGTTGGTACCTTCCCTCCCTCATCCCTATGGTTGTTAGACCTCTTCTCCCAGCTCTCTACCCTAAAGAAAGACTTGTTTGGGAGGTAGTACTCTTTCTAAAAGATACATCATGTTTTTATTTTGAACATTGAAAAATTGATAGCATATCTCTTTAAAACTTTTAGCAACACTGAAATTAAAAAAAAAACCAATAACCACCTTATACTGTAGAAAAAACAATTGACTTGCAGTCATAGGGTCAAAGACTTCGAAGTTAGAAGTACCCTTAGAGATTTTCTAACCCAACTCATTTTAATAGGGAAGTAAGTTGAGGGTAAAGTGACTTGCCTAAGGTCACACAGTTGAGTCAGATTTTGAGACCTCCAGGCCTCTGATTATAAAATGCAGTGTGCCGGTCTTTGCTGTACCATACTGCTGCAATGTAACTAGAGGCAGAAAGAACCCACGTTTATGGCCCAGCTCTGTCACTTCCTAGCTGTGTCATCTAAGGTAAATCAGATCCCTTTCTGGACATTGAAACTCCAACTGAACCATGTATCCCTCTATAATATCTGACAGATATCTGATCTGATCTGATCATTCAGCATCTACCTGAACACCCTAGTGACATAAAACTCATGTAAAAGTAGCCCATTTCATTGGACTTGAACTGTTAAGACATGCACCCCAGCCCTCTTTACTCCTTGCTGCTTTTCTAGCCATTGAGACTTGTTCTCTTCTCTGAAACCAAACCATGACAGCTCTCCAGCTGTCTGGTGATCATGCCCTTTCTTAGCATCTCTTCTTTATGCTCAAATGCTCTTCAACCATTCTTCCTGTGATGTGGTTTGAAATCCTCCTTACTATTCTGATCACCTTCCTCTGGAAACAGGATTATAAGGATTTAGAACCGTAAATAACCGTGAAGATTATCTAACCTAATCCCCTGATTTTATTCATGATGAAACTCAGGCCCAGAAAGGTTAAGGGGCTTACCTGTAGTCACACAGATAGTAAGCTGGGATTTGAACTCATGTCGTCTGACTCCAAAGTCAATGTTATTTCCATTGGCCCTTTTTAATTTGTGGCACCAGATTTTGTCTACTCAAAGAGAATCACAGGAAAAGGAAGAACACCTAACTTGAAAAAAAAAAAAAGACTCAATAATAATCAAGCATCTGTTTGGGACATTGAGGGGAGTGGGCTTGGACAAGGAAAGACTTTCCAGTTGCCTTTAAACTTGTAACTTGTAATTCAGTTCAACATTAACTTTCTGTCACATGTGCAGCACTCTTGTTAGGCACTGGAGAAAATAAAGTTTAAATAAAATATAATCCTTGCCCTCATGGAACTGAGAGCCAAGTCAGGGAATAAGCTATATACATAGATACCTTTTCTATATAATATCACATAGTAAGGACATTAGATATTAAACAAAATACTCTGATATTTGAGGGAGGGATGCTTGATGATGCATATGCCTTTTGAGTTGAGTTTTGGAAGATGGATAGGAATGTAGGCAAAGGGGGAGGGGGAGGAGAAGAAGGATGTTCCTGGCATAGGAAAGACAGAGGCAAGAAATCTGAGAGTAATTGTGGCATGATGAATAATCCAATTTGATTGGAGTAGAGAGAATGTGAGAGTTTTATTAGATACTGGAATGCACCAGATAGCACCAGATTTTGGTGAGCCTTGAATGTCAGGTTTGTAATTTACTGAGTATATGGGGAGCCACTAAAAATGTGTATGACTGATTTTGTCAGCAGTTTCTGTCATAAAAGGAGCACGTCTTCTGTTGGTTCTTGGTATTATGTTTGTCTTTTGATTTTGTATCAGGTTTATTGACCATAAGACAAGTTCATGTTACTGTTTCTTGCTCTAGTTATTAAAAAACAAGAGTATAAATTGCCAGTTTTGCATTCAGTGATGGCAAACATTTCTTTTTTTCAGGAGGAAGAAGCCAAGAAGCTTGTAAGTGAGGCCATCTCAGCTGGGATCTTCAATGACTTGGGATCTGGAAGCAACATAGATCTCTGTGTTATCAGCAAGTCCAAGTTGGACTTCCTCCGTCCATTTGATATTCCCAACAAGAAGGGAAGCAGGTAAGCAGATTAGATTTTTGCTTGTTTAAGCACAGAATGAGCTGGAAGAAATGTGAGGACATTGATTGTGAAAATACATAATGTTAGAGCTGGAAAGGTTCTCCAAATGTAGAATGTTAGAGCACAGAACACAGAATATTTAGAGCTAGAAAGATCTTGCATCATCTAGTCCAGCTCCCACATTTTATAGATACATAAATAGGCCCAGAGAGAACAAGTGACTTGTTCATTAATACATAACTAGTAAGAGGGGTCTGGGATTTGAACCCGGCCATGTCATCTGACTCTAAGGATAGGGCTCTTTGTGTAGTCATACTGGCTTCACGCAACTTACTGACTTGATCTTCCACGACCGGTGTGGGAGATGGTACAGTTTAGTGAAAAAGAGCACTAGGAGACCCAATTTCTATTGCTAAATGACTTCTCAAGGCTTTCATTTTCCTTTCTTTAAAACAGAAAATGTTAGACTATATGATTTCATGTAGGGTCCTCACAGTATTTTGTACGTAAGTACTCCATGTTTCTACATCCTTTCTAGTTCTGGTGGCCTCTAGAAGCTGTCTTACAACTAAACTCTGAACAAGGTCCTTAGCTTCTGAGAGATAGGTGTTCTTTCTGGATGTTGAGGGTTTTGTGAACCCAGCTTAAGGGTATATTGATGAACATTGTGGGGGGTACTCAACAAGGTGTTAAACTTTGTGGGGGGTACTTAACAAGGTGTTAAACTTTTCCAGTGATCATTGAGAAAGAAATGGTATAATTTAAACTTAGTTGTAGAATTACAAAGGGCAGGAAGCACTTTGTATTGTCATAAAAGAGCTGATAGCAGTCCTGTGCATTGTGATGCCCTGACCATGTGTTGCTTTTGTGCCATGGTGGCGTTTCCCCCCCCCTTATCCAAGGATGGTTTGTGTGAAAACATACTTAGAAATAGCAGGTACTAAATTGTGCATCCAGGAAGAAAGAAAAGACTATTTATTTGAAGAAGCAATGAAAACAATAGACCATTGAAAACAGTAGTCAAGATAAACAGATTCTGGGCCTCGTTTGGTCACCAAATCATTGTTTGACTTTGGTGTGGTGCTTCATCTCTTTGGGCTCAATAAAGGAATTGGGCTAGATGATTTCTAAGGCCTTTGAGCTTTGGTGGTCTCCTAGACCAGTGGTTCTCAACCTTCCTAATGCTGTGACACATTAATACAGTTCATGTTGTGGTGACCCCCAACCATAAAATTATTTTTGTTGCTACTTCATAACTGTAATTTTGCTACTGTTATGAATCTATCCGATATGCTGGATGTATTTTCATTGTTATAAATTGAACATAACACACAGGTTGAGAACCGCTGTCCTAGACCCATAAATTACCAGAATGGGAAGTGGGAGAACATGAAATATTAGAGCTTAAAGGGACCTTAGAATCTTACAAACCATCTGAGCTAACTTCCTCATTTTACCAATGAGAAAATAGGTCTGGAGGATGAAAATACTCATCTGGAGTCATTCAGCGCCTTGTGGCAGAGCCTGGTCTTGGGTCTCCTTGTCTTGGGTCTTGGGTACACAAAGCTGGAGGACAACCAGTCATTCCCATGCAGAAGCGGCTGAATGTGGAAGGCAGAACATGTATCCCAGGATGCCATTTCTAATAGATGTGACTTGAGGATATGAACTTGGTGACAGGCATTGAGTTGTCTAGATCCTGTCTTTCCAGGAGCTTGTCACAGGTCTGGGCTGGGCCCTTGCTCAAAGTCTGGACATTTTCAGGATATGAGGCTCAGCTGGTCCAACCTTCACATTTGTCTTCCCCTCTTCATGAGTATTGATACCGACTGAAGAAATGTTCATTGGTTAATCTGATCTTAAGAGTTGCCTCAGTCATAGAGTTCTGCAGTCTGTGGTTTTTAAATGGTCTGAGGCTTATTTATACAAGGTAAAAAACACGTACCTTATATGTTACTGAAAACAAGGGTTTTGTAACTCAAGGAGATAAAGAATCCAGTATATATCCAGATATAGAATCTCCACCCCCATTCCAGTTTCTAAGCCATCAGTGAGTATCTCATCCACACTGGTGGTGTGATTTTGTTCCAAAGTGATCATATTGTCACTACTAGAAAATTTTATCAGGGCATATCCTTATTCAGGCCCGAAGAACAAACCTGATGGTGGGGTTACCTTGTATTCTAATGATTTAAGAATATAGATTCCTAGTATGAGATCATAATATAATAATAATAACAAACATTTATTGCCTGTTATGTGCAGAGTACTTTGTTAGGTACATGGGCTGATCTTTAAGATTCAGAGCTGGGAAGACCTTTAGGAAAAAATCGGATCCAGCCTTCTCATTTTTCTGCCCTGAAAGGAAAATGGTGGTTGTTATTAGACATATTTCTGTAATGCTTTAACGTTTACCAAGCTCTTTCTAGAAGCATCCCTGACAAAATCCCTAGCATAAGTACCATCACCACTTCCACTTTGTGAATAAGGAAACCAAGGCTTACAGAAACTCGACTTGCTCGAATCCTCACTAGTTGCTGTAAAAATTGGAACCCTCAGTAAGGTTTCTAGTATACCACGCTGCAGAGGAAAATAAGGGTCTGTTGGGATTTCATCCATGTGGGTACTGGAGCACCGGTGCAGAGTATAGGGAAGCCCTGGATTTGGGATCAGGACTAGAGTTCAGATCCTGTCTGTTATGTCTGTGACTTAGTATGGATCATGTCGCCTCCCTTTCCACCTAGTAAGTGACTGTACTAGATAACTGATTTTTTAAAGAGATTTTTGATACCTTGTTTTTACATTGCCTAGATCTCCCTTCTATATGGATATGCCCCTCCAAATGTAGATTATGTGATTCTAGACTGTCCTCAGGTTTTGTACCAATCAGCTTTTGGCCCGAAGGGCAGCTTATCAGACCAAAATGATTTAGTTGTAGTATTTGTTTACATTTCAGAAAAAGATTCTTTTGCAGTTTTCATTCTTTCTGAACTGTGGTTTCAGAGATTACATAGTTTGTTTCCCCGCAGAGACCTAGAGATGAGTAAAGAGAATGATCACTCTTTCCTCTGCCTCTTTCCAAGACAAATCTTCAGTTAGAAGGAGGGTAGATATTTGAGGTGCGCATGTCCTGTTCCAGCCAACAGCTTTCTGTGAGCCCAAATGAGGCTTGATATTTATGGAAATGAACCTCCCAATTGGGGACAGATGGGAGGAGCAGTTGGGCTTGCAATGGCATTTGACAGTGTCTTAATTCCCAGCCCCAGTGTGAGGATTAACTGTACAAATATGTACCTTACAGTCTGCACAAAGCTCCTCAGATGCCTTGTTTCCCAAGTCAGACTAGTTAGGTCCGATGCCTCCAGCAGTACAGAATTTACAGAGCAGCCCATTCCATTCTTTGACAGTGATTATACTGACCTGAAATCTGTGTCCCTGTAACTTTCACCCATTGGTTCCAGTTACCCCCTCTCTCCCCCCCCCCAAGTGCTATGTGTGAGTTTAGGCCTTGTCAGCCTAAAGAGTGTATCAGCATTTTCACTTTCTTGCAAGAACAAATTAAGGCAGCAGGGTAGAAAGATCACTGTGGGCTGGGAGTTCAATATGGATTTGAATCTCTGACCCGCTGGTTAACTAGTTTACTGTATCTTATCTTGGGAAAATTCCCCGCATCTCTGGACAAATTTCCAGTTCTGTTCTAAGGACTGGACTCTTTAGCTCTAACATTCTCTTTTCTGATATTGTGTTTAAATGTCCTGTTCAGCTCTTGTATTCAAAAACTGACTTCAGCGAAGCCCCACCTTTACCCCTTTCTTTTTTTGTCTTCCATAGGTTTGGCAGGTACCGGTGTGAGAAAGGGACAACTGCTATTCTTACTGAGAGAGTCACTTCCCTGGAGATTGAAGTGCTGGATGAAACAGTACAGACAATGGACACTTCCTAAAAGGGCTTGCTCATCAGCTCTATTGATCAGAAGGTTTGGGGTTGCCCCCACGCAACCTGATGTATGTAAGACAAATGCCTCACTAATAAACAAAGGGTAATTATGTAGCTACGGCAGATATTATTTTATGGTGTTTTAAAAAAATTATCTCACTTGCCTTCCAGGGTGTTGAATATTCTCAAAGTATAATAGCAGCTTACATTTTTGTAGTTCTTTAATGTTTATAGTTTTCCTGTTGGGTAGGTAGTTATCCCCATTTTATAGATGAGGCAACTGAAGCTATCAAAGTGTCTGAGCTACAGTTCAAAGTCATATCTAATCACTGTATTATGCAGCAGCTATCTGAGTCAAATTAAAAATAAGGTTATAGGACTTTTAAATATTTTTTCCTTTGGTGGGGAAGCAGAAGGAAGCAATCAGGATTAAGAGACTTGTCTAGGGTCACACAGCTGCTAAGTAAGTGCCTGAGGCCTCATTTGAACTCAGATCCCCCTGACTCCAGGGCCTGTGCTCCATCCCCTGCACCACCTAGCTGGTTCCTAAAATACTTTTTCAGAACAAGTTCCTGTGTTATTTTATATCAGGTGTGTATGTACAGAAACCCTTGTGGTCAAGTCATTCCCCCGGTTTTCATCAATAGTATTTACAAAACATCCACCTAAGGTGACTTTGACTGAGGACGTGCAACCTCTACACCACTGTGTTTAACTATTGTCATTCTTAAAGGTGATTTTTATGTCAGTAACCAAATGGAGACCTTTGCAACTGCCCAAGTTTGAGATAATGCTTTGAACTTTTTAGTCTTTACCATTTATCTAGCCACATGTCTGACAGATGACTCTCTGGCCTTCCTAATCAGTAAAATAGAAGAATTGGACTAGATCTTCCAGGTCTGTTCAAGCTCCGGTATTCGATATCTTCAGCTCTCCAAGTCTCTGGGACACAGTTTCTTATTTTGTCAGACATGGAGGGAATTAGATTCAGTGACATTATAGAGGTGGTTCTATTCACGCACACACAAGTGTAACCCTTCTTACCCCCAGTTTTATTTCAGTATTGGAGAACAAATATTAAGAACAAAGCAGACACTGCATTTGAAGAAAATCTTAAAACCCTCCACTGTGGCCACAGAAATAATTTCACACATTGGGGGTGGGTTTGAGGCAGTATATAC
>CM053595.1:77153834-77166623 GCA_028646575.1 Pseudocheirus occidentalis | reverse complement strand
ACATTTCTGTACATAACTGAGTTGGACATTTCTCTTGAATGATGCCATCTTGGTTGGCAGTAAAAACAGCACAAATGCCTGAAACTGTTAAGGCTGACAATGGTGGAACAAAAATATCGAGAGGAAACCTTGGCTACATTCAAGCAGATGACTTTTGGAGAGAAAAATAAATGATATTTAATGAAAATTTGCTTCTTGAATTCCTGGTAGAGAGGAATTGTGTGGGGCTGGGAGCCAGAAAATGTGAGTTTTAGTCCTAGCTTGAACAACTAATTTGCAGTGTGACCTTGAGCAAGTCACTTCCCCTAAACAGGTCTCAGTTTCTTTCCCTGTAACATGAATAGGTGGATTAGACAATCCTTTAGGTCCCTTCCAGCTTTAACATACTATAATTCTAACTCTTCCCTACTTCTTATTTAGTGAGTTAAAAACAGTAAAATATTAGCAAAATCTCCACTTTTCCATTAAAAAATTTAAAACCACCAAACCAAAACCAATACTACTACTCCCCACATTCTCACTTTGCAATAGAACATCAAACACAGAGTTGGATCATTTTAGGATATGAAGGACTTAATTAAATGTAGTATTAACTATTTGCAAAAGAGCGTTATTAGCAGTTATACAAATTACCAGTCCATGGCAAATCTTAACATTTGTATAAACACTGACAAAACAATTCAATGAAGGAATTATTTTTTGGCATTTCACATTACAACTGAGATACAAAGAGCGCTTCACTGGAAATTTCCCTGAGACACCCTTGTCAACAGAACTAGCCTATATTATGCACAACTGTTTAAAGAAAGGACTCTCTGAAGAGGAATGGTAACTGTCCTGAGCTTCCCCCCCCAACCCCCCACCCCCAAGTTGGCACTGCGTCTTCACTTGAAAGCCAGGACCAAAAACCTGCAGAACTACCCAGGCCTCTTTTCTCAGTTTTTCCACTCATGGGCCACCAGTCAGCTTCTCTGTAGAAAGAAAATTCAAGTAAAATTAAGGGATTATGGCTTTGTTGTAAGCATCTCTTCTGGAGTTAGGTGCTGGCATTCCAGATGTGCATCTGTTTGGCTAGCTGGTGTACATAGCCAATGTCAGGTCTCTGGTCAGGGTCTGGATATATGCACATACTGACCAGTTCCCACAACTTCTCAGAGTAATGTTCTCCTGGAAGAGGAGGGTAGTCACATTGCTCTATCTTCTGACAAAGAGAAAAAAGATTCATTTTATCTCCATAGAAGGGACTTTGAAGAGCTGCCATCTCATACAATAAACAGCCCAAAGACCAGATATCAGACTTAAAGTTATAGCCATTTTCATGAATCAATAACCATTTTTTAGTCAGACTTTAGTAAAATGAGAACTGTCAAAACTTCATCTGATTGGCCACTTTGAATATAGGGAACATGACAAAGTGCTACCCCTTCACTAATCATGAAAGTTTCCTTTGGAATTGCTAGTTATGAAAGCCCTCTTTATAATGTAGAAAACAATGACATTCAAAAATGTTTGATGGATGAAGTGATTAAATTAAATGACACTTTGGCAGTAGGTCAATAGCAATACACTAGTTCTACTTAAATTATTTTCCTTCTTCCTAATGTCTTTGCTTTGCAGGATATTTGGATAAATTATTCTACCAGTTTGTACCTGTACCATGAAATCAGTATTACTAAATGTGAGTCAAGTATAATCATCATAAAATAAGGAGTATAACTTTGGTGATTTTCTTGCATCATTATAATTTCTCTTCCCAATTTTTCCTCCACCTCTCTTGCTTGATTTTCAAAATCTTCTTTGAGCTCCTCCATGGCTTGTAACCAATTCATAATTTTCTTGAAGGTTTTTGATGCAGTTCTGACTTTGATGTCTTTATCCCACCCCATGCCTTGAACAATTTTGTCCCCCAAAAAGGGATTCTATCATCTGTTTGTGCTTCCATTGCTTGTTCATAGTGGCAACCAATTACTTGACTTTTGAGATATTTGCCATGGTAGAACACTGCTTCCAAAATGAAGAAAACTATGTCCCAAATCGCTGGGCGTTTTGCAGCTGCTGGAGCTATTAGATGGGTGCCCTCTCTACTGCCACCACATGGTCTGGCTTACTGGTCACACATCTCAGGACCACTACCCATGACCTTGATCCAGATTCAAGCAGGTTAAATCAAGAGTGATTGCCCTCTGAATGGTTGCTTGGGCCCCCTACAATCTGCAGGACAGGAGCTCTGGAAGCAGCCATGTGGCAATGTCTGCACCCTGTGCTCATCTACTTCTTTCTCCAGGGATATCAGCAGAACCATGCTCCCTTTGTTTGAACAAAATTCTACACTGACCTTTTACTTTGTTTTTGCCATTTGTGGATTGAGAAGTCTGGAAACCACTACAGCTGCCGGTGATTTACTCTTGTGAAGTCTGCTCCAACCACTTCTAGTGGGTGGTTGGGGCTACCCTAGGGCTAAAACCGTGGCTCAGTCAGGACTGTGCTTGTCTCCCAGCATGCTGTGATGGACCATTCCTGCAAGCCTGCTGGGCTTCCTTCAACAGGAGATTTGTTTCTTTCTGTCACTTTGTGGGTTCTGTAACTCTAAAGTTTGTTTAGAGCCATTTTTTAACATATATTGGAGGAGGTAGAAAGCAGAGCTGCAAGAAAGTCCTGTTTCTACTCTGCCATCTTGGCTCCACACTCTTCTCCACTGATTTCCAGTTCTTAGTCACCAAAAAAAGAGCTGATAAAACTACTTTTGTACATATGGCTTCTTTTCCCATTTGTATGATCTCTTTGGGATATAGCCCTAAAAGTGGGGGTCATATCATAGGGTCAAAGGGTATGCACATTTTTATAACCCTTTGAGCAAATAAACTTTTTCTTAAGTGACAAAACAACTAAAATCCTGATTTGTAGCATTTAGTGATTTCTGAAGGATAAATTATTGAAGGAAAATGAAATGAAAATTCAAAAATCAGCTCTTTACAGCCAGTAAATGCCAGCTGAAGTACTCCATTGTCTGTCAAGGAGCAGGGAACCTAAACATGTAAGGTTTAGAACACAGAGAATGAGGGACATGATCAGGCTTCTTCCTGCATCAAATGACCTTGAAATTACTGAAAACCTACAGACACCCTATAGAGTCAGCAACAGAAGACTAAACTTGGCATCATCTCCGGAAGAGAGCAGATTTCAACTCTAACATAAAGTCAAAACCCAAAGGAAAAAAAAAACCCAAAGAAAAAGTTATAAAATTATCAGAGAACAAGTAATCTTTACCCTCGAAGAGAAAACTCGACACAAACTCAGAGAAAAATGACAACTATAAACATATACAAGCAAAGCCTCAAAGAAAGAGGAGATTTGCCAAAAGTCCAATAAGAATTCCTACAAGAGTTTTTTTTTTAAAGAAAATAATGCAAAAATTAAAGTAAAAAGTCAAATAAGATTGGTAGAAAAAAATTTGAAGAGTGGAGAGCAAGGCTAGAAAATCGTGAAAGAGATTTAAGAGGTTGATAAAATAAGTATGAAAATTCAATGAAGAAAATAGCTCCTAAAAATTAAAATCAGTGAAGTGCAAGCTAATGACATTGTGAAACATTAGGCAACAATAAAACAGAGTCAAAAAATGAAAAAATAGGAGGAAATGTTAAATCTCTCAACAGAAATAAATAACTAACCAGTAAAATAGATTGGGGAGAGATAACTTAAGAATTATTGGACTATCATGGCAAAGTCGTGATTGAGGGGCAGAGCCAAAATGGTGAAGTAGAAGTATCAAACTACTTCAACTCTCTCATCTTTCCTCTCTAAACAACTTTACAATAACAGCTCAAATGAAATACGTGGTTGGCAAAGTCAATAGAAGATAAAGGTGATAGATTTTTCTGGACAAAAAATACTTAGGAGGTCTGCAGGAGAGGTCTGTGATTCTGGGGTGGAGGCCTTCCCAGAGCACACACAAATGATGGCAGTAACAATAGCCACAACAGCAGCAGCTTTGGGGACTTTCAGCCCAGAGACAGTAAGGGGGCAGCCCAACCAGTAGTGGCCAGAGCACACTTCAGGAGGATGAAACCTTTGCAGTTGTGGTGATTTCCAGACTTCTCAACCCATAAATGCCAAAGACAAAGCAAAAGTCAATGTGGAACTCTATTGAAACAGGGGTAGAGAGAAGAGCAAGGTCTGGCCCCTGCACCCATGTCTGCCTCAGGAGCTCCTGGCCTGCAGATTGTAGGGGGACCAAGCAACTATTCAGAGAATATTTGCTCTGGCTTTGACCTGCTTGGGTCTGAATCACAGTCTTGGGTAGAGGTCTGGAGTGTGTGGCCAGTTGCTAGAGCCTATGGAATCTGCAGAGATGGTGGCCCCCTAATACCTCTGGCAGCTACAAAAACCCCAGCAATTTGGGGCAGTTTTCTCCATTCTGAAAGCAGAGTTCTACCAGGGCAAAGAGTTCAAAAGTCCAGTAAGTGACTGGCAGCACAAGAAAGCAGAGGAAATGCAATCCTAACATGGATTCCTTTTTGCAGACAAAAAAGATCAAAGCATGTAATGGGAATATTGTACCCTAATTCAAGTCCAGGGTCACCTACCTATCACCTGCCTCATGGCCTACCTCTGTCCCACTATCAAGCCCCTTTTTATTCTTGCTTTTTGTCCCTACTTCTCTGTCATAGCTTAAAACTGCTTAAGGCAAGTCTGAGGATGTTGCCCAAGGCATAGTCCCCTACCCTCTACTTCCTCAAATTAGCATTTTATATATTTTTCCTTATGGTGAACTATACAAGGATCAGCCTGGGGTTGTGGTGCAGGACTAGAGACCACCCTGTCCTGTTCCAGACTAGAGACCACCCTATACTGTCCCACTGACCAAGCAGAGTCCTCACACTGTCTGTCCAGATCATAAACCTGGTCTATTCTGGGACTTTCCAGTCCCCTTTCCCCATGACCCTGCACCCTGCTCTGGAAAGTGCTGACTATGGCCCTCCACCCTGTGCTCTCCACCCTATTGTAGGAGGGACCCTTATGCTTTTGTACCCTTGCACCATATTCCCAAAGTAGCTAACCAATCAGGTCTCTTAGCTTCTGTAACATAATGGTTTTTGCTAGCTACTCCCTGGTTGTGGTCTGAAATTTTGGCCTATACAATCAAGTCTGTGAGATCCAATAGGGACTGTGTGATTTGTGTTTATACTCCAGGTAGTCACACCCTTGATCAATAAATCCACACCTAAATTTATCTTGAACCCAGGTCTCAGCTCCCTCTTATTCTCTGCACAATATTTTTGGAGGCCCCAGGGAGATCAGGGGAGTCCTAGAAGCCCCTCTGGGGCTCTAAACCACCCCCTCTAAGACCTAGGCTTTACTAGACATACTGCCTCGACTAGTAGGCATCCTGGACCCCCTGCCCTCCAGAGAAGCTGGCACCTGGATTCTTTCCAGGGATCTGGAGTTCAGAGGGCCTAGGTCTAGCCGGCTTGTCTGACACTGTTTTACCTTTATTTGGTCCTCAGTAGATAAAATCCTCTGGAGGTGAGTGTCTGTCTCTATTTTTTGCTTCCTCTTGTGTTTGAGGAGGTAAGTGTCTGTTTCTTTCTTTATTTTTTTGTATCTGTTCTTTTGTGTTTATTGTGCCTGTAGAGTTTATTTTGCTTGTTTCTTTCTGGTTGTGTTTTCTGTTTTCTATGATTTTTCCTGCAGGGTGAGAGACTGCTGGACTTTCTGTCAGTTCTGTGTTGAAATTGTGAACTTCATAGACATAATTTTGTGTTTCGGACTGGGCTCGAGTAGTAGGGTGGGTGTAGGTGACCCGCTCTCTCCAAGTTATCTAGATTAATCGGGGGTGATGATTTCCTGGCCCTCTGGGGGTCAGGAGGATATTCCCTGGAGCATCCTGTCCCTCCTCTGGCGGTCCTTCCACCACTGCTCTAGGGAACAGGTTGCCCAAGGCGGGTGTAATACCAGTGGGTATCTCCTGGAGCTTTTTTCCCCTTATAAGATCAGAATACATCCTAGGGATCAGGTTAAATTGTCTGACTTGTCTCTTGGATTGATTCTAGCAGTACAAACACCCAATTTCCTGGGGGACCCCGAGATGTTGGGCGTCTCTCCAGTCCTCCTGGTAGTGGGACTCTTTGTTCCATAGCAGGTGTAATTCATGAGGATACACCTGTATATCCTACCCCTCTAGGGATCAGGCTAAATTCCAGTAGCCCTTGGGTCCTGTTTTGTGTTTCGGACTAAATTTCTAGATTTTCAGTCCAAAAACTCAGCTCAGGATAAACCATTAGTTCCTGTCTCCCTTAGGTTACCTGCTATTTCTGTCTATTTTAGACATTCCCAAGCCAGCAGGGTGAGAGCCTGGTGGTCTTTTTCTTACTGTTTTGTGGTTTTTGTAAGTTTGTGAGTTTTTGTAATACTTCTCTTTTCCACTTTCTTTAAGTGAAAGCACTCTTACTCTTAAGAGATGGGAGCTTTCACCAGCTTTAATGGGCCTGCAGAGAGGTATCCAGGCTCTGGTGGCCCAACCCCTGCTTTTCCCTCTTGGGGAAGGGAGAGGGGTTTTGAAGGTCTCACTTACATAAAAAAATATATATCTATAAATTTTGTGTTCTATATTTAAAAAAGAAAAAAGCCCAAGAGACAGTGAGGACTCAGACCCTTCCCTGACCCTTCCCCTCCCTCCTTCCCTAGGCTGCTCAGGGGCCCCTTGCTCTCCTCCTGCGGTCTCTCCACCAACAGCAGGAGAAGACATTCACCATAAGCTCCAAAAAGTTGTACAGCCCCTATTAGAACAACTGAGTGCTCTGTAGTGTGCAGTGTCTGATGAAACCTTTGCAGACCTGAAAAAGCACATGGAAAAGATTGAGTGTAGTAAGAAGAGGCAGGAAGTGACTCTTACTGGATTACAGGCAAAAATAGCCAAGCTGGCCAAAACCATCAAGTACCTCTCCAGGCTGAGGCAAGACTAATGTAATTACTGTAACCACCTGGGTCAAGTGGAAGAAGGATTGTCCTCTAAAATAAGATTCCTTGCTCTTAACAACTCCAGGGGCCTGAAACCCTCTTCTCCCAGAGGCCTGCAAGCCCCGGGTCCAGTTAAAGGACTCCTTTTTGTTTTTGTGTTTCTGTTTTGTGGTTTCTATGATATTTCCTCTTTTTCACTTTCTCTACAGTGAAGGTAGTTTTTTTTTAACATCACACTGGATGAGGGCTTTTACTATTAAGACCACCACCCCTGTAGCTCCTCGTCCACGTCTGGCGGTTTTTCCAACACCGCCATATTTCTCCTCTCCTCTGGCGGTCTTTCCACCACTGCCGCCCTCCTCATTGAATTTGACCCAGCTGTATCCTACTCTTCTGGATTCTTCTCCAGGCTCAGGTAAAAGGTAAAGATAAGCTCTTCTCTCCCCCTCACATTCAGGCAGGGATGAGTTACCACCTTGAAGTTTCCCCTTCTTCCTGTTTGTCCACTATGGGTCCTGGCATAGAGTAGTCAAAAAAATTGGAAAGGAATGCAAGTAGTCTGAGCACTGATTTTAAAAGATTAGGAAGGAGAAATAAGGGTTTGAGTGGAAATGTGAAAAGTTGAGTGGATGGGGATGGGCTAGGGAATTCCCCCCAACCCTGGGATGATATTGGGTTGCATCAGATGGTTTAAGCAAGTTGAGGGGGTTCGAAGAAGTTTTGAATGTTAAGACAGAAGTGAAAATTGGCTAGTTAGTGGTTATCAGATTTTATAATGACACCTATTAAGGAAACAGCATTCTATGAGAAATTTATTGGTTAAGACTCCTCCCTCTGCATTCTGGACTTTTGGCCAGTTTTGAATGAGAGATGAGAATAGGAGGGAATTTGCATTTAATTCTTAACCCTTTTTTTCTGCCCTACCTAAGTGGGAAAAATTCTCTGTAACAGAATATAACTGTAACAGCTATTGAATTTATTCTGGTCATTTTTTCAAAAGTGTCGCTCCTAAAATTGATGCTAAAGATAAACCAGATTTTATTATACTATTTGGCACTAAATCAAATTGGGAAAATACATAGATTTGTGAAAAACATTCCTCAAAGGTAAAGCTTTGGGCTCTCCAGTAAAAGGTGGGATGCCAGGGCCTGGGTCCCACCCACTCAAGGGGTACATTCAAAGCTCTATCTTTTAAAGAAATTTCTAATGAGTAGACGGGCAAGTAAATTTTAAGGAACTAAAAGTTAAAATACCTAAGCCATTTGGTTTCATTCTGTTACAGCCTCTCGTTGAGGAATGATAGGGTTTTGAACTACTCAGGAGAGGAGGTGTAACAGCTTTATCAAGGGTCCCACTGGCAACAGCCCAGGGCTTCCAGACCTCTATCCTTTTGGGTAATAAACCCCTATGTCATGGAAAACCTTATGTTGGTAATTTTTTGTGAAATTTTATTTTGAGTATGATGATTGTTTTGTGTAGAAGCAGTTTGGAAATAATTAATTTAAGATTATTAAATTGGCCACTATTATTTGAGTCTAAAATTTACATTTGAATAACCAAATGTCTCATTTTTATTAATAAATTTGAATTCCCCCTGAAAATGTAATAAGTCCAGGTTCTAAAACTGCTCTGGTTTGGGGTTGCATAACCTTCACTTAAGTAGCATGTATTGAATAATATGTGAGTTCAGGTAACAACTGGGAAGTGGAAATGCTGTGATTTAAGCTAATGTACAATTTTATTTTAAGAATGAAATTCATACCATCAGTGATTCTTGTGCAAGGTGATCCATTACTTTGAGTTTTAAATTGGCTATGATTTTAAAACAATATTAGATTTAATATATTATATATAATAGCTTTAAATTTTGTATACAATTTGATAAAAATGCTATAAAATTTGGGCATGGGCATTCAAAATTATAAATTTAAAATTAGTCCTTGTTTTAAAATTAGGGATTTTTATTTTATGATTAGGGGTTTCCACTTTATGCAATATGTAATTGTTACTTTAAATTATTTGTGCCCTTTTAATTTGTAATAAGTAAGATTCTCTAAACTTTGTGTGTAACGAGCTAGGTTATCAAGTCCCTGAAAAGTCTTGTTATTAATAAGGATTATTTACAACATTTGTATTTTTCCAAGACATTACATATTGGGCATTTTTAAGTAATACCAAATTTGATATTGATTCAATTTATCATTTTTGAAATTATATCACAGATATTTTAGTTAGGAATATAACAGCTTTGTTGAAAGCTTATAGTTATGAAAATAGAAGCCTCCTGGTTTTTCAACCGCTTTAAAAATCAAAAACCTGTTTTTGGTTGATTTTTGGAGAGTGTTACTTAAGGTTTGTTGGGACTGTTAATTGGCTGTCTTTTTGAGTCAAACTCCAGGACTAAGAGGAACTGCCCAAGCCACTGAGCTGCTCCAGCCACCAATTCATGATGCCAGACTTGTAAGATGAGCCACTAACTCATGATGCCAGAACCTGTAAGATACAGGTATGGGATGCAAATGGTGGTTGGGGCAATGACTATTCTGCATAAGCCAAGGTAGGATTCCCCTGATTCCCCAAAAGCACCTGGCACTTTTACCATCCTGGCCATTTTATCACCTGGCAAATTTCACACTTGGCAGTGTGGTATACATCCTGCCTGGAGTTGATACTCCAAAAGTTAGGGAATTTGGTTCCCTTATTCTTATTTTGTCCCCATCCTTGGCAACATGCTTCAGTACTCAATGAACTTTGGAGTTCAGTGGGGGTGCACCTATGTGATTTTACCATCTGACAGCTGCTGCAGCAGCCTGAACTGCTGCCTCTCTGGGCCCCCACCCTGTTTACCACAATTTCCTCTTTTGTCCTTGGCTGCTTCCTCCTCCCCCTTTAATGATTCCTTCAGGGCTAAGAAAGTGGGGAGGAGAGAAAGGCAAGGAGGAATAGGCACCTCAGTGCACCTCAGTGCATGATAGGCACCTCAGTCAACCACTCAGTCCACCACAGTCATTCCATCCGATCATGTACCTTGGATCCCAAAAATTCTCTAACAGAAAAAAAATCAGGCTGGACGACACTGAAAAGAAAACTTCAAGATGTAAGTCTTTCAGTGTTTTTCTCTAAGTTTCTGTGAGACCCACACCATGCAGTCAGCCCTAGAGGTCCTGCCTGTCCCATCATCTAAGGTGTTCCATTACTGCTTTCTGCCTGGGGAGTTCATGCTGGTCTCAAGCCTATGTGAAGAGCATTGTCATCCTGACTACTACATCTGCAGACTACATCCCAGCCTGGCCACACCTTAGCTGAGTAAAAGCTATACCACTGTCTCTAGAAGGCAAGGCAGAGACCCTCGAGGACCCTGAAAGACTGGGACTGTGCAGTGCCATCGATTCTGCATGGTCCTGTGTTCCCCCAATACCCTGAAGATGAACCATCTTGGAGTTTTAAGACCTTTGCCTTTTGATTATTTTTTGGGAAAGTGGTGATATGTTTCTATCAAGGTGTTAACTCCTCATGCTAATAGAAGTTTCGATATCTTCATGAAGAAAAAGTGAGGAATATTGTTCCCTAATTCAAGTCCTGGGTCACCTACCTATCACCTGCCTCATGGCACACCTCTGTCCCACCATCAAACCCCTTTTTATTTTTGCTTTTTGTCCCTACTTCTCTGTCATAGCTTAAAACTGCTTAAGGCAAGTCTGGGCATGTTGCCCAAGGCATAGTCCCCTACCCTCTACTTCCTCAAATTAGCATTTTATATATTTTTCCTTATGGTGAACTGTACAAAGATCACCTGGGGTTGTGGTGCAGAGCTAGAGACCACCCTGTCCTGTTCCAGACTAAAGACCACCCTATACTGTCCCACTGACCAAGCAAGGTACCCACACCCTCTGCCCAGAACATGACCTTGGTCGATTCTGGGACTTTCCAGTCCCCTTTCCCCATGACCCTGCACCCTGCCCTGGAAAGTGCTGACTATGGTCCTCCACCCTGTGCTCTCCACCCTATTGTAGGAGGGACCCTTATGCTTTTGTACTCTTGCACCATATTCACAAAATAGCTAACCAATCAACTCTCTTAGCTCTTGTAACATAATGGCTTTTGCTGGCTCCTCCCTGGTTGTGGTTTGTAATTTTGGCCTATATAATCAAGTCTGTGAGATCCAATAGGGACTGCCGGATTTGAGTTTATTCTCCAGGTAGTCACATGCTTGATCAATAAATCCGCACCTAAATTTATGTTGAACCCAGGTGTCAGCTCCCTCTTATTCTCTGCACAACAGGAAGAAGACAAAAAAGTCAAAACTCCTGCATCAAAAACTCCCAAAAAATATGAATTGATTACAGGCAAATGAGGAGCTCAAGAAGGATTTTGAAAATCAAATAAAAGAACAGGAAAAATTGGGAAGAGAAATGAGAGTGATACAAGAAAATCATGAAAAGATTATTCACCCTGTCTGAATAAAATGACACTTTTAAAAATAGACTAAATCAAATGGCAAAAGAGGCCAAAAAGCCAATGAGGAGAAGAATGCCTTAAAAAGCCAAACTGCCCAGATGGAAAAAGAATTTCAAAACTTCACTGAAGAGAATAAATCCTTCAAAATTAGATTGGAACAATTGGACACTAATGACTTTATGAGGAATCAAGAAACTATAAAACAGATCTAAAAAAAGGAAGTAATAGAAGGCAATGTGAAAAAGCTCAATGAAAAAACCACTAACATGGAAAATAAATCCAGGACAGATCACTTAAAAATTATTGGTCTGCCTGAAAGCCGGGATAAAAAAATGACCCTAGACACCATCTTTCAAGAAATTATCAAGCAAAATTTCCCTGATATTCTAGAACCAGAGGGCAAAATAGAAATTTAAAGAATTCACCAATTGCCTCTTGAAAGTATCCCCAAAAGAAAACTCCCAGGAATATTATAGCCAAATTCCAGAGTTGCCAGATCAAGGAGAAAATACTTCAAGCAGTCAGGAAAAAACAATTTGAGCATTGTTGAAACACAATCAGGATAACACAAAACATTGCAGCTTCTACATTAAGGGATTGAAGGGCTGTGATATTCTGGAGGTCAAAGGAGCTAGGACTAAAACCAAGAATAATTTACCAAGCAAAACTGAGTATATGCTTCAGGAGAAAATATGGTCATTTGATGAAATAGACAATTTTCAAGCATTCTTGATGAAAAAAATACAGAACTGAACAGGAAATTTGACTCTCAAACACAAGAAGCAAGAGAAGCATGAGAAGGAAAACAAGGAAAAGAAATCATAAGGAACTTTTTTTTAATTTTAATTTATTTTCTTGGTTACATCATTCATTTCCACAAGGTTTTGAGTTACAAATTTTCTCCCCTTTTTTCCCCTACCCCCCAGCCCAGAACATGATCCCACTGTAAGGCCCCTCCCACAATCTGTTCCCTTTTATGCCATCCTCCAACACCCATCTAGCTTTCTAGCAGGGCAGGGAGCTCCTCCTTGCCCCCATACCTATATGTATTATTTCCCAATTGAATTTGATTGTATAGCTTTAAATACTAGATTCTTGCAATTCCTCCCCTGTCACCCACTCCCACTGGGAGGAGCAGCAATTCAATACAGGCTGTACCTGTGTAATTACACAGGACATCTCCATGGTGGGCAAATTGTGAGAGGTTAATTGTATGTCCCTCATTCCTATCCTGCACCCCCTCCTTGTTTTCTTCTCTACCCTGTCCCTGTCCCTTTACTGAAATGTGTGCTTCCCACACCCCTCCCCCGACCCAGCCCTTCACGCCCGCCCCCCCCCCCTCCTCCCCCTCCACCCACTTCTCCGGGGCAGCAC
>CM053595.1:77072915-77146751 GCA_028646575.1 Pseudocheirus occidentalis | reverse complement strand
GTCATTCTCATCATTTCTTGCAACACAGCAACGTTCCATTACATTCATGAACTACCACAGTTTGGCCACTTTTCTTCCCAGTTCTTTGCTACCACAAAAGTGCTACTATAAATATTTTGGTTCCTATGAGGCCTTTTTTTGTTTTTTAAATCACTGACCTACTTGGGACAGGTGCCTAACCTACCAGTGGTCTGTTTGAATAACTGACAAGTTCTGTTCTAGCCCTGACAACTGTATATTTTAAGGTCCTTTCTACCAAAATTCCATGAAAATGTAATGTTTAGAGATTCTTGTTTTGTGCTGGGCCTCCCTCCCTGACCCCCAAATTCTGTTCTGGATAAGCCAGGCCAGGCACTCCAGGATTTTGTTACGACGTCAGAAAGCAGTCAGAGCTTGGCACCTTTACAACTGCTGCCCAGGAACCATCCCCACCCCAGCCCACCATTTACATACGAAGGAACGAACAGCACTAATCAGGTTTGTCTTCAAAGGGAGAGCAGGGAGCTAAGGAGAGGCTCCACAAAGCGAGTGGCACGCCGGCCCAGCATGCGGCCTGGGCTGGGCCCCATCTGCTTATTAATCCGTAATGGGATTCAAGTGTTTCTTGTCACTCTCGCTCACTGTTACCTCCAGCGCCAAACAATGGGGCAATGCTTCATCCTAATGAAGCACCGTTGGTTAATTGTGCCTGATACCTCCTCCGTTTGGAGGACCGTTTTCAAACCATTTTTTTGCAAGCTGCATCAAATCACCAAGCTCTTCACATTAGCCTCGGCTAGGGGGATATGCTACACTCTGGTTTTAATAAGGGAACCATTTGATAATTGTTAGGCCTTCGCTCATTATCATGCACCGGGGAGACTGTCCAAAGAACACTGTCTTGTTGCAGAAACACACAGCAAGCTTCCAGCAAAGCAGTGATTTTTTTTTTGTCTGTGGGTTTCTTTTTTTAATAGTTATCAACCCCTTTACTGTGTCCCCTTGCAGAGTACAGGGTCTGAGACAAGCTGTCCCAGGAACTGTTGAAAGATACAAGGGTTTGAAGGTGACAGACTATGTGTCCCTACTGAGGAAGCACCCGGGGCGTCAGGACACCAAGAGTTCTAGTCACTAGTCCCATGACCACTACCACTACCAGCCACAATGGACAACCAACTACTCCCCAGCCGTACCCTGGGCCCTGCTACCTCCAGCTCTT
Source organism: Pseudocheirus occidentalis (assembly GCA_028646575.1). Taxonomy (NCBI): domain Eukaryota; kingdom Metazoa; phylum Chordata; class Mammalia; order Diprotodontia; family Pseudocheiridae; genus Pseudocheirus; species Pseudocheirus occidentalis. Next base: position 77,145,553 of record CM053595.1, on the reverse strand, counting down.
TGCTCACATCATCTTTGCCTTCCTAGAAATATCCCCTCCCTCCACCCCTGACTCCTTCCCTCCAGGCTCCCTTCCTTCAAGTAACAGCTCTGGTGCTACTTCTTCCATGATGTCCCCCTTTCTCCTCCTAAACAGGAAAGACAACTCTTTACTCAGAGCTCTTGGGACACTGTGTGCTGTTTTTCACATACTTAAATAATTTTCTAATTTCTATCAGAGCTCCCTGTATAAATGTTCTCTTCTCCAGTCACCAGTGGGAGACCCTCCCTGAGGGCAGGTACCAGGCTGATTTTCAGCCTTGAGCACGGTGCCTTGTACACATTAGGTGTTTAATAAATCTCTGCTGGGCTTTTTGTTGCTGTTGAAGTGAAAGGATATTTGTGCTGTGTGGGGACAAGGACCAGACACAATAGAAGGGCTTCTGGCATTCTGCAAAGTGGCAACACTCGGGGGATACAATTCAGATAATCAAAATGGTAACCAAAGGTGCGCGGGTTAATTGGACAGTTACAAAAGTACATCTGTTGCCCTGGCAGAGAGCAGCTGGGAGACCAGAGGAGTCAATCTAAGTCATTTGAATACGTCACTGAGCAAGAAAGAAAAAGGATTAAGTCGAATTCTTATGTGCCAGTTATTCCTTTTGAGAGGAGGAAGCCGTGGCAAAAGCTGGAACACGGGGCCTTAGGAGTCACTTCACTGTGACCCGGCAGGACGACGTCCTTGGTGGGGGTAGAGCAGACTGAACGCTGGCTCTGGAATCAAGGGAGACGCAGATTTGAATCCTGACTTCTCTGCTTAGCTAGCTGTGCAAACCTGGGCAAGTCAACCTATTGGAGCCTCCTCCATTTCCTCATCTGTAACATGAAGATGAAAACACTACACCTCCCATAGAACTGCTATGAAGAAAGTGCTTTGCAATGCCTAAAAGCATTATTTTGAAAAATTATTTTACACTTTGCAAAGGACTTTCCTCACAACCCTGTGTTGAGTAACATCAGCAGTATTCCCATTTTACAGATGAGGAAATCAAGGGTCTGGGTAGAGGGAGAATTGGACATCATGGGTATCTGACTCTGCTGGGCGGCAGTGCACACACATGCTGGCTGTCACGCTGCCTGAGGATCAGGCCACACCTGTTTCCTTCCTCCTGAAGCCCCAAACTTAGCTTGAATGTCTCTTCACCAAGAAGCTTCATTTGGGCCATCGTCTCCAGCCCTCTTCCAGACAAGAGCCAACACCTAGAGCTTGGTCTCTCTCTTTTTTTTTTTGCTTTTTTTTTTTTTGGAGGGCAGTTGGGGGTTAAGTGACTTGCCCAAGGTCACATGGCTAGTTTGTGTGTGTGTGTGTGTGTGTGTGTGTGTGTGAAGTGTCTCAGGCCAGATTTGAACTCAGGTCCTCCTGACTCCAGGGCCGGTGCTCTACTCACTGTGCCACCTAGCCGCCCCTAGAACTTGGTCTCTTAATGGACTGAGCCCCCACCACGGCCATCTGCACGGCAAGGACAATAGTGCTTCCCTCACGGTGCACTGAGACCATCCTGCCTGATGGCTGCTGCATCCTGCCCTTCAGAGGCACACTGGGCTGGGAGCAGAAGATGGGAGAGCCAAGTCCACCTGCGACATATGTAATTGTGGGGGGAGGGGAAGCCTCGGCATGCTCATGTGTAGCAGAGGGACCGTACAATCTCATGCTAGGAGGGTCCTTTAGAGATGATTTATTCCAAGTCCCTCGTCTTAGAAATGAGGAAACAGGTCGGGGGAAGTCCAAGGACATACAGGCAGTAAGTATCAAGACCAGGATTCAAGTACTGATGTTCTGACTCTAATGATGATGATGACAACAATATTAAATGTCTAACATTTATAAAGAGCTTGCCCTGTGCCAAGCCCTGTGCTAAGTGCTCTACAAATACCTCATTTGATCCTCATAACAGCTCTTGGAAGTAGGTCCTATTATTATCCCCATTTTAAAAATGAGGAAACTGAGGCAAACAGGGTCACAGCTAGTAAGTGTCTGAGGCTAGATTTGAACTCAGCTCTTCCTGACTCCAAACCTAGTGCTCTACCCCTCACTGCCTTCTTAATCAGCTGCTTTCCTCATCACACCAAGCTGGATGATAATAGTGGCACAATCCTTACCTCGAAGCATTATTGTGAGAAAAGTGCTTTGTAAAACCCCAAAGCAGGGCTTCTCAGCCTTTCTCAGTCCCCCATGTCCCTGGGCTTTTAGTAAACCTTCCTGTATCCCCTATTCAGTATGAAAAATAAATTCTAGAATTTATCATGCATATATACTTAAAATAAAGAGGTTCATTATTTTCAACAAGATCGTTTTTACTAACTATTCCCCCCATCCCTTTGACAGCTTCTCGTGCCCCCCAGCTTGGGGCACTAAAATCTCTACAGAAAGCTGCTATTCACTGAACTGATTCACTCGGCACACAGTAGATGCTTAATAAATGGCTCCTTAAACTGAAATGGAAGATTTCTGCCTACAGAAGTTTACAAAGCCCCCTCCCTCACAGTAGTCTGGGGGCACCAGAGCTTCCCCCATTCTACAAGCACTCCTAAGACACTTTTTAAGACAATGCTGTGCTCTAAAATATACAGGGGCTGGCAAACTCGGAGTTGTTGGCTATTTTTCCCTGCTTCCCTTGTTTGGTCTTAATCACGGGCACAGCCTCATGGCTGCTGTGCAGAGTTTGAGCACTAATTCTGGAGGGCACCGCTGGATGTGTGCCGCAAGCAGACCCCTCACTGGGATGCCAGCGCCAAAGGCCCGGATCCAGCAGCACTGATCTCGGAGATGAGCTTCCATGTAAATAAATAAATTCTGAGGAGCCCTGGCTGCCCGCTGGGAGCCTCCACGGGGTGCCGAGTATAATGAAAATAAAGCACAGGTTCCTCTAGTAACCGCCAGGCTCCTCAGTTTAGCCCAGAGCCTCTGGAGCTGAGAAAGCTGCCCACAGATTCCAAGTGGGGCTGCTGTGCAGAGGACTTACTCAATCAGGACCCGAGGGTCTTCCACGGCTCAGACTCAGGCTGTTCATACCCAAATTGGGGACAAAGGTCTGAGGCTGCCTCTTCCTCTCCTCCCTCTTCCTCCTTGCCCCATTTACACATGTCCCCTGCAGTGACTTATCCCTCACTCACTTCTCCCCTCAAAAAAAAAAAAAGTTATTGCCTTCTTACCATCCAAACCAGCCCAAGACACATTTCCTATCCTTTTGCCTCATGCCCTAAGAGTCCTTCCTCACCATCAGGGTCAGCTCCTACAATGCACTAGCAAAGATTCCAGGCTTCTTGTCCACACTGGGCAAACTCTTTGCCTTCTCTTTAAAACGAGGAGGCTGGTCTTGAGGATCGCTAAGGTCTCTTCCAGGTTTAAAGTCTATGAGCATTTTATGTTTTAGCATTCTAGATCACAATAAGGTCCCTCTCATCTCTGACACTCCACAGCCAATGCTCTGACATCCTTTCTTCTAAAGTCACACCTGCCTAACATTCATCTGTGTTCTGAAGTCACATGGTTTTAAGTCCCCCACTCCCCCCAGTTGTTTTTCAGTCATTTTTTTCAGTCACGCCTGGCTCTTTGTAACTCCATTTGAGGTCTTCTTGGCAAAGAGGCTGGAGTGGTTTTGCCATTTCCCTCTCCAGCTCATTTTATAGGTGAGGAAACTGAGGTAAAATGGGTTAAGTGACTTGTCTAGGGTTACGCAGTTAGTAAGTATCTGAGGCAGGATATGAACTCATAAAGATGAGTCTTCCTTACTCTAGGCCCAGCACTTTACCCACTATACCACCTGGCTGTCCTTAATTTCCCACCCTCCCCGCAAAACACACACACACATTTTCCTTCCCCTGCTTCCAACTCTTGAAATATATGATTTTATGAGAGACAGAGAATGAGTAGGAGAGTCTGATGGGCAGGGACAGAGAGGTGCTAGGGGACTCAGAGGGAGAAGGGCAGAGACCAGGGTAAGAATGGTAGAAAAGGCACTGCTCTCAGAACCTGTAAGGCCTGGGCTCTCATACTTGAATCTGCTTCTCTGGATCCCAGTCTTCTCCTTAAAATAAAGAGATGGACACAATGCTCTCTTAAGGATCCAAGGGTCCACAGGGCACACTACGTGCCCTGAGAACACCTGCGCAGCATCATGCCTACTCAACTGTTACTGTCTTAAATGCTGCATCATCTTGGCAAGCGATGAAACCAAACAGCCTCCCTTTACAGAGGGCTCAGAATGATCTGAGCTTCTCTGCTTGGTTCTGAGGCCACAGAACCCTACATAGGTCCCTGTGCTGAAGACCTTCTGGTGCTCTTTCTCCCAACCCCACCCCACTCCTTTTAGCTTCCTTTACTTCACTGTCTTCTCCCACTAGACTGTAAGCTCCTTGAGAGCTGAGAGGATTTTTTCTTTTCAGCTGTATCCCCAGTGCTCAGCACAGAGCCTAGCACATAATAACCACTTCAAGTTAACTATCACAGAATGTCAGAATGAAACCAATCCAATAAATAATAATGACAATAGCTGAAATTTACACAGAGCTTCCTATGTGCTAAAAACTTTACAAGTATTGTCTCTTTTGACCTTCACAATGACTCCAGGAGGTAGATACTGTTATTTATCCCCATTTTACAGTTGGGGAAACTGAGGCAAAGAGAAGTCAAATGACTCGCCCAGAGACGTTACAGTTAATGTCTGAGGTCACAACAGGACATAGAACACATAATGTCGAAACTAGAAAGACCTGAAAACACAGAATGTTATCAAATTGCTTACCAAATTCAAGAGGGATGCATGTTAAGTCTTACAATCAGGTACAAAAAAAAATCCAACTTCACAAGGGGTGGGGAGGGTTACAATTAGAGCTGTTTTAAAACATATATATATATATATATAAAGGTTTTAGCGGACTGTAAGTTCAATATGAGTTCAGCAGTGTTAGCCAGAAAAGCTAATGTGATATTGGGCTGCATTAAGAGGGTCACAACTTCCAGGAATAGAGGAGCGATAGTTATAGCTAATATTTATATATAGCTAACATTTACATAGTGTTTACTATGTGCCAGACAAGGCACTAACTGCTTTAAAAATATTATCTCATGTGATCCTCACAATAACACTGGGACTTAGGTGCTATTATTATCCCCATTTACAGATGGGGAAACCAAGGCAAATGCAGGTTAAATGACTTGCCTAGGATCACACAGCTAATACGTATTTGAGCCTGGATTTGAACTAAGGTCTCCCTGATTTCAGGCCGAGCACTCTCCACTAGGCCGCCCAACTATGACCACATGAGCAGTATGGGCAGGAGTTTGAATGACTTTATTAGTCATCCCAGCAACTAGATTAAAAGTCTTCCAAAATGGATGGCCACTTGTTGAGGATGCTGTAGGATGTTGTAGAGGGGGTTTCTCTTGAATTAGATTAATTCCAAGGCTCCATCCACCATTGAGATTTTGACATTCTGCATCTTGAACCTATGTTTTTGAATTTGAAGCCCAGCATTCTTTCTACCACTGGTTTCTATCCTGGTTTGGGATGCTAAAGGACATTCATGTAACATTAGAGAGAGTACTGAGCCTGGAATCAGGAAGAGCCAAGTTCCAATCTGACACTTACTAGGTATGTGACCCTAGGCAAGTCACTTGGCCTCTGTTTGCCTCAATTTCCTCAACAGTAAAGTGAGGCTCATAATACCTCTCGATGTCACTGTGAGAATCAGATGAGATGATGTTTGTAAAGTGCTTATCACAGCGCCTGGCACATAGCAGGTGGTAAAAAAAAAATGCTGCTGCTGCTGCTTATCTACAGTGGGGGGAACCCCACCACCTTCTGTGGCAGCCGACTCTGCTCATGAGTAACTCTGATTGCCAGGAAATTTGTCCTTGGCTAAGAGTGAGGCAAAATCTAGTTTCCCGTCATTCCCTTTACCGTTCTCTTGGACTGAGCAACACAAAGTCCAATCCTTCTTCCAGAAGACTTTTCAAATATTTAAAGATAGACAGAACTGGAATCCAGAACCTCTGACTCAAATTTTTACACTGTTTGTAGACCTAGGACTCAAACCAAGGCCCTCCTCATTCCAAGACCAGCATTCTTTCTACTCCATGAAACAGTCCAATTTTCCTCATTTATGCCATAGGCAGGTTAGGGCCCCTGGACAGATCATGTTCCCAGCTGGGGCTGTGTTAAGTTCTCTTCTGAAGAAGGCAAAGGGCTGTTCAGCTCTAGGATATTCCCAGGGCTGTTTAATCCCTCTAGCAGGATGGTATCGATCTATTGCATTGATGTCCTAGCACCAATAGTTCCCTCCCTCCCTGCAAACCACAGCAGCAGGTCCTCCCTCCCTTCCATGCTCCAAACAAATAAATCAGCCCCTACGGAACTGAGGGACTCATGACTGGTAATATACTAATGATGGGACATTACCTTGTTAAGCAAACATGTGGTTGCCTCAGTCGAAGATTGGAAAGGAAGAACTGGCTGAGTCAAAATCCAATGCTATCTTCACTTTCAGGGTGGAATGTGATAAATGGGAGTCACATGTGCCAAGAAGGACAAAGTGCTGGTTTGTGTAATCAGGGCCTGGCATCGGTGGCAACCCCATCAGTCCAGGCAGTATTAAGGCCTCAGAGGCCAGGCAACCTGTGCCTTGGGAGCTGTGGTGGCCGTTCAGAGAGATTCAATGGGGAAGAAGTTTGCGTCCTCAGACTGGAAGGGCAATGGGATTCAGTGAGTAGGCTCGGGCCCAAATCTTGGCTCCATTACTACCCGGATGGTTTTGAGCAAGACACTTCCATGTCTCAGCCTCAGCTGTTTCCTTTTATAAAACTAAAAGTGGACCAGATGACCTAACAGTGCCCTCCAGCTCTAACACTCTGTTCTAAACAGTGAAGCTCTTTCTAACTGAGCCAACGGCCCACATGCAGTTTCCAGCATGGTCTTCCATCTTCTCTTCCTCTGCCTCTGCACTAGCTGACCACACCCCTGGACTGGGCCACCTCTTTACCTCTACTTCTTACCTTTCCTGACTTCCTTCAAGATGCAGCTTTTGCACTGCTCTCCACCCCCCAAGCCCAGGTGCTAATGCCTTCCCAGTCCTGAGTATCTCCCCTGTCTCCTATCCAACATCTATCTTGTTAATATGTGGCCTCCTCCATCAGGATGTGAGCCTCCTGTGGACAGGGACTGTGTTTTTTGCCTTCCTCTGCATCTCCAGCACTTAGCAAAGTGCCTGGCAACATAGTAGTAAGTATTTAATAAAGGCTTTAGTACTTGACTTGTTTTCACTTCTCAGGGTCCTAATAGCTGTAACATTCTGTATTTACTTTGTGTTCAAAGTGTTATTCAAGCTGACATTCTACGCTCTATGTTCTAAGGATGAATGAGAGCCAAAATTTTAGGTAATATTCTGAGCAGAGGTATCAAATCATAGCCCACAAAACTCCCCAGTGTGACCAGAGCCAGATCAAAATGTGACTGAGAGGGGTGGCTAGGCGGTGCAGTGAATCCACCAGCCCTGGAGTCAGGAGGACCTGAGTTCAAATCCGACCTCAGATACATAATGCAAAACTAGCTGTGTGACCTTGGGCAAGTCACTTAACCCCAATTGCCCTACCTTCCCCTCTCCAAAAAGCCCCCCAAAAATGTGACTGAGAAACGTGTGACAAAATAAATAAAAAATACAATATAATGTAAATTTGTGCGGTTTTGAGCCAATATTGACCCACAGAGATGTTTGTTTCAGTTTGACACTGACACCAAGTACTTCATAAACTTAAAAGATGTGCACACATGCGCGTGTGTGTCTGTGTGTGTGTGTGTGTGTGTTGTCAGTTATAATTATCATTAGGACAGCTAGGTGGTACAGCTGACATTGTGCCCGGCCTGGAGTTAAGAGGACTCTTCTTGAGTTCAAATGTGATCCTAGGCACTTACTAGCAGTGTGATCCTGGGTAAGTCACTTAACCATGACTGCCTCAGTTTCTTATCTGTAAAATGAACTAGAAAAGGAAATGGCAAACCGCTCCAGTATCTCTGCCAAGAGAACCCCAAATGGGGGGAGGAAGAGTTGGTGTGCCTGAAAATGACTGAGCACCAATAATTAGTGTTAATGACCCTTCCAATGTTTGGAGTCCTCACGTCCATGTATGTGTGCAATACACGCGTGCCTTTGTTATGTGCCAGGCACTGCGGCAGAGGCTGGGGGTATGAAGAAAGACAAAAATGTGCTCCCTGCCCTTGAGAAGTTCCCATTCTAATAGCAAAGGACTGTGTTCATGGATGATACATACACTGTCAGCGGGAAGACAGCACAGAGGCAAGGGACTAAAGCTGGGGGAGGGGCAGGGAACTGGGAAAGACCTCTTATACAAGCTAGGATTTCAACAGAGTCCTGAAAAACGCCAAGGACATGAGGAGGCAGAGCAGAGGAAGGGAAGCATCCCAGGAACGGGAGCTGGGCTGTGAAAAGATGTGGTCGAGATGGGAGCGTGGTGTGCAAGCAGGCCCATGGGGCTAGAGCAGAGAACCAGAAAGGGAGGAGGGGGCCAGGTTGTGAAGGGCCTTGAATGCCAAACACACCTTCTTCTGTTTGATCCTGCAGACAACAGGGAGCCAGCTAAGCTTGAGGAAGGGCTTACACAGTCAGACCTGTGATCCAGGAAAATCCCTTTGGCAGCTGAGTAAAGGATGGATTGGGCTCAAGAAAGACCAAAAGCTGGGAAACGACTCAGAAGGTTAAGGACATGAGGCTATGAGGGCCTGTACAACCATGGTGGCTATATGAGTGCAGAGAAGGGAGTGTATACAAGATATGTTGTGAACATAAAAAAACAAAAAGATCCGGCAACAAATGGGGTGTGTGGGGAGACTCTAAGTGAGGAGTTAAGAATGACACCAAAGTTGTGAGCCTGATTGGAAAAGCAGAGGGTTTGGGAGGAAGATAATGACTTTTGTTTCAAACGCGCTGAATTTGAGAGGCCTAATGGACGTCCGGTTTGAGATACCCAAAAGGCAGTTGGTAAAACAAGATCTGTGCTTATAAGAGATTAGGGCTAGAGATAGAGACCTGGGAATTATATAGACATGATAACTTAACCTATGGGAGCTATGAGCTCACCAAGTGAAACAGTATATTTAGAGAGAAGAAGGGCCAGTATAGAACCATGGGGGAAGCCCATGGTTTAATAGGCAAGACTTGGATGCAGATCTAGTAAAGGAGATTCAGAAAGAGTGGTCAGATATGGTCAGATAAGAGGAGAATGAAGAGGAAGAGGTATGAATATCTAGAATACAGAGATTATCCAAGAGGAACAGACTGATTTTGCTAAATGCTACATAGATTGTTGATTATAGATGGGCCAGAGGGGAATAATTTTTTTGGCTGCAGCAACTCATGAAACAATCAGCTAAGGTACATTGGGGTTAAAAGCTATGTCTGTGGTGGAAACACCCACAAGGAAGAACCTATGATCCTTCAAAATGAAGAATGGGGCAGATAAGCGGTGCAGCACATGGAGCGCCAGGCCCAGAGTTGCAAGACCTAAATACAGACCTAGTCTCAGACACTTACTAAATTTGTGACCCTGGGAAGTGACTTGTTTGTTTGCCTCAATTTCCTTATCTGCAAAATGACCTGGAGAAGGAAATAAATGGCAAACCACTGCATACTTTGCCAAGAAAACCCCCTGATGGAGTCATGAAGAGTCGGATGGAACCAAAATGACTCGACAAGAGCAGCCAAGTGAAGTGTGGTGACGGCTCAGGGTGAAGAACAAACATGGATCTACAGACACGGCCAACACGGAAATTTATGTGATGTGATTATGCAAATTTGCTACTATGGTTTTGTTTTGTTTTTTTCATTTGAGAAGGAAGATAGAGTTATTGAAAAAAAAGAGAATGAATAGAAGGTCATTGAATCATTTCTTTAAAAATTCAGAGAGGGGCAGCAGTCAACAGAACAGAGCACCAGCCCTGAAGTCAGTAGGACCTGCATTCATATCAGGCCTCAGACACTTAACACTTATTAGCTGTGTGACCTTGGGCAGGTCACTTAACCCCAACTCCCCTGCCTTACCCTCTCCAAAGAGCAAAAACAAAAAACAAAAAACAAAAAAACAACTCATAGACAAGAACAGAAAGTCAGAAGCAAAAAGAGGAAAGAAAGCAGGATAGTTTCAAAAGCTACAGTTTAAAATATTATATACTTAAAAGGAAATGCAAGCTACATAACAGGGGTCTGCACTTTTGTGAATAATCTATGGAAATGTTCTTTTTATTTAGTATTTGTTAAGTTCAAAATAAAAAATAAAATTAGAAAAGGAATTACGGTTCTCCTGGGATGAGACAGTATCTATCAGAATGAAATCAGGAAAAAAACACATTTTTTTTAAAGAATGAAATCAAGAATCCTGAATCACTGCAGAGAATCACTCAGAACCATTAACATCAACTGAAGTCAACATGTTTCAAATTAAGAACATCAGGAGTAGAAAAGTTAAGGTACCTGACTTACGATAAGTGGAATAAGACAATCAGTTTTATTACAAAATATCTGTGAGAAATCCAGTTTATTCTTTTTTCTTGCTTTCCTTTCTAGGCCCATCTCCCCCTCTGGAGAGGCTCCTTTGCCTATAAATATCCTTCTCTCCCCATTTGAAAACCTTCTCTTGACCCTCCTCCTCCTTGGTCTATTTTTTCCCTTTTATGTTGGCTTTACTTTCTTTCCTCCTACTCACTCCTGAACCCTCGGCAACCCTGCTGCTATCACCATCACTACTGAGACTGCCACCTGCAGCACTAGTGACTCCATCCAATGCAGTGACCTCTTCTCCATTGTCTTCTCCGACCAATCACAATACTTGATTCTGTTACATATCCTCTGTGTTGCTACTCTCTTCTCCCCTCCCCCCCCAAGTCTGTGATCTTGCTCTCTCCTGGCTCTCCTAAGCCTGACTTCTCCTCAGCAGTCTTGGACTTGGAGTCAGGAAGACCCAAGTTCAAATCCTGTCTCTGGTGCTTACTCGCTGTGTGAGCCAGAGCATCATTTAACCTTTCTTATCCTCAGTTTCCTTGGTTATAAAAGGGATAATAATGGTACTCACCTTGTAGGCTGTTATGAGGAGCAAATGAAATAAACTATATAAAATGTTTTGCTAACCAAAAGCGTTCTATAAACATTAGCTATGATTACAATGGTGAAGTCTCATCTGCTGGATCCTCTTCCTCCTTCCTAAATGTAGGTGTCCTTCAAGATTCTATCTTTGGCCCTTTTCACAGAAGCTGAAATTTGGAAGGACTTCACCACTCCTTCGAGAATCCTATACACACGTCTCTAAGATCTCTGATAAGCACCATCCAGCCTTTATTGAAAGATTTCTCATGATGGAAATTCAGAATCTCAATAGACAATCTATTCCATTGGGGGCCCTTGTCATTGTTTGAAAGTTTTCCCCTGATTTCAATTCTGGCTTTGCCTCTCTGCAACTCTATCAAGGGCAAAAGACTAGAGATAAATCAGTCTTTTCCAAAGCTTCAAGCATCACCTTGTGGCATTTCTCCCAAATCCATATCTTTACTTGTATGGTCTTTTCTAAGCTCACACCTGCAATTCAAATTGCCTCTTGGATATCTGCACCCAGATACTAGACAACTGCTCCCAATGTGAGCTCTTAAGTTATTACCCTCCCTCACCAACTTTCTCTCAATATACCAATGATATCACCAGCCATCCAGGCTTAAAACATCAGCATTATCTTTGATTCTTTTTGTTCTCATTTCAAATATCTAATCAGCTTCCCAGTCTCGTGAACTCTACCTCTGCAATATCTCCCTGGTCCCAAAGACAATCTCCTAGTTCAACCTTTTGCTTATCTCTAGCTAGACTTTTGCAACAATCTCCTAATTAGCCTTCCTGCCTTCAGATTTACCCCCTTTTAATCCATCCTAATAGCTACCTGATTAATTTTCTTAAGAAATAGCTCTAGTCATGTAATTATACTAGCAAAAATTTAAAAAAAATTCAGTGGCTCCTTATCCCTATGAAAGCAAACGGCTCCATGTCCCAAGGCAAGTAACCTTCTTACTCTGTCTTGATTTCTTATCAATTAAATGAGAACATTCGACTCACTGAGTTACTCATGGTAGAGCTAAGTCGAAAATCCTTAAACTAGCACTCAGAGTCTTCCACCCTACCTCTCTAGCCTTATTTCCAACTATTCCCTGTCATGTATCCTATTTTCCAGACAAATGAGATGGGTCATCACCTTCTGAACAGCCCCATACGCCCATACTCCCATACTTCCTTCCTTCCTTCCAACATTTTACATTCTATGGTCCTGAATTGAGATCTTCCAGCTACAAAGGACCTTAAACAGCATCTTGTCCAATCTTCTCACTTTGCAGATGGGGGAAAATAATGCTCAGCAAGATTAAGTCATTACCTAAAGTCATACAGGTAATAAAGAACAGAGTCAGGACTAGAACCTCATTCTCTGATGCTAATTAGCTGGTTCTTGACACATGGTTATAGCTTGAACATTCTGTGCCTTAATAGTTTTTGGGGGAACGATCAGTCTTGTCCCATGCCTTTACCTTGAGTAAATACTGTTCCCCACAACATTAAATTAAATCATTGAAATTTCTTACCTCATACAATAAACAGCCCAAAGACCAGATATCAGACTTAAAGTTATAGCCATTTTCATGAATCCTCTCCGGGGACATGTAGTAAGGTGTTCCAACTGAAATGAAGCAGGGAAAAGCGATTCACTTTTTTTTTTTCCTAGAGAAAGAAAAAGTCAGCAAAACCTGGGAAGGTAGCAATGTAGTAGATGAAAACTAGGACTGGGAGACAGAAGACGTGTTCTAATCATGGGCTGGGTGAGCAATCATCTTTCTCATCTCAGTTTCTCTGTCAAATGAGGGTACTGGACTTAAACTCCAAGATTCTACCAAGCGTTAACTTTTTTCAAACATCCTACGTTAAAATTATTGCCATTCTAAGGTTACTTCCAATTCTTATAATCTGTCTTCTAAGATCCCTTCCTGCCTTAACATTCTACAGTTCTATTTTACTCTCTTCCTTCCCCAAGGAACATCAATTAATTATTAAAAATAGCCTTTCCAATGGACAATATGTATCAAATGATGCTTGTTCACCCCATCAGCCTGAGAGTTTATAGAGCTTTGCTGAGGTACTAGGTCGGACCTTTAAATAAGTTAGAAGGTGGGGTGGAGATGCAAGGGGAGACAAAAAAAATGCAAAACCAACAGATAGTATGGGCATGCCTGTATTGTCAATCTATTCCTGAAAAACTAATTACATAGAGGTGAGCCCTCTTTGTTTCTCTCTTACTCTCCCCCCACCTTTCCCTCCTTCCTTGCTCTCTACAACTCACTTGGGCAAATCTTCACCTTTCTGGCCACTGGTATGTTCATTTGTTAAATGATGAAAGTAGTCATTACTCTCTCTTATACATACATATATATGTACATATCTATATTTATCTAGCCCCACGCTCCATCCTTCCTCTCAGTATTTGATGATATTATCTATCTATCTATCTGGGGAGGAAGGGAGAGGGAGAGAGGAAGAGGGGGAGGGGGAGAGACAGAGAGAGAAAGAGTGATGATTTGTGTGTGTATTATATATATATATATATATATAAATGAAATGGAGTATCAAAATTTCGTATATATGTGCATATATACATATACAGAGAAAAAAATCCATGCAGACATACATGGCTTTTTAATTCTGAAGACATTCATTAAGTGCCTACTATGTGTAGAATATTTTGCTTTACACTTGAGAAGAGATACAGTTTATATATGATAAAGTGCCTGCCTTTAACCTGCTCTGTGATCACCCAAACAAGGGTATCTCTAAATCAGGAATCCTTTATGGAAGGATTTGCTGCATAGTTCTTTTCCATGGCATGTTCCCCCTCATGTGCTTAAGATTCATGAATAATAAAGATTTTTATAGAGAATTTTTAGGAAATACTTCATTTGTGTCAAGTGAATTTCTACCTCCAGACAGTCAAAACAATTAATAAGAAAAAGACCCATTGGGCCAGTGGCAGAGAAGGCACAGTCACCCTGTAGAGGAAATCAGAGGGTGATTCATTATATGAAGGAAAGTGGTTTATTCAAGCCTAAGTTTATCCTCCGCCACATGCAACTCTGAGCCACAGTTACAAGTGTGAATGAGGTCAGAGACTCATCCTGGGACATCAGCATCATCTCAGCTGCTTTGTGCTCCATGCACTAGAAGTGGGAAGAACCAGCATCCAGTGCTACAAATTCCCCCTTCTATTCCAGACGGGTTTCATTAGTGTGCAGAGCTGCTGTGAGAGAGCAGAGAACACCACAGGTACAATGGGAAAGGAGGAAACTGTGCAGTCATGGGAACTTGTCCATCAATGGCCAGTAAATTAGGAGACTGTTCCTATGTTGGTATTTCTGTTCTCAACTTAATGGCATCTTTATTTCAGTGATGGCTGTATGCAAGACATTGTCATTACCAGATCCAAGGAGGTTTAGCTCCCCTTCCCTGCTCCTCTGAGCCTGTAGTAACATCACCCCAGAAGAATACTGAACCTGAAATCTTGAAACCTAGGTTCAAAACCCAGCTCTACAATTCAATCCCCACAAAACCCTGGCAAGGTAGCTTTCTCTCTCTGGGACTCAGTTTCTTCATTTGTAAAATGAAGTTGATGCATTTCAAATCAATTTAACAAATACATGTTAAGTTCATATTGGCTGAGGGTCCAAATGCGCTAAGGCCCATCACCAGGAATGATACAAAGTTCAGATAGGACACAAACCACTGTTCTCATGGAGCCTATACTTTCATAACAGAATTAAAACACACAAACAGATAAGACAAACACATAATAAATAAATGCACTGGAGAGATACAGGGTATATTACATGAGGGCTAAGGGAAACTTCCTAACAATAATAATCTAACTTTATATAGTACTTTACACTTACAAAGAATGTAACATCTATTTTCTGGACACTTCTGCTTTATAAAACTTGCAGGATTATTCAGGTTCAAAGGTGGTAATAGCTGTAAAGCAACCTGTAACCATAAAAGCACTACATATATGCAAGTTACTACAATTGTTGTCCAAGGGCTTCCTACCATTAAAAACTTGGCAATGATTTCCAAGAATGGCATGCATTTGATCCTCTCCTGATTATGAAGTTTTACTGTAAGACTGTACAGCTGCAGTATTGTCTCACCTAATGCCTAATGTAAATAATCAGCACAGCTGGGTAGTTAGGCAATGCTGAAATCACAGGATAGTAGGGCTGGAAGAGCCCTGAGAATATAGCTTGTTAGGATACAGAATGGAAAATGTGGAATATCAAAACCAGAAGGACCTGGAAACATAGAATGTTAGATTTAGAAGGGCCCTGAGAATACGGAACACAGAATGTCAAAATTAGAAGAGACCTAACCCACAGAACATTAGAGCTGAAAGGGCCCTGAGAATACAGCATGTTAGGATACAGAACATAGAACACCAAATGTCAAAACCAGAAGGGACTTGAAAACAAAGAAGGTTAGGGATTGAAGGAACCTGTGAGTGTTGAATGTGAGATCAGACAATGTTGGTGCTGGGAGAAATCTTAGACATGAGCTAGTCCAGTCACCTGAGGGAATTCAATAAAGACTGCCTGACAGAATGACTAAACTCAAGCCAACAAAACTCAGGAGTTACTCCTGACTGATCTTGAAATAGACAATTTGATAAGGGAATCTTTTATTGTTTCTGTTTCAAGAGCACCTTCCAGCAAATCTCTAATCCAGCGCCCAAACATGGCTTCCCAATCTCTCACTTCTCTTTTTCACAGTGGGGGACAGAGCTCTGAATATGAAAGAGGAATCTAACAAATTCTGACCTTTCTTGTATCTTTACAGAGAAATCTGAGTTTCAAACAGAGAAATATCAGAGCAAAACAGGGACCTCAAAGGGGGAGCTGATTAAAGCATCCCTTCATTCCTGAGACATTCTGTTCCTGTCAAAACAAACTTCGAAATGTTTTGAAATACTTGTGGTTTTGTATATGAAAAAAGCAAAGCTTCCACCTAAGTTTTTTTTTGTTTAGTTCCTGCTCAACTTTTTTTTTGGAGAATAAAAATGAAAACAGCTGAAGAATATATGTTGTTTCTTATTTAGGACCCCCATCTAAGGTGCTTTTCTATGGGTACTTGTAGGTACCAGGTTATGGGGACAAGCAGATCCTCATGGTATCAAAAGGATGAATCCAACCCTGCTCAGGAAGAGGAGAGGAGGAGACGAAGGGTAGGGAGACACAAATAGACAGGACAGGATGCAGACAAAGAGAGCCAGTCACAATGGAAAATATGACTTCTGAAAAAAAAATATTGTTTATAAAATGTCAGAGCTGGAAGGGACTTCGATCAGAGCATGAACACTGGGACCTAGAGGAGTCAAAACAAGAGAGGTACTTAGAGCATGGAATGTGAGGAACACAGACTGAAGGAACTTTCATCCTAAAGTCTCTCCCAATTCTAGTATTTTGTCCTCTATGGATAAAATTCCCAACTCCAGAATCACATGATCCCAGTCATTAAAGTAACAAACATCTTCACAGAATGTTGAACTGTTCAATGTTTCCGTCACCTCTGACTCTTTGTGATCCCATTGGGGTTTTCTTGGCAGAGATAGTGGAGTGCTTTGCCACTTCCTTCTCCAGTTCATTTTACAGATGAGGAACTGAGGCAAACAGGGTTAAGTGACTTGCCCAGGGTCACACAGCTGGTAAGTATCCAAGGCCAGATTTGAATTCAGGAAGATGAGTCTTCCTGCCTCCAGGTCCAGTACTCTATCCTCTGTGCCTCTCAGAATGGCAACGATCTCAAATCTTGTTTTTACAGAATGGGTCATAGCCAAGGTCTTTCTACAAAACCAGATTTTCCCTACCAAGAACTAACTAGCTATTTACCCTTACTCCATGGAGGGAGTTCAGGGAGAGAAGATTGGAAACTGTGGGGACAGCATGTGCTCACTCATGGCAGACTCTTGTCCCTGCTGGGACCTTGGTGACTTACAAAGTCATTTGAAGACCAGATAATTTCACATGTGCAGGAATATTTCAACTCCCAGTTGGGCAGATGCCAAAGAAAGTTTCTGATTAATAGTCCCTGATTAGGCCATCCTTGTCAAATTGGCTAAAGCAATACAGTAGTGAGCCTAGATGATTAGGTCGAAATCCTGTGTAGTTCGGGAGAAGCAGCTCATTACAGGGGAATTCCTTCAGACTGCTGGCCAGGCCAGGAAGAGAATAGGACCTGTTTCTCCATTCCCCCGATGGTTATACAGAAATTAATGCATCAATTTTTTAAACAAGGAAATTGGTGGAGGGTGAGGGGAGGGAGGGTTGTACTGTGCATTTTCTGACAACCCCACAGAAACAGTAACAGACATGCTGGGGAGGACTGTGTGCCAGACTCATTTAATGTAATGGTACAACCCAAAGGCACCAGCTTCAAATAAGAAAAAGGACTCACTCATCTGGATCACATGCCCATTCACGCTGCTATGATCTGAAGTTGGACACTGGGCTATATATGAAACGACAATTTTGAATCAGAAGGCCAAGCCATTATGTTGTTTGCTCCCCCCCCCCCAGACAAACTGGATGAGAGCACTTCAGGCCAGGAGCTTCTCAGGGCTCTGAAGGGCTGTGGCCCATGAAAGTCTAAAGAGGAAGAAGAGCTGAAAGGAAGAAAAGGGGAGAAGTGAGAGACAGAGATAGAGAGAAAGAGACAGAGACAGAGACAGAGAGTCTGTGTTGGGGTGTGCTGTTGTAGTCAGTACTGCTATGGTCTCTGAACTCCTAAAGAGGAAGGTAAAGTATGAGGAGAATGGATTCTAATCTCCCAGGGACAATCTATGACAAACAATGTAAGGTGACTTCTCAGAGACTCAGCTTCTGTAAAATGAGTTTAGAGTGATCATTTCATCTCAAAGATCACTGTGAGCTGAAAAAAGAAGAGTGAGTATTTTCAGAGTGAGTATTCCAGGTCCCTGGCTTCAAGATGTTAAGAGTAGAAGAGATAAGTAATGTACGTGGGAACACGCACACACGCACGCACACACACACGGTCACTCTTCTAGTTTTCAAGACTTACGGTAATATAGACTTGACTGGGATGTAGATGTCAGAGCAATACAGGTATCCTGAAATCTCTCCTTCCATGATTTTAAAATGCTCTAAATTCACTTTTTTTTCCCTCAGATTTGCTACCATCAGAGAGGCACTGTGGAACAGTGGATACAGTGCCAGACTCAGAGTCAGAGGGATACAGATTTAAATCCCACCTCCAACATCCTCCCTATAAATGGTGGTTATGAGTATTATTTCTGAAGATACTGAAGCTGAGAAGTGAGGTGGACTTTCCCTCCGATGATGCAGATTGCAACCCATCCACACTTTCTCATCTGTGTGACTTCTCCAGATGTTCCTGTAACTTTTTGGGGAAGGAAGGGAAAGTGTCTATTTAATTTGCTGGGGGCCTAAGGTCTCCTAACATTAGAAGATATACAGCTTTTTGTTACCAAAAAATATGTACATCCAGAAGGGTACAGAAGTCTTCTGAATGTATAGAGAGGTAAGAAAACTGGGGGCAGGAAGGGGAAGGGACATTTGGAGGAGTGTGTGAATTGGGATCTGGGAGGGTAGGGGTGACTTGTGGAGGGGTGTGTGGATTAAGAATGGAGGTGGGAGGAGAGGACAGGAGGACTCTTGGAGGGGTGGATGCAGTGGGGGTTAGGAAGGGAGAATAAGGTAACAGGGATAGAATAAAAAGAGAGACTGAGAAAGAAAACAGTGAATAAACATAGGATGGAAAGAGATTCACAAATAGTAATTATAACTTTGAATGTGAATGGGATATTTATAGCAGTGCTGTCTTTTTCTTTTGCCTTTTTTTGGAGGGCAATTGGGGTTAAGTGACTTTCCCAAGGTCACATAGCTAGTAAGTGTTAAGTGTCTGAGGCTGGCTTTGATCTCAGATCCTTCTGACTCCAGGGCCAGTGCTCTATTCACTGCCCTACCTAGCCACCCCTATAGGAGTTCTCTTTGTGGTAGTGGAGAACTGGAAACTGCATGGGTCCCTATCAATTGGGGAATGGGTGAAGGAGTTGTGGCATATAGTTATGACGGAGTGCTAATATGCTATAAGAAAAGATGAGCTCACTGGGCTTAGAAAAGCATGGAAAAGCTTTGCATGAAATGATGAAGAGTGAAGTGAGCCAAGCCAGGAGACCATTGTATGTAGTAACAGCCATATTATTTTAAGAACAATTTCGAGTGACTAAGTCATTTTGACTACTATGAATACACAAATTAAAAATAAAGGACATTTGAAGGGAGATGCTATCTGCCTCCAGAGAAGTAACTGATAAACACAAGTATGCACAAAATAATACACACATACACAGACAGACAGAAAGACACACATACCTATTTGTGTCTAATGGTAGACCTCTCTAAGGCAAGGAGAAGGGATGGGGAAAAAAAGACATTTTTTAAAAACTAACTTTGTTGTATATTTGGGGGGAATGGCAAGTTGTACGTGGTAGATCTGCAGTTGCATGTAAAATCATCTTTTTTTATTGTAACATTATGGAAATGCTTTTGTTCCCTGAATTGAAAATAAAATAGATTTTTAAAAGAAGATATACACCATGGAGAGTGTCTATCTATTAGCTCTCACCCTCACTACATGTTGGGCCTCTCCCCTTTTCCAGCCACACCTGTCTTTGATGACATCTTTTACACTATTTGTTACTGTTAATAATTTAAGCATCACTTTTCAAATGAATGATAAATGGGTTAACACTTGGCTTGCACTGTTTTTCCCTCCTAATTTCTGCGTTCCAGGCCTACTCATGGTAGAAGATGCCTCTGTGGGACCGGAGCCTTTCCCCAGGTCACTGAGCATATATATAACTGGTTTGATTAAAATAGTTTCTCAGTAAGATTCTTCTATTCCTTTCTGACGCTTCTGATGTTTCTCTGATTGGTTTTGATGTTTTTGGTTTTTGATCTAGATTCTTAGGGTTTTGTTCTTCTGCATTTCAAAATCATTCTTGTTTGCAGAGTTAAGAGCAAGTACATTCCTACCCACCAATAAAGCAAGATTTCATTGTCCAAATGAATTTCTCAGCTTCAACAAGAAAACAGAAGGCTGTCGGAATTAGCCTTGTTAGAGGAAGTATGACTTATCAGGAGCCCTGTTTCAGCTCTATTCCATGTAAGTCCTTGGGAAAGTCATTGCCAATCACTCCATAAGCATTTATTAGATGCTCACTGTGTGCCCGGCAATGCATTAAGCACTAAGGATACAAAGAAACTTAATATCTGCCCTTGAGAAGCTTATGATCTAAAGGGAAGACGTTATGTGGCTTAGAAGACATCAAACACAAGCCGCGGGACCCTGAACAAATCTGTCTGACTCTTAGTTTCCTCATCTGTAAAATGGGGCTAATGTTAGCACCTACCCCCCAGGTTGCAGTAAGGATAAAATGAGATAATATTTCTAAAGTACTTTGGAGACTTCAAAGTACCATGAATATTGTGGGGTTTTTTTTCCCCTCAGTAAAGACTAAACTGTCATTTGTAAACTGAGAGGTTAGTCTGCTGCTAACGCTTTTCCCTTTTCGTGTCACAGACACTTGTGACAGTCTGATGAAACCTGTGCACCACTTCTTGGCATAATGTTTTTAAATGCATAAAAAGAAAAATGTAGAATTATAAAGGAAATATAATTACATGTACACATGCACATGTGTACATGTGTGTATATATATATTTCTATGCACATAAACAGATATGTACACGTACATGCATATAAACACAAGTTAATAGATCCCAGGTGAAATATTCTTGGAGATGATCTCTAAAATGACTCTCAGCTCTAATTTTTAAGAAAGGTTTAGTGAAGTGGGTATAAGAGGAGAGAAACCACTTCATTCTATATGCACTTAAGGAAAACCAAGAAGGTCAGAAACTTGACAATCCTCACTGGATGCCAGAATCATTTTATGTTCTAAGGTCCTTTCCAGAGTGAGTTGAGGGACCTCTTTATCCTGCAAAGCAGCCTGACTGTATCTCCATCCAGCCCTCTTCCCTGCCATCACAGAATCTCTCCAACCAGCTCCATTATCTTTGTAACTGAGGGGACTAGTCCCTGTCCATGACCCCTCCAAGACTGAACCTCAATGTTGGTTCCTAAGATGGAAATAAGATGTAAGAGATATGGGAAACAAAGTATGGGAGAACAGATACGTGGACTGAGCCAACAATAAATGCTCTTATCTAGATTTACTCATTTCTGTGAATTCATAGTCATAAACAATAAGCTTTTATTAATTACCTGCCATGTGGTATGTTGGGGTCAAGAGCTATGTCTGTCATGGGAACGGCCATGATGAAGAACTATAAAATGAAGTATGGGGCAGGTAGGTGGTAGTGGATAAGAACACCAGGCCTGTAGTCAGGATGACTTGAGTTCAAATCTGGTCTTAGACATCTACCAGTTGCGTGACCCCAGGCAAATCATTTAACCCTGTTTGTCTCAGTTTCCTCATCTGAAATGTGCTGATGTAAAATGTGCTGGAGAAGGAAATGGGAAACCACTCCAGTGTCTTTGACAAGAAAATGGCATAAAGAGTTGGACACAGCTGAAATGGCTGAACAATAATAGCAAATGTATACTTCACTTATTTAGAGCTGAATGCTAAGCAGTGGAGATACCAAAAAAAAAAAAAAAGGCAAAAGACAGTATCTGTCTTCCAGGTGCTCATGGGAAGACAATATGCAAGCAAGTATATACAAACACTAAAGGTAAATAGGACTACACCCTCCTATTCCCAAATCCCTGAGATGAATTAGCATAGGAACCCTCCTGTGGTGATGTGTTGGTTGAGAGGAAGCCCTTGATGCCCGGGTTGCCTCACTGCCTTTCAGACACTTTAAGAGTAACCACATGTGCCCCTCCCCAATCTTCTCTTTAGGTTTCATCCCCATCTCTGACAAATCTACTACAGCCAAGGGAAGGACTTTCCCTTCTCACCAAGAACTCAGGAAGGAATGGGATGCCCCTGGAGATCATCAAGTTAGTGTCCCAGATGACCATTTGTTGGGTTCCTGGTCAGGCACATGCTGGGGTCAACTGAGGTCCCTCCCAACTCAGATTCTGTAGACCTTGGAGCTTCAAGAGACCTCAGCTTTTCCTCATACTGTCTCAAAATTTACCTCATTAGAAATTTTTACAACTACTTGTTATTTTACCCATAGGGTCCAAGAAAAGGTCTACTCTTTATTCTACTCTGCTTCTTCTAGAGATACTAGGAAGACTGGGAGAGAGAGCATTACAAGTG
The DNA here is from genome assembly GCA_028646575.1 of Pseudocheirus occidentalis. Lineage (NCBI taxonomy): Eukaryota > Metazoa > Chordata > Mammalia > Diprotodontia > Pseudocheiridae > Pseudocheirus > Pseudocheirus occidentalis. Next base: position 77,123,110 of record CM053595.1, on the reverse strand, counting down.
CCCTTTATGGTATGTCAATAATCAACCTCAGTAATGATCGACATGAAAATTTATGTAGCACTTTGTGTTTACATTTCTGCACACAATCTCATTTGACCATCACAAAAACCCTAAGAGGTTGTGATAGTATTATTATTCCCACTTTACAGATAACTAAACAGGACCAAGGACTATGAAGTGGCCTGCACAAAGGTTACACGGTTGGTTAAATAGCAGGCACTCCCAGGTTCTTTGATTCCCAATCCAGTGTTCCTTCCACTTAGACCCACTGTTGCTCTCACCTCTGGTGAGAACACACAATTATTAGAATATACAAATTCAATTAACCTGCAAATCAGTTGTTAGAAGAAAGGACAGACCACACCCCTCATTGTGCAAAGGTGGAAGCTATTCTTCTTGTTGATGTTTTCTGCCTGAACTTAACAGAATCTGAGAGGTAGACGGGATCACCTGGTCCAACCTACCACTTCTATCAGTCTTTACATCTGTCCAGTTGCTTGACTACCTCTAATAATAAGGTGCTCCCAAGGTAGCCCACCCCACCATTAGACAGTCCTAATTGTCTGAATCATATGATTTAGAGCAAGAAGGGTCCTTAAAGATCATCTAATTCAAACCCTTCATTTTACAAAGGAGGAAACTGAGGTGATTTGCCCTGTAGTGGTCCTACAGTTCAAGAAGTAGCAGGGCTGGACCCAAGTCATCTCATTCCCCATCCAATACTATTTCCATTATTCCTTGCTGCCTCTGATGGCTATCCTTCACAGTGAGCTAAAATTACCTTCCCTGTGACTTTCTCACCCTCTTCCTAGTTCTGCCCTCTGGGGCCAAGTAGAACAAATCTAATCTCTCTTCTCTATGACAACCTTTCATATCCTTGAAGCCCAGGGATGACGTTCTCCCCCCTCAGTCTTCTCTTCTTCATGATACCTTTTCCCCCAATGGTCTCAGTGCTGCTGCTGCTGCTCTTTGGCAAGTGGTGAGTCCCCACTCCTCCCATGACAGGGCTCTTTGTCCATCAGGTATCGGTGTAAGTGGGTCCCGCCTGCCCTCGTCCCAGGCGTGGACTGCCTTGCAGCAGCCGGCTGCTCTTGCTCCAAGCAAGACACAAGCTTGGATCTTGTGAGCTGTGTACGGGCAAATCCTTCATTTCTCTTTCATTACCCCGGCGTGTTCTGTCACTTATTTTTCCTGTATGCAATCCTGCCTGACAAATATGATCTGCTGCCTGGTAATTCGTCTGACGCTTATTCTGTTCCTTGCTCTAATTATGGCTCCGGTCCCTGACACGAAGGCAGCCGCGCTGCCACCGCCGGGTAGTACACCTGTCACACTGGCTGTAGTACTGCCTAATGCCCTTTTATGCCAGGCTGATGGGAGCAAACACAAAATCTAAAGGAGGCAGGGTTGGGGGAGAAGAGAAATAGATGAATATATCTGCATAAGCCCCATGTTCGATTCATAGGTCAGAAGCTTTAGAAATCAGAGTACAGCTGAGTTGCTATGGCAACATTGCTACAGACACTACTATGACACATAGTAGGTCCACATGAAAATGAGGGAATGCATATTTAAATTGATGCACAACTGTTCCCTCAGTCCCATCAATGCTAGAAACAGAATCAAAGAACCAAAACTAGTTAAAGCTGAAAGCAACCTTAGAACATGGAATGCATGAAGTCAGAATAGAAATAAATCCCTTCACTTCAGACTCAGTTTCTTTGCCTCTAAAAGGAAAGGGTTAGACCAGATTCCAGGGTCCCTTCCAGCTCTAGACAGCACTGGAAAGGTGAGCACAGAAAGGCAACTTTAGAGCTGAGTTGACTTATATTCCTTGTTTTACAGATAAGGAAAATGAGGCTCATATAAGTAAAGTGATTTACCCAAGATCAGGCAACAAGTTAATGCCAAGGGCAGAGATTAGAACCCAGGTCTGCTGCCTGAATGACAACTAATTCAATGACTTTACGAAGTTGGGGGCTGATGAACTAGCTCATTATTTTGGTAAGTTTAATTGTAATGAGCAGAGCTTCCTTTTTTCCAATTTCCATTCTTCAGCTGAAAATAAAAATACGAACTGACATTTATATGAAGCTTTGGGATGCAAAAATGCTGACCCCATTTGATCCTCAAAATTTCAAGAGGCAGAGTTAGTGTATTGCTACCTCTGTTACCCATAGCAGTAAACTGAGGCTCAGGGACTTGTCCCAAGGCCATAGAGCAAAGGACCAGGGCTAGGATGGAACTCGGGCCCTTCATCCAAGTTCAAATCCTCCTTCATTCTATCTCCTTCCTACTCTGCTCTCATACAAAATACTCTCAATCTGCATTTGGAAGAGGGACAGGGGCTCACAAAGTGCCACTCTCCTGATAACTAGAGAAGAATCTTCAATTAGTCTAAGGATAAGGGTCATATGCTCAGACATAGTCCATTTCTAAGTCCCAATTTATTCTTATTACTGTAATGAGTGCAGCAGCCAAACTAGATAAAATTATATCATTGGAAAAGATCATGTTTCTGCCCATTCCTAAAGATATGATCTTAACTGGCTCTGATGGTTGTGTGTGTGCGTGCGAGCACCCCCACACACACGTGTGCACACACAGGCATGCAGAGAAGAGGCTTGAATCTGACAGGATAAAACTAGCGATATTTCAACTGCTCAGGTGAAAAAGTTGATTTCTCTCAGTTTCTTCCATTTTCTCTTTCCCCTACACCTCTCCTATCCCTGATGTGATCACAGGATACAAAACAAAAGTTCTACCTGCTGTGTGTTTGCATGTATGTGTGTATGCATGTGTGTGTAATGGTATATTTTTTAAAGTATTTTAGCTAATTTTTAATAGAGTTACACACCTCATGGAGTAAAGAGAGAAGGAATCAGGATTGGTGTAGTATAAGAGTGGGGAACCTGTGGCCTCAAGGCCACATGTAGTCTTCTAGGTCCTCAAGTATGACCCTTTGACTGAATTCAAGTTTGTATTGAGGACCCAAATTCAGTCAAAGAGCTGCACTTAAGGGCCCAAAGGGCTACAAGTGGCCTCATCAGTCAAAGGGCCACGCTTAAAGACTTAGATTCAGTCAAAGGGCTGCACTTAAGGACCTAAAGGGCCACATGTAGCCTTGAGAACACAAGTTTCCCACCCCTGGTGTAGTGGAAGGGGCTCTCAGCTGGTGGAGTGTCAGGATGCCTGGGTTTAAGCCCCAGAACTACCACTGACTCACTTTGTAGAGCTGAGCAACTAACAACTCTTTGGGCCTGAGCTTCCACATCTGTTAAATAAGGAAGTTAGGACTAGATGATTTATCATATAATACAAAAGCATGTATTAAGTGCCTACTATATGCCCATGGGCATTAGGCTCTGGTATAGAAACACAAAAGTGAGACCCTCCTTACCTTCCAGGAGTTTAAACTCTATTGAGGAGACACATGATCACAGACAAGTAAATAAAATTAAGCTTTAATACATTAGAGCTGTGCATTTAAGACTTTGGGGACACCCTGCACAGAATATATACCAAATAAATACCCAGTAAGTGGAAGGGGTGGAATGTGAATGATTCAGGAAAGGCCTTGTGTGGCACTGGAGCTGAGTTTTAAAAAGAGTCAGGGGTTCCAAGAGGCACAAATGAGAAAGAAACACGTTCTAGGCATGGAGGACACCTGTGCAAAGGTATGGAGAAGAATGGAGGAAGGGAAACATCATACAGGAAGAATAGCAAAGTAGCCAGTTTGGCAAGAGCATGGAGTGTGTAAAGGGGGATTAATTTGTTCAATCAGTCTAGTAAGTTAGGCTGGAGTCAGAATGTGAGAGGTTTTAAATACCAGGGGAGTGTAGGTTTTATACTAAAGGTAACAGGGAACCACTGAAGCTTCTTGAGCAGAAGATGGACATTTTAGACCTACATTTTAAGAATATCAATTTGGCACCCGCATGGGATGGATTGAAGTGAACACAGGGAGACCAATTAGGAGGCTACTACAATAGTCAAGAAGAAAGGCAATGAATGTCTGAATGGCGGCTCTAATATTCTGTTCTAAAGTCCTCTGCAGCTCCACATTACGTTCCAATATTCAGAAAAATCAGATTATTTGGAATCTAACCTAACATCTTCATTTTACAGATAAGGAAACTGAGGCTCAGAGTGATTAGGCAATTTACTGAAGATTAGCAAACAGCAGAACTAGGACTAAGATCTTTACCAAGGTCCTGATGCCCAATCGAAACCCTATACACAATGTTCTAATAGGATATTCCCTAAGAACCCTTTCAGCTCTAACATTCTAATTGTATTCCAATGCTCTTCCAACTGTCAAACTATGTTCTAATATCTCTTAAGATTCTCTGAGCCTCTACATAAATATCAGAAAAGCACAGGGAATCTGATTTACACTTAGATTTCACCATGTATATGAAAAGAAGAAGAAGAAGGGATAAATTGGGTAAAGCAAACATTATCTCCCGAGGCCCCCAACACTAGAATAGCCCAATATTACTTGAGCCATAACAGTCAAGGCTAGTATTGTTTCTGAATGAGATAATAACCAACCCGATAGTGACTGAGAGCAAACCCAGCTTCCTAGTGTTCAGACCTTCTGAATCAGAGGGGTATGACACAGTTGTTTTTTTAAAGCACTTTAAACAGCTACCACTGTTTGATCACCAGAATTAATAAATTTCACCAAATCATATGCTATCCGCTACAAGTCTCAGAGCCATCTGGAGCTATATGAATAATGCACACTAACAGTTTACATGAAGAAATCATATTTTTCAGAGAGCTCCTTCGCGTGAACCAAAAGACGCTCCCATATTATCATTCTGTTTACACTCAATGTGTGTCACTCGCACAAAGGTGTCGGAACATGAGAGACAGACCAGCTTGTAAGTTTGGGGTGAGACAGAAATGAATTGGGCCCAAAACCATTTTTAAGAGGTTGGGGAGAGAAAAAGGAAGAGAAGAACTTTGCTGTAATTCACAATTCTCCTTTTCTTTCTCCAGTAACATTTTGGTGAAAATTTTAATACAAGTAACCGTATTAATAACACTGCCTTGTATTTCTGGTTCTCACTTGGCTACAATGGACAAGTCACTTCTCCTCTCTGGGCCTTAAGTTTTCTCATCTGTAATATGGGCATACTGGAATGGATCACATCCCAGTTCTATTCCAGCTCTAACGGTCTATGTTCTGTGTTTCATAAGATTCTGTGATCAAAGGTTCTTACAGCTCTGACATTTGTGATTCTACAGTCTTATCAGGCCTGGTAGGCACAAGCTTCAAGCACATTTGACTTTTACTAAAACCTGAAGAAAGGCTAAACCCCTGCAGCTGCTGCTGGAGAGTACAGAGAAGGATACAGAAGGGTTTTAAACAAGCGGCAAAGCAGAGTTTTCTGGTTTCCTTGTACTACCTACTCCAAAACAAGACTTTAGCAGAGATGTCTTCATGTTGGTCCCATCAGGCATCTCTGGCCTTTGGTGTTTAAGTGACAAGACCTTTCTGAGGTCTAAGATTCCAACACAATTCCAACTAATTTTTCATAGGAAATTATCTCCCCAAAGTTGTGTACAAATGGAATTGTTCAGTTGTTTCAGCAGCGCCTGGCTCTTCGTGACCCCATCTAGGGTTTTCTTGGCAAAGATACTGGAGTGGTTTTGCCATTTCCTTCTCCAGTTCATTTTACAGATGATGAAACCCAGGCAAATGGGGTTCAGTGACTTGCCCAGGATCACACAGCTAGCAAGGTCTGAGGCCGGACTTGAATTCAGCTCTTGCTGACTCCAGGCCTAGTGCTCTATCCACCGTGCCACCAGCTGCCTTCAACTGAATTCCTGTAAGTCAAATCCTATTTTATATTAAAAACACACTTACCCCATCTTACAACATCTGTTGCTTCTGAGAAAATACATATGAAGTAAAGAAACATTTACAAAATGTTCCAAAAGATGAATCTTGCAAATGAACAACTTCCGAAGGGCATAATTTAGCTATCTCGAATTACCAATGTCCTTGGGAAATACCATTGTGGGGTATCCCTGTACTGGAGTGAATCTTTTCCTAAAATAAAGGAAACTTTAAGAAGGTTATCAGTCATCTCCTAATTTCTCTGCTTTATATATTCAGAATTTATGTGCATGCGCATGTGTGTGTGCAGAGAGAGGTAGAGAGAGAGAGGAAGGGAAACAGACAGGAGGAGAGGAGGGGAGAGAGTGGGGGAATCTTTCTTAAAGAAAGTTTTACTATTACTAGCTTTTAAAGAAAAGCAAACCCAGTGGGGCAACAGTGCCTAATTCCAAATCCTGCTGAGGCCTCCAGGTGATAGGGGCTTACCTAAGGAATGAGCTGCTGTGGTCTTGGAGCTGAAGAAGCGGCCCAGTCCAAGGTCTCCCAGCTTCACTACACCTGTGGCTGTTATAAACACGTTGGCAGGTTTTATGTCTGGGAGGAAAAGAAAGCTAGAAGTCAAACTCAAGGGGCATCATGTGGTCTCAAGGCTCAATCTTAACAAAAATGTACACGTACAACACCCCCACCAACGTCTAGACAGACCAGAGCACCCATGGCAAAAGAAGGCAGCGGGGAGAAGTAGCAAGTCCCAGGTAGAGAGAGGCAGAAGACCTGAGTTTCAGTACTGGCCATGCCACTAACTATGTGACCCAGGGCTAGTCACTTTACTCTGCTAAGTCTTGGTTTCCTCATTTGTAGAATAGTAAGTCGGACTACATGGTGTAAGCTTCTATGTAGCCCTGGCTCTAAAGTTGGAGAAACATAAGTTCAAATCCCATGTCCACAACCTGTATAACCTTAACCTCTCTGGTCTCAGTTTCCTCATTTGTAGAGTGGGGGATGGGAGGTGCCACCAAATGGCCTCTAAGGAGCCTTCTAGAGACCTCAGCCTATCACTTTGTATGTCCTAACACTTTAGGTTCTAAGGTTTCTCCTCACTCTAACTATCTACATTCTCTGGAAGCTCCTGAGCTCTAAAGTCCTTTCCAGTTATAACATTCCATGATACTAGAGAATCCAGGCAGGCTGGAAAACTGGGGGAAATGTCTAGCATGTCAGTGTAGCTGTAGGGGAACCAAGAAACTCCCACCAACTCATCCATCATCACATCACACTTAACACAATGAAGGAGATGCTATAGAGTTCACTGCATCCCCCAAACTCCAGCCTTCTACTTCTGACACTCTGCTAATGGCAGGTTTGACACTTGACTTAATATCAGTGTCTGGAATACAAAGCAGCTCTTCTTCATAATGCTCCCCCCCTCACTCTGGACTGACTCCTTTAACAAGGAGGCCAAAAAAAAAAAAAAACACCAGGAGAAATCCATCTCGCCAGTGCCGCCGTCTCTCCAAACATGCGTTGGCTGCACATCAGCATAATTGTTTTTGAATGTAGCCACTTACTAATTGGAACATTATATTATTATTCAGTGAAAAGAGAGAGCGGATTAATGTTACCTCTGTGCATCACCCTGCGGGAGTGCATGTGCTCCACCGCGCTGCACAACTGCACAAAGTACTTCCAGACTGTCCTCTCGGGGATTAACCGCTTCTGCTTTTTAAAAAACTGTGGAAGGAAAAGCAACACCCAAAGAGAGAAGGACAAGGGGGAGGGGAGGAGGAAAGAGAAGGAAAAGGAGGGAGGGAAGGACAAAGGAAGACAAGAGGAAAGAGGAGGGAGAAAAAGAGAGGGAGGGAGAAAAGGGAGAGAGTACGAAGGGGAGGAGGAGGGAGGCAGGAAAGAGAGACAGAGAGAGAAAACATAGTGAGAAAGAGAGAAAAGCAAGAGAGGAGGAAGAGGGAGAGAAGGAGAGAAAAGAGGGGGAAAAGAGGAATGGGTAGAGAGATAAGGATGGAAAAGAAGGTGGAGAGGAAAGAAGAGCAGAAGGTAAGACAGAGAAGTAGGAGGTGTTGAGGAGAGAGGGAAAAAGGGCAGGGAGAAGAGAGAAGGAAAGGGGGGAAGAAGAGGGAAGAGAAGGAAATGAGAGACATATACAATTAGGAAAAAACACCACCAGTTCCACTCTCCCCCAAATTCTTCAGGTACAGTGGAAAAAAGCACTGCATTTGGAGTCAGAAGACCTGAGTTAGAGTCCCAGTTCTGCCATTTAATGCCAAATTAATAAAATATATAATTTTAACATCATTTAATAGTACATTTAATACAAAATATAAATAATTTAATATCACAATAAAGGTGTGACTGTAGGTAATGCATAGAATCTTAACCTCTCTTAGCTATAACTCCCTCATTTGTAAAATGGATAATATTTTCATACTCTTCTACATCATATGATGTCAAAGTCTGATGGGAGCTCTAAGATGAGCAAGTCCAAACCCTTCATTTTATAGAAGAGGAAAGAGAGGCCCAGAGAAGTAGAGACATAACATGACACAGCAGTCGGAGGCAGGGCTGGGACTTTACTTTGGTAGAATTTATATTATATATTTATAATATATAATATATCATATTATAATGGTTTTGGTCTTGGTTTTTTGCTATATGAGGCAAATCTTATGAGAACATATTACATACTGTAAAGCAGCAAGTGACTGCTAGAGGGCTTTTCTTTTTGTTTCTTTGTTTCTAACTATTTAGGTTAAGGCACCTGCTGAAAACCCTCCCTATCAACTGTACAGAGAAGCCAGATCTGCCCAGCCATTACCATTTTATTCTGTGTGTGTGTGTGTGTGGTGTGTAAGCCTCCTACAATCCACTAATTAACAACCATTATGAAAAACACACTTAAATAGGTTTGACATTCTTGAATGGACACCAATTATAATTAGCATTAATCTCCTTAATTACCTTGTGAAACATATTTAATGCCTCAAAACAACAAATGTTGAGGATATCTTCCCTTAAGTAATAAAAGGAGTTTGGGGGGAAAGGAAAAAAAATGTGTGGATAGATAGATAAATGGATGGATAGAGAGAGAGAGAGAGAGAGACAGACAGACAGATTGATTTTCTGATAATATCAATTTCTATGTGATGGTCAATTAACAAATCCAAGATTCTCCATTCCTCCACCCTCCTTCTTCCCAAAGGAATCAGAGACTAAAAAGCATGGTACAATGGAAACAATGCTAAGCAGACATTAGGTAACCTGAGTTCCAGTCTTGGTGTTTCCATTTATAAGCTGCATAACCTCTGACAAGTAACTTCTCCCCCCCCCCAAGTCGGTTTCCTCATCTGCAAAATTAGGGTTCAGACTAGGGGATCCCCAAAGTCCCTTCCAGTTCTGCTAGCTGATGTTCTAAGATCTCTCCCTACTCTAACTTGCCATGACTCTAAGCACATCCTAAGTTATGAGGCACCAGCAAGTATCCTGAATTTCAACAGCTCAGGGATTAAAAGTAAACAAAACAATTCACAACCCTGCCTGGCAAAGGACACTCGGACACCCTGGAATGCAAGGCTGGCCTTCTCTGATGGGAATGGCTGCCAGGGAAGTGCCTGGGGGCGGTAAAATGATATGTGGCATTCTCAGGCACCGGCCAGCCCTGGCAGGAAGCTGCTTCTAATCCTTACACTGTAAACTGGGACCCCATTGGCAGAAGTTCATCAAGGAACAGTGTGTGCAGGAACTGGGCAGCTACAGCTCATGCTGTGTCAATAGCAGCTTCAATCTCTTCTTTTCCCAACTCTGTATGGATGCCAACTGCCTGCCTCTGGCCTGAGTTTCATGAACAATGTCACTGCCAGGCTTGTTATATGACCAATTCCAGCGGCTGAAATCCTCACCCCCCCCTTCAAGGTCCGGCTTGAGGGTCACCTTCTCCAAGAAGACTTCCTTGATGACTTCTCCATTTGGAAATATCTCCCCTTGAGTCTCTCCTAGTGCTTTGTCTGGAACATTTCAAGTACTCTATACTTAATGCTCTAATGTAAAGGACCACTCAATCTAGACTACTCCAGGAACCATGACTTCATCTTGTATGCCTACCCCCCCCCTCCTCTCTGCTAGGCAGATGGCAACCCCTCCAATGACTTAGGGAGATTCATGGACTTGCCTTTAAAAAAAACAACCTATAATAATTATATCTCACAATAATTATAATTATTTCATAATAATTATAATTATTATCTTATAATAATTTTATCTCAATATAAATAATTTCTTTTGCAATTCTATTGTTTTATTTTACTCATCTGAAAATGTTACTCTAAGAAAGGGTTTCTAGGCTTTGCTAGACTACCAAAGGGGTCCATGATGCAAAAAAGGTTAAGAATCCTCACTGCGGAACCTGGTTTCATGAGTTGCCATGGCTGGAAAAATCCACCCAGAAGCCAGCCTTTTAGTGATGAACCTCAGATGTCAAATCTGTGACCTGACTTATGCATGTTGCGTTCCATGCTTGGTAAGACTTGCTGGACCCTCCACTCCACTGGTAGAACTTTCAAGAGCCCAGGGTCACCTCCACAAGACGGCATAGAAGAGGGCTCAAGTGGAGGCCTTTCCATAGACTATTTTATTCAAATAATAACTTTGCTTTCTAGTGAAACAAAAATGAAAGACAGTGGGTAAAGAGCTACACTGATAGCCCCAAGACTTCAGAGAACCAGAGGATGTGGAACATTAGGATGGTGAGACAACCAGAGACTAGGATATACCTAGCCAAGATGAAGGGTCTGCTCAAGTCAAAGATCACTGACAGAAGTGAGAATAGTTAGCCTGGAAAAACAAAGACGCAGGATGGAAACACAATCCCTGCCTTGTATTCTTTGGAGGAAAAGAAGGCAAGGAACAGTGGAAGTAACACTGTATTCGAATCTTCTGTCCGATGGTTCCCACTTACGTGACTTTGGGGGAATTCTCTAACCTCCTTGGGCCCCGCTATAAGAAAGGGGGCTGGCCAAGATGGCACTACAGGTCCCTCCCAGTTCTAAATCTATGATCTTGTGACCCTTAGGGTTGTCATCTGAACCGATGATTAAAACTGGTCTGCTTGACTCCAAAGGGCAGAACTAGAACAGAGGTGGAAGCTGCAGAGGCAGATTTGGGCTTGATGTAGAAGTTCTTATTGCTGTTCTGTTATCTCTGATTCTCCATGATCTTATTTGGGGTTTTCTTGGCAAAAACAGTGGAGTGGCTTGCCATTTCCTTCTCCAACTCATTTTACAAATAAAGAAACTGTGGTAAATAGATAGGGTTAAGTGACTTGCCCAGGGTCACACAGCTAGGAAGTGTTTGAGACCGTATTTGAATTCAGGACTTCTTGGCTCCAGGTCTGGTGCTCTATCCATTAGCTGCCTTTGACGTAGAAGAAAAACTACCAATCAGAGCATTTTCAAAAGAGAATATACTGGCTCAGCAGAGGCTGGATAAGCACTTGTAAGAGGGGATATACTGCTTCAGGAAAGAGACTGGACAAGAAGACCCCAGAACCCCTTCCAGTTCTGACCCCCAAATGCAATAGTCTTTCCACTACCCCAGGGTACACAGTCTACAAAATACTAAAATGTCATAAATAAGAAACCAAAAGGAAGTAGAATATTGTACCCACTAGAAGATGCAGTCATTTCGTCAAGAGGTTTTGGTTCATTGTCCTTTTTTGCTGCTGTTACAAGGAAGGGCTCAATGTGGGGCATGTGAGGAAATAATTTGTTTTGTTTTTTAGGAGTATTTTATTTTTTCCAATTACACATAAAGACAATTTTTAATGTTCATTTTTTTACAAAATTTTGAGTTCAAAATTTTCTCCCTCTGTCCCTCCTATTTTTAAATGGAAACAATGAAACTCTGAAAAATAACAGTAGTAACAGCAAAAATAACAGATGTGGAGAAACCTCTCTGACACCCAGAAAGAAGTCCCTTTCCTTCCTCCTAGCTACTGTGGGTCATAGAATCTGAAACTAGGAGAGGTCATAGAAGTCACCTAATTCAACCCTCTCATTTTACAGATGAGGAAACTGAGGCATGGAAAAGGGAAACAATTTGCCCAAAGCTGCAGAACCAGAATCTGAACCCAGGTCTTATGACTCCGAACCAGCGCTTCCTACAACTTCACAGCCCACTGGGATGGGCCATAAACTGTGGGAATCCTAGGCCCTTGGCGGTAAATCTGACAGGAAGGCAACAGCTCTGAGCCCCAAACAGAGACACAGATACATACAGCCAGACTGCAAGGGGAGGTGGAGAGTGTTATTTATGCCATAATATTGGTTTAATTCTCATTAAAGTATTTAAGAAAGGAGATCCTAGACTGAAAGTGGTAATTTTCTAAATGTCATGTCCAATAAGCCTTGCCTGACATTTACCAGGAAGCCACAAACTCTCCGGTGGATTCCTGCACCAGCCACACAGCTACAGTACAGCCTTTACAGTCACTCATAAATAATGCAGGCACAGGCCGCACACTGCCTCCCCCAGCAGCCCTGGCCCACTGGAGCCGCCTGGTTTTATCAGCCCCATACCTTCTGAACAAAGATATGCATGTTTCTGCTGCCTCTTGGAATCTGCCAATCTTGTCCTGGGTTAGCAGAGATGAGAGGGGCAAGCAGCATGGGGATTCAGCTTACCTGCTAGACCCATGAGACCCATGCTGGGCAAGGAATGGGAGAGATGCAGAGCCAGAACTAGGAATTTTTGTGCCTGGGGTAACTCCCTCAAACTATGCCTAGGAGAAGAGGTATGGAAGTCACTGTACTTTTGAGAAAGTGAGGGACAGATTGTGGTCTCAGTAACCTCAGAGACCCTAGGAAAAACTAGAACAGGAGTAGGCTGCCCCCCAGGGAGAGGAAAAACCCCACCTGGTATCTTCCCACTTTAAATTATTATTCTTGATAACTTAGTACTCAGGTCAGCTACTGCTTCACACATAACACTGGAAAAACATATTTATTTAAGGGCAAGTAAGGATAGAGTGGTGACCACTGCAGCAAACAGGTGCTTTGGGGATTGGGTCTGAAAGAGGGAACAAAGCAAGTCCCTCCTAACCATCCTTCCCCAAACCTCTTCTAAAATCCTCAATGTATCACAACAAAATGTAAGATCTGAAAGGGCCCTTATGGATCATTCACTTTACAGAGGAGGAAACTGAGGCCCAGTGAGGAAAGATCCTTGCCCAAAGTTACAGGGGAAATCTCATTCACCTCTTAAATCTGAGGTTGAAATAAGGTAAAGTCAAATGATGACCAAATCTCATACAGCTGGAAAGAACCTGAGAGATTACCTTGTTCAACATACCCATTTTACAGAGGAAAAAACAGAGGCCCAAGTTTAAGCATCAGATCAGGGACAAAGACCCAGATTTCTTCAATCCCTCTCCAGTGCTTTTTAAGCCAAGTGGCTGACATATGGTCTTTTGAGATATGGCCAAGGCTCTCTCCTATGGGCACTCACTGCACATTGGAGGCAGGTGTCATTCCCTACGACCAGCAGCTGAACCGAAAGATAGGACTCAGCACTTTCCAGTGAACTATGGACCCATGCTCACCTGCCCCAGAGAAGGCAGCCCAGCAGCCTCTTCCAGAGAAAGTAAGGACCTCAGCCTTCCCTAGCTTGGAGTAGGTTGGGGTATCAGTAGTGGGTAGTTCACAACCCCACTGTCCCCACTTTTCTTCTCAAATTTGTCTTGGAAGAGAGCCTGAGCCACAACTAAGAGTACTGAAGGAACCACCTTTCAGTAGGGATAGGCCTCTTTGCCCCCTTCTAGGCTGGGCTAAGGCTTGGCTTCCATTAGCTGAGGCCTCCTCCCTCATCTTTCTACCTCAAGAGAGGAAACCTAAGAGGGAGCAGAAGTTCTCCTCCAGTCTCTGCCAGACCTCTCGATATTCTGTTACCAAGCTCCTGCTACTTTTTCATTAGTCACTCCTGGCTTTCCTTCTTAGAAGAGGAAACATTTTGTGCTTTCTACATTCACGGTCACACTGGGCCAAGTCCTAGGTCACCCTGCCCTAGTTCTGGTTTGGGGTTCATCTAAATTGGGTGTCTGGATAGAACCTTGGAAATGAGGAATCTTAGCACAAGGAAGAAGGAGACAATCTGTATAAAAAACTTCAAGGAACTCTGGGGTGGAGCTTTTGTGGTGCGTAATTTTTGCAAAGATGTAGCTCAAAGTCCCTCCATGTCATAAGTTGCTATGGGCAAAAATATAATTCAAGAAAGATTTGGAGAGAAAATACTACACATATTGAGATCAACACAGTAACTATTCACCCTTGTTCAGGTCTCCATCCTCTCTCATGTGGACTTTTGCAATAGCTTCCTATCCCTGCCTCAGATCTCTTCTCTCCAACCCACCCTCTACACAACTTTCAAAGTGATTTTCCTAGAGCATAGGTCTGACCATGACACTCTCCTACTCAAACTGCAGCAGCTCCCTATCAGCAAACACAAAGAACTACAAACTCTTTGGTTTGGCATTTAACACCCTTCACAATCTGGTTTCAATCTACCATTTTTTTTAGAGGGGGGGAGGCAAGATAATCAAGGTTAAGTGATTTGTCCAAGGAGACACATTACCTTTTTAACCTTATTCCACATAACTTCAGACATTCTACCATCCATCCAAATGCTCTCCTTGCTGTGACTTACACAGAGTGCTTCTGCTCCCAACTCCATGTCTTTGCCTGCCTGGGACCTCCCATCTGCCTCTCAGAAGCCTTAGTTCTCATCAAAGTTCTACATAAGCCCTCTGCTGATACCCTGTGCTGCTGGTGCCTTCTATCCCCTAATGTCTTGATGTTTACTTTGCACAAGCACATACATATATATGTACACACATACACATACACACACACACACACACATACCACCTTCTCCCAAGAGAACTTAAGCTTATTGGGGACAAAAATCCTCATTCTAATCTTTAATAATCATCTTGTATCTCCAGTGCTTAACACAATTTCTGGCACATAGTAGCACCTAATAAACACTTGGTGATGGACAGTTGTAAGAATAAAAAGATAAAGATGCAGCTAGGTGGTACAGTGAATAGAGCACAGGCTCCGGAGTCAGGAGGACCTGAATTCAACTCTGCCCTCAGACACTTGATAACTGTGTGACCCTGGGTAAGTCACTTAACACCAAATGCCTCGCCAAAAAAAAAAGAAAGAAAAGAATAAAGAGATAATATGTATAAAGGGCTTTGTAATAGCAAAACACTAGAGGAATGCAAGCTTTAATGATTATTTTCCAAAGCTGCAGTCTTGAGAGGAGGCAAAGAGATGGGCTACCGAAAGAAAAATGTGAAATGGCAGAGAAATCGGTAAAGGTGAAGCCAAATCACAAGGCATGTGTGTCCTATAGTATAGGGTGCCAGAGGGGTTTGCTATAGTTGTGGTGTTTTTGTGTAAGGGAAGCTGAGAATTGGTTTAAGTTAATATGAAGGATGTGTAGAATACGGGGGGGGGGGGGAAGGAGGGAGGGAGAGAGGTGCGTGTGTGTGTGTGTGTGTGTGTGTGTGTGTGTGTGTGTGTGTGTGTGTGTGTGTACAGGGAGCTAGTTGTAGTTAACGTCAAGGTTGTTAGCTCTGATGTGACATGGAAGGCACAGCCAAGTCTTTGACAGGTCAGATGATGCTATGGAAAAACTATAAGCAACTACATTAGACAATTTTCTTGAGAAAAAGTATGAATCAACCCCAACACACATCCTACCCTGGTCGAGCACTCGAGCCGAGACAGTCTAAAATAGCTGGGGATGTCTACACTTGGGGGGGAGGGTGAGAAAAAAAAGAGAGAGAGAAGGAGCCATCAGAGGAATGGAAGGAGGGCATAAATAACTGATAATGCAGTGCTTGGAGGTTTGCAAAGCACTTTATCAGGAGGGCAGGGCCACAAAAGCAATGACGGGGAGATCAGATGTAGAACTAGGAGGGGCTCGGCAGAAGAGACTGAGAACGGTCACTGGACTCCGTGAGCCCAACATTTCTGGTGTCCTTGCAGAGAGCAGTTGTGGTCTCAGAGTAGATACTGAACGAGATTAAAGAGTGAGTGGGAGATTGTGGGAGGGGCTTTAGGAGATTATGGGAGGGGTTTTAGGGTGGGACCACTGTTTTGGGCTTGGGGATAGGGGAAAAAAGGGGAGAAAATTTGTAACTCAAAACCTTGTGGAAATGAATGATGTAATCAAGAAAATAAATTAAAATTTAAAAAAAAGAGTGAGTGGGGAGCAACAGGGGTAGAGCATTCCCTTAGGAAATCTGGGTAACAATAGGAGCCAGAGTGGAGCATCAAGTAATTTTGATTTTTTAACATTTGAAAGTCATGAGAGAAAAGACAGCTCTGCCAGACCCTGGAGATACAAAGCACTCTCTGACTTCAGGGAAATGCTACATCCTACTTGGGGGTGGGGAGTGGACAGTACAGAGGAAGAGTCTAAAGACGCTGGAGGTGAGTCAGGGTAATTATGGGATGGAGGAGATAGGAGACCCTGTAAAATCATCTAATCTAAACCCCTTATTTTACAAATGAGAAATTTCAGAGCCAGAGAGATTAAGGGACTACCCAAGGTCACATAGGTAACAAGCATCAGAAATGGGATTTGAACCCAGGTCCTCTGACAGCAGTTCTCAACCTATGGGTTATGATCAATTTGTAACAATGAAAATACATCCTGCAATCAGATATTTACATTACGATTCCTAAGAGTAACAAAAACTACAGTTATGAAATAGCAATGAAACTAAAATTGTGGTTGGGGGTCACCACAACATGAGGAACTATATTAAAGGGTCACAGCATTAGGAAGGTTGAGAACCACTGCGTTAGGGGGTTTAGCTTTAGAGAGGAGGAAGGTTACCTCTTCCTCCGAGACAGGAAGGGAAGAAGAAAGAATGAGAATAAAAATGGAAAACTACTTAGGACTTAGGGGGTTCAAGTGGAAAAATATGAAACAGGGTAAAAAGTAGGAGTAAGGATGAAGAGAGAAAGAGAACTAATTCAATTTACCAAAATATGATTTGCAATATGAGTCTGCCTACTGTATACAACAAGGTATACCAGTACTATACACTTTAAAAATTCTTGGCAAGCAAGAGAAAAAGCAAGTGCCTCTATAGATGACATCTGCAGGGGGTGGTGAAAGCCACTTAAGTGAAACTTCAGCTTTCTCAAAAAGAAACGTTGAGTAGAGAGGGTGAAAGGAGAGGAGAAGTAAGCTGGGTTGTGCAACGCTAGGCCAACTTTCTGTTCTAACACTCTATGCTCTAAGCTCCCTTCTAGTTCCACTATTCTATTTTACCCCAATCATATCAAAGAATTTCCAATGATGGGAAACAGGATCAGAAATACATACATCTACAGGTTGTATAAATTTCTTACAGTTCTAGTTACTAACTGTTCCAAACCTGCTAGCATGACACCTGGCGGCAGGCAGGCAGGTTACACAGTGGCATAGGCGGCAGGTGGTTAGGCCCTCGTGGCCCACTGCTGGCGTTCATGTGTGCTAGCTAATTAGGGAAAAACTTTGTGACTAAAAATCTCACATACAGCACATCCCTAATTCATGAGATTTTCCCTATAGGCCACATACTTAGACACCATAATTGTATGTTCTCACCTTCTGTGTTAACACTAATATTCAATGTTCTATAGGATCTTCTAGCTCTGACAGCCTACAGCCCAACATTCCACGTTCTGCAGCAGTGACGTCACATTCAACCAGAAAAAGGGGGACCACTAACCCACACATAAGAGTACTGTAGGCTGCATACTGATTTAGTTTAAAAATGTATTACTGTCTATGCATCACTGTACTTTTATTGATCTTGTTAAGCATTTCCCAATCACATTTTAATCTGGCTTGGGCTGCACCTAGATGTACCGCCGGCCACATGCCCATTCTGATACCTCTGTTTCACAGTCTCTTCTTGATTTGACATTCCATTTTCTAGATTCTAACATTGGATGTTTTAAGGTTCCTCCCTACTCTAACTCTCCATGTCCCGAGTGCTCTTCCAATTCTGAGAGCCTACCATTTCTTGAACAAACATTGACTGAGTGCCTATGGTGTGTAGAGCACTGTGCTAGGGAAGAAACAAAGATAAATACACCCCAATCCCTGCTAGGGAACGTGAGTGACTGGACAATTTGCTCCGGAGTACAACAGGCAACATCAGGCACACACTGAGAAAGACAAACTGCTGTGACATGATGATGATTTAGTACATGACCAAAGCAGGGAGGTGAACTTTTCAAAAGTGTTCATTTATAATAATCATTGAATAATGATGGAGGGAAACAGGTAAAATGCAGAGAGCGGGCTGAGAGTGCGAACAAACATGATATACCACATCTGTTCTCACCGGGGATGCGTCTGAAGATTAACATCTCTGAGAATGCATTAATATGTCAACGAAAATATAGAAGCAGGTGATGATGGTTCAACTAAAGCTGCTTTTCTGCAATACAAGTATTCCTCCGAGCAAAATAACAGAAGAGCAAAGCAGTGAACATTTTCGCAAGCCCTGGTCCCTGTGGGGAAGAAAGTCAGTAAACTTAAAAAAAAAAATGTTTCCTGCGTCTGATGGAGGGCAGCATAGCTGGGATTGCAGAGCTAACCTAGAATATGGCCCAGTACCAGCTGTCTGCAACTGGGGATGGAGACTGAGGAAGCCCTGGTCAAAGACTTCATTCATAATCCTACTAGGGCCCCAGTGGGAAGGAAGGAGATGGAGGGGGGAAGGTCCAGACACAGAACTGAGGAAGCACCACCTGATTAGAGAAGGAAAATGTCATCTTCCTCCCTGCCTCCCTCTTCTCATCTTTGTTCCTTCATCTGTCTTTAAAAAGAAGAAGCCGAGTGTAGCAGAGAACTGAATTCTCTCCCAGTCCCAGCTCCGCCACTCACTGCATGCCCTCGAGCATGTCGCTCCTCCCTGGGCCTGTTTCCTCATATGGGGCTAGATCACATCGTGGTCCTTTTCAGGTCTAACAGTGCTTATATTCTATGTTCTCACATCCCTTCCAACTCAGGCATTCTGTGGTCTGTACTCTAACATTCTGTTCCAAGGTCCTTTTCAGCTCTAACATTCTCTGATTCCTGTTGTAACATCGTGTATTATGAAATCCCTTCCAATGGTAACATATTTTGTTTTAACATTCTATTCTCCAAGGCCCTTTTCAGCTCTGATATTCTGTTTCAATTTATTCTGCCCTTGGGTACCGTGTCTAAGGCCAACTTCCCATCCCTCACACAGGGAAGAGGAAGTGACTACCACGGTCTGAATGTTGCCAATCCATCAGCAGTTCTCTCTTAATAGCTGTGATATTATTGATGTGAGTATGCCCTCTATCCATCCAGATCACAGCTCCAATATGCCTTCTCATCCTCTGGGATTCTTGTCCGTGTTCTTCCACAGATCTGCTACAGAGGATCCACCTAATATCCTGGAGACTTTCTTCATGGGCAATGGGGTCAAACTCAATAGAAAGAGAGACCACTGAACCATACACAAGGAGCCCTGCAGGCCTCATATTGACTTAGAAACCACATATGCTTATATATTTCTTTTTTTCAATTAATACATCAACACATTAAAATCAGACAGGAACTGTATTTTCATCTGGTTCAGGTTATACTTGGGAGCACTGTGAACCACACAGAGCTCACCTATTGGACACTTCTGCTCTAGGATTTTATTTTTATATCTTGTAAACACTGACAGACTACTCGGGCTGTCCTTTCATTTATATCTGGCTCATTCCATCTGACCAGCCTACTTCCTTTTCCAATCATACATTTCCTTGATAATATCCCTTAGGTGATTTATGGTCCATAGGCTATCACTGGAAATACAGGAAAATTAAAACTATAACTTTAATAGCTTAAAACTGCCCCAAGATTTTTGGGACCACTTGAAGAGAGATAAAAGTCATTTGGAATGAGGGAAGACACTGGAAAGTAGCTAGAAGAAGATCAGGAAAGGCTGCATGTGCTGTAAGAATGTGACACCTAAACTAAGCCTTGAAGGAAACTAGGGTTTCTAAGAGGTTGGGGTGAGAAAGGAGGATATTCTAGGTAGGGGGATGGCCAGTGCAAAGACACAGACAAGAAGATGGAACGCCCTATCAGGAGGCATATGTCTCTCTATTTCCCTTTGAGTCACCTGCAACTTTGATTTCTCAAAGATCAAGGTTTTCCAAAATTTGCAATTATACAGCATTGCCAGGAGAACATTTGTTTGAAAAAAAAAGATATGTGTCTAAAGCTGACTATTAGAATAGGCTAACAAAATTTACTTAGAGTAGAACTCTAGATTTAAAAAACATTTCTAGGAAAACTAGAAAAGATTTTTGGCACAAATTAGATTTAGATCAACACCTTATATTACATACAAATATAAATTTGAAAGGTTTATATGACCTAAATATTAAAGATCATGCCCTTAAAAATTTAGAAGAGAAAAAGATGCAATATCTGGGGTGAATTTTCTACTAAAAAAAGAGATAGGAGCCATAGCAAAGGATAAAACAGATCATTTCAATTACATGAAATTTAAAAGCTTTTACATGAATAAAATTAACTCAGCTATGATAAGAAAAGAAGTGGCCAAAAATCTTTGGACTTTGTGGAATAGCTGAACAAGTTCTGATATGTGACTGTAATGGAACATTACTCTGCAATATGACATGATAAATATGACTACAGAAAGGCATGGAAAGACTTATATGAACTGATGCAAAGCAAAGTAAGCCGAAGTAGGGAAATATTATGAACAATGATTAAAACACTCAAAACACTCAAAATTTAATGCTGTGAAACTATAATGATCAAATTTCAGCCAAAATAGAGCGAGAGAGAGCGAGCGAGAGCGAGAGAGAGGGAGGGACGGAGGGAGGGAGGGAGGGAGGGAGAGAGGGAGAGGGAGAGAGAGAGAGAGACAGAGAGAGAGAGAGAGAGAGAGAGAGAGAGAGAGAGAGAGAGAGAGAGAGAGATAAGTAGGTACCTCTCCCTGCTTTTTTGGAAAGGGGATGGAATGGAGAACTAAGGGTGTGGAAAATGAAGGTAATAGCAGATTTTACCAACACGTCAGTTAGTTTTGCTAAACTGTTTTCATTTTCTCTTTTTTATCCTTTTGCTATAACAGATAGCCTTTTGAGAGGGTAAGGGGGAAGAATCCATTGGGAAATGTGATACAAATAAAAACACACCAAAATTTATTTTTCAAAAATTAGATCTTAGCACCAGGGAACACTGTGGAATCATTAAAAACATTGCACCATTTCCCAAATACTATCCATCCAGTTCTCCTTACTCACAGTCAATTTGGGGGCCAACTCATTGTCCATTCTCAATGTATACCCCAGATCACAGATATGTGTACTGATGTACTAACTCATCCAGCAGCATACAGTGCGGACAACCAGCATTCATCATGCATCTAATTCATTTTGTATGCATTATTAGGTTGCTCTCTTTTGCATAAAATTTGATCTTAGTGAGTTCCTATAATGTTCTGGGTCTGAAGTAATCAGCACAATATCATCAACAAAACAGAAGCATCTGGAACAGATGCTCACAGGCTGACAAAAAGTCCTAGTGTGGGGGAACTAGATTAAAATATAATTGAAAAATGTTTAACAAAATAAACACAATACAATAGGACAGAGATAATGTTAATTTAAAGTTTTCTAAGTCAATGTGAAGCCTCCAGGGATTCATTTCTATTTGATCTTGACAATACTGATCTGAAAAGACCTCATCATATATATGGGAACTCTTCTTCCATCTAGGCTGTTTGTGCTGAGAAACCTTCTCTGAAAGTGATGAACATGCACCTCCCTGTTTTGCTTGATATAAATAAGCAGTCCAAAAATGACAATAATAATTCAGAGGCCACGCTTCCAATGTACTATAGTAGTACTATAGAAAGCACCTGGGGTCTAAAGTATTGAGGAAACCATCCATGTCAAAGTCTCTGTATAGCAAAGAGTTTCTCAGCTCTTAGTAAAAACTCTATATCCTGATCATTATAACATGATCTACCCGAAGTCATGGAGCCCCAGCATGAGAAGCCACTCAAAGCCCAAGGCAGAGGCAACAATCTCCCACCAACTCCATACCATTAAGAGGATAAAACTTCTACTTCTATGATTCGGGATTCTAAAATTCCTCAGACCACAACCTCCTTTCATTCCGTTTCTTCTCTTATTGCTCACTCCTAAAACTCTTCTTCATTTTCACTGTGACCTCCAGTCATTCCACCCCCTCATAGCTCTCCCAGACCATCATCCCTACTCCAGCTTCATTTGCCTCCCCTCTTAGTCTTGACCTTACATCTAACCAGGTCAACATTACATCATGCTCTGCTCTCAAATTCCTCACCCCCTTGCCCTACCACTGCTCATACCTTGTCAATCCCAGTCCTGGATCATCCCCAACATTGCCCTTTACTGATCCTAGGCACAGGCTGTTGAATGGTGCTAGGGGAAGTCACCAACTCTGCTGACTGGATTGCTACAAAGATATTCTTATCTCAACTGAGCCTTCACTGAAGCAAGGCAATCCTTAAATTCTTCACTGACTTTCTATCATATCACACCTGCCCACAGTGGCTATTCCAAACCTTTCCTTCTCTCCTTAAACCTCCCCCACCATTCTCTATCCTATCCTCTCAGCAAAACCTCCTATATCACTGAGAAAAGAGAATCTTCCAACATGAGCTCCCTGCTTTCACCTACTCTACATCACAACTCTTGACATCATCCCCTATTTTCTCTTCTTCCATTCTAGTTTCCGATAAAAAGGAAGTCCATTTCAATGAGGCCAACTCCACTACTCCTACCCCTGATGCTATCCCCTCCCAGGGTCTTCTGGCAGGTTACCCCCTTCAATCATTCTTCTCTTGTCCAATCTTCAATATCTCTCTTTGTATTTGGTGCCTTCATTACTACTTAAAAATACCCCTACGTCTCCCCCACCACCACCCCACCTCTGTCCTTAAAAAAAACTTCATTTTCCTCTCCCCTGCCCATGAGTGATCATCCTCTATCTCTCCTCTTTCACAGTGAAACTCTTAGAAAAGCCTCTATATTTGCTGCTTCTATTTCCTCTCCTCTCGTTCACTTCTCAACCCTTTTGTTGTTGTTCAGTTTTTTGTCAGTCGTGTCTGACTCTTTGTGACCCCATTTGGGGTTTTCTTAGCAAAGATACAAGAGTGATTTGCTATTTCCTTCTCTAGCTCATTTTAAAGATGAGGAAACTGAGGCAAACTCGGCTAAGCGACTTGACTAGGGTCACACATCTAATAAGTGTCTGAGGCAAAATTTGAATTCAGGAAGATGAGTCTGACTCAAAGTTCTTTAAATTTGCTTCTGATCTCATCAACTCAACTGAAATTTCTCTCCTTCAAAGTTATCACTGATCTTTTAACCACCAGATCTGATGATCTTTTCCTCAATTTTCATCTTTCTTGTTCTCTTTGGGGCATGACACCACTGGCCACCTTTTCTTCTTGGATATTCTTTTTTTTTTCTCTGAGTTTTTGCGACAGTGCGCTTTCTTGGTTTTTCTTCTACCTGTCTGACTGTAACTTCTTAGTCTCCTTTGACTGATCACCAATCATTTCTTGCTTCCTGTTCCCCAGAACTCTGTTCTGAGACCTCTTCTCTTTTCTCTGTATATCAGGGGTTAAGTTTTTTGGTATGTCGTAGACTCCTATGGCAATCTGGTGAATCCTATAAATCCCTTTTCAGAAAAATTTTGAACTCATAAAACATGATACATAGGAGCACAAAGGAAACTAATTATATGGAAATACAATCATCAAAATATTTTTTAAAAACAAGCTACAAACCCCTGTTCTAGGTTTTCATGAGAAATTTTCATTCCGCCATGAATTACAGGGAAGGGGGAAGTTCAGCTCACAAACACTAGAAAAGCCTCTCTGTTGGTTTATATAGTGTCAGCCAAACTGCTTCCAGCTTGGGGAGGCAGTTAACCCAGGGGCATGGCCACAGCTGGGCCACTTGTGTGGTCATTTACAGTCTCTACCATCTGCATCCCTGAGCACCCACGCCTTTTATGCTATAAAACAAAAAATGCTTCCCTGCAACCACCAAGCTCTGCTTATAACAAAGGAGTACTTTAACAGAGTGAAGGAGAAGACAATTAGCCTCTTTAATCTGAAGTGCTCATGCCCAGACATTTATAATTTTAGTGAGGTTCCAGGAAACAGGCACTTGGGCGACAGTAAGGCACTCTTCAAACATCTCAGTTAAGACACCCAGTTCCTACTATATAGCAACAGCTGTTTCCCTCCCTAACCCCACAAATGAGGGTTCAGCTGAAGCTGGTCAGGGGAAGACAGAAGGCAGGGCAGGCTCAAACTCAGAGGAATAAAAACAGTCATGTGCCTGAAGGATGGTTTTATGTGGTTTCCACTAGACCAGTGCCTCACACCCTCAACAGAAAGAAAAAGGCACTGTCTCTGGGAAAGTGGGGGCTTGTCTTGACCCCACTATTCTACTTGGATCTTCCTTACTATGAGAGTATTCAAAATTTCTGCCTGATTTGACCCTTGTCAACAAGAAGGACCTAGCTATTGCTCACTCCACCTCATGATAGAGAAAGAGAGGAAAGTTAAGCAGGTCTAGTAGCATGCTCTGGATTTGGAAATAGTCAATTTCAAAGAATTCAGAGAAACGACAAGGTAGAATTCCTGTGAGCTAAATTCTTCAGAAGAAGTTGGACAAAGAGGGTGGAAAGGTCCTTAAGAAGGACATTTTGATAACATAGATACAAAAGATTATGATTAGAAACTAAAAG
The DNA here is from genome assembly GCA_028646575.1 of Pseudocheirus occidentalis. Lineage (NCBI taxonomy): Eukaryota > Metazoa > Chordata > Mammalia > Diprotodontia > Pseudocheiridae > Pseudocheirus > Pseudocheirus occidentalis. The sequence continues at coordinate 77,098,377 of CM053595.1, read as the reverse complement.
TAAGTTAGCTGTCTAGAGACAGAAGTGAAGTCCAGTGAACTCGCCCACAAATGAGATTTTTTTTTAAAGTCATGTATCAAATGAAAAAGCAAGGCTGGATAACTGAAGACAAATATAAAAGAGTAGCATGGTCAGGAGCTCTGAAAGTCAATGTGAGATAAGGCGGGCAGGGAAATGTGAAGAACCCTGAACTAGGTTTTGCCTGCAACTCAATTTCTGATGAGTCTTTGATACTGACTCACAATTGATTCCGATCCAGCCCCATTAGCTTCTGACCCTTGTGATGAGTATCCCATTTCCTTGGGATATGACCCATGGTGTTTTTTGTTTATCTGCTTTAGCAAAACCAACCTAGATTTCTGTTCTTTCTGTGCTGCCTGAATCATGAAGTCTCAGCTCACACTATGGGAAACTTCCTCCTCTGAACCTCCACCACAATACACCCTGCCACTACACTCAAGAGGCAGACTAGAAGTACTTGTGTCTATCTTGCTTCAGTATAGAGGCAGCTTACCTTAATCATCTGAGAGAGGTCACCTGCATCAGCCAGCTCCAGGACAATGTTTAGCTCACTCTCTTCAATGAAAGAGTCCAAATATTTAATGATATTTGGGTGGTTCAGTTGCTGCAAAGAAAAAAGTGAAAAACAGCAAAAAGTGAGGGGCACAAGATGCCAGGGGATGGGGCTTCAGAATCAAGAGAGGACAGAGCCTTAGAGACTTGGTTGAAAGACACTTCTGTAATCCAGGAAAATGTCAGGACATCTTTTTAAGCCTCGTTCACACCCTTATTTATCTATCCATCACCTGAACTACCATCATCACTTGCTAACTGGTCTCTCTCCAATCCATTCTCCCAACAGTACCCAAAATCACCTTTTTAAGGCACAGATCTGACCATGTATTTCTCCTGCTCAAGAATTTTCAGCAGCTCCTTACTACCAGTTTAGTGTGGCATCCCAAGGCCTTCAAAATCTGACCCCAGACTACCTTTCCAGACTTATTTCACACATGCTGGTTGTACTCTTGTGCTCCAGCCAAGCAGGCCTTGTACTTGGCATTCCGTCTTCTGCCTGAATGATTTTGCAGAATGTTCCCAAGGTGTGGAATGCAGCCCCTCCTCACCTCTGTCTCTCAAATCTTCAGTTTCCTTCAAGGCTCAGCTTAGGTGTCCCCTCCCGGGAAAAGTCTTTCCTGCTGACTGCCTGAGTTGTTAGTGTTCTCACACTCCACATGTCCAAAACAGAATTCATCCTCTGTTCCTTCAAACCCATCCTTCTTTTTGAGTTCCTGATTACAGCTAATGGTATGGCACTCACACTTACCCAAATTTCCTTCCCCAGTGACATCCTTGAGTCCTCATTCTTATACATCCCACAGATCTAGATGGATGCCAGATCATGCTCTTTCTCCCTCTGCAACACCTCTGGCATCTTGTTCCCTTTTCTCTAGCCAAACAGTCACCATCCTAGCTCAGCTTCATTTCATCACTCCACGGCTGGACTGCTGCATTAGCCTCCTACTGTTCTGCCCACCTCAAGGCTCTCTGCATTCCAATCTATCCTTCATACATCTACCAAAGTGATTTTCCTTCCATGTCACCCCCTATTATTCAATAAATCCCAGTGTCTCCTCATCATCTCTAGGATCAGATACAAACTCCTCTGTCATTTAAATAGCTTCACAGCCTGACCTTTTTTTATCTTGCAAGACTTCTCACATGCACCCAGCAGCCTGGCCAAATAAACTTACTTGCTGTTCTTCACACATAACCCTCCATCTCTTGGTTCTAAGCTTTTGCACTTGACATCCTCCATGTTGGAATGCTCTTCCTTCTCACCTCCCATTCTTAGAATCCCTCACTTCCTTCAAGACTCAGCAAGTATTGCCTTCTACAAGAGGCCTTTCTTGGTCACCCCAGTTACTAATGTCTTCCCTTCTAAGGGTTATCTTATCTATTCTGTGTATATGCCCATATAAGATATATGCTGATTCTCTCATTAAAATTTAAGCTCCTTTAGGAGAGGGAAAACTTTTGCTTTTTCTTTATATCACTAGAATTCAGCACATAGCTTGGCATGTAGTAAGTACTTAATAAAAGCTTACTGTGTGACTAAAGTCACAGGCTGAATTAATTGAAAAGCTGGGTCTCTTAAGGCCCAATCTAATTTTTTGAGGTAAATTTTATTTATTCTCAACTTAGCATCTATCAACACAAACATCCAAACACAAATATAAACAAAAATTATCATGCATAAAAGCTTTAAAAGCTCCAGTATTTATAGTCTGTCAAAAATATACACAGTAACTTTAACAAGCTAATAATTAAAACATGCTATTTGTTCCCCATCTCTTTCTGAACTTTTTCTTTTGTGTGTTTTAAATTTTGTTGTGGTCGTGTTATTTTATTGATTTTATGACACTGTGAAAGATATACACATACATACATCTGTAGATGTGTGTATATATACACATATACACATGTAAGTATATGCACGTATATGTGTGTATGTGTATATATCTATAGCTATATATTACTGTTTTGATTCTGTTTCTTTGCCCTCCAGTACTTAGCCAAAGTCTTCCAACATAAATCCAGTGCTTCCCCCACCCCCAAATATATCAAATTAACTGACAAGAAGGGTCAAAGACAAGTATATGGAGAGAAGCATAAGAATTTGAAGAAAAAAACCTTGTCAGTAACTTATCTCCCCCTACTCTTGGCAATATTTAGGAAGCTGATTCCCCATCCTCCGTACTCTCTTTGTAGCGATCTCCAACCAGTCTGTTCCTGCCCATCCTCCCCTCTCCCCACCACATCATTACAAGGACCAGACAAAGTTACCAACCACCTGAAAGTGCTTTTAGATAGACCAGCAAATCTCACTCATTTGATGGATGAGGAACCTAAGACCCAAAGAGATACCAAATTTGACCAAGGTAGAAAGCTAATTAGTGGTAGAGACTGAATTTCCAGGACAACAACCTTCCTCCCATGCCATTCTGTTTCCCTCTATGGTTGGCTTAACCAGGATCTAGGTATGTGGTTTTTTCCCTTTGTAAGACTGTAAGCTCCATGAAGGTAGGTACCATTTCATTCTAAAACTTATCTCTTCCGGTCACTTAACTGAAGTAAATTTGAATGGAATCAAAATGTGTCAAACTGAACTGAATGGAACTGAGTTTGTATAAGATGTTTCATCTTTCTAGGCCCCAGTTCCTGACTCCAAAGTCAGGACTTTTCTCACTGTACGACAGCTGCTGCGGTTTCCTAATGGGTAGACCACATAATCCCTAAGCCCTCTTCCAGCTCTGACATTTTGCATTCTAACTTCTAACATCCATAGATCTTCCAGCTCTAACATGCTATGTTCTAAGATTCCAACACATCAGAATTAATGTAATTTAATGTGTCTCAGGAAGAATAATCCAAGTCAGTAGGAAGATAGGATTCAATTTACACAAAACTTTTCAGGAACAGATCTATTGTGTGAAAGATGATGCTCCATCTACAAAAAAAGCCATTTCTCTGGCCTGGGACCATCCCCACACATCCCTTCAATGTCCTTGGGTTATTCAGACATAACTGTAGCTACCACCAGCATGGGAGCTATCAATTAAAGAGAGAGATGAGTCGCAGGTATTGATTTGACAAGTTATTAGCTTCCCGGCAGCAAGGAAAGCGAGAGCCTACTGCTGACACTGACAGAACTATGGAAACTGGTCCCTGCAACTCCTCCCTTGTCTCCCAACAAGACCTTGAACAACTCTGCCCTGCGGCTCCTCAGGGGCCAGGCTCACACCTGCATCCAGTTATCTGAAATGCTGACCAGCACAATGAAAAGGGGCTTCCCAAGTAGATACTGAGAACTTCCCTACGTTCTCTGTGATTGGCTCAGCTCCCCAGCAGCCCAATTCTCTCCATCACCAGGAAGAGCTGTCATATTTTGTTGTGTCATTCACAGAAAGACCAATATACATTTGAAAGAAATGCCCTATAGGCAGCATTAACAAAGATATCCCCTGTGAATTGGCAATACAATCTGATTTACTCAACTGGCTTCTTAGCCTAGGCTGAGCTGCTGCTGCTTGAGGAAGTAGGGAAAAGAACATAGAACTCAAAGTCATAAGGTCTGGGTTCAAGTTCTGTCTCCTACGAGCTATATGTCCCCAGCCAAATCACTGACCCTCTCTGAACCTCAGTTTCCTCATCTATAAAATGGGAAAAATAATCCTCACTCTCCCAACCTTATAGGTTTGCTTATAAACTTAGAGGTTTTGTAAACAATAATGTGGCAAAGAAATGTGAGCATTGCGCACCATTTTATTGATCTCAATATGAATAATAATGAGTGCAAGGATTTTAGAAATATCATCCTGGGGGTCATTTCCAGCATGATACAGTCGAAAGGATTTTGGAATCAGAGGGACTTGGTTCAAATCTCAGCTCTACCGTTTGCTCTCTCCGTGAACAAACAAGTAACTGAATCTTTAGTCATCAGTTCCTTGATGTGTAAAATGAAGGGGCTGCACTAAATTGCAGTTGAGGTTCTTCCAGCTCCAAATATGGGATCTTGTGGTTCATTTAACACAGGGCCAAGGTGATCAAGAGACAGAGTGTGCAAAACAACAGAAAGCATAGTGGTCTCAGAATTAGAAGATCTGGGTTCAACTTCCAGGGCTAACATTTACTAGCTGTGTGACCCTGGGCGAGTCATAGCCTCTCTGCTGTAGAATGGAGATGATAATAATTGCACTACCTATCAATCTCAAAGGGCTGTTATGAGGAAAGCCCTCAACTTCATGCTAAAAACAGAGTAACAAAACTCTAAAAATGCTGCACAAAGGCAAACTATTATCAGTCTTGGAAAGCACGAGGGAAAAGCACAGAATGTTAGAATGGGAAAGGACCTTAAAAGTCATACAGTCTAATTACCGTCACCACCCATTTATGGAAGAGAAAACAGGGGGCTCAGTGGCTTGCTCAGAACCAGGGCCAGGACCTGAACAAGAACTGGGAGATATGGATGGGGTATCATATAGAACCCACAAAGCCAGGTCCTCATTTCCCCTTTCCTTTTTCCTTTCTGTGGTGGTGTTTCTTCCACCCCTGCTGGCCTCAGGTTATCCAGGCCAGCTTTGCCAAACTTCTGGCCAATTAACAAGAAGCAACTCCTCCTGGAAGAGAGGGATAGGAAGGGGAGGGGGCGGTTAACAAAACAAAAAACCACAAAACGAAACAAAACAAAATCCTACTGAATATTCAAATATCTGTGTTCAGCCACAATGGAAAATAAATAAATAAGATGGGGAGAGAGTGCCTCAAACACACATCTGAAGCCCTGCTCTGAGCCAAGAGCAGCCAAACCCTGCCCTCAGGCCTAAGCAGAGCCAAACATACATTTTTGATGTTCTCTGGGAAAGAGTATTTCAGAGCCAAGAGCACCTGTCACATTACATGCAGGACCCAAGAGGGGGAAGAAAATAAATCCATATGTATAAGGCAAGGATGGAGACTGGACCAGGGATAGTGATGGTTTGGTTTTATGTTAACATCATTATTTTTTGTTTCGAACTGGGAAAGAGACTGAAATAGTTAGCACAGGGTAGTAGAATGAAGACTGGAGGATTTAGGTTTGAATTCTAAATTTTGCTAATTACTAGCTGTGAGACCACAGCTAAGTCACCCAATCTCTCTGGGTTTTAATTTTTCCATCTGTAAAATGAAGGAGTTGGATCAGATGGTTTCTAAGGTCCTTTCAGTTCTGGAGCCAAGAAATCTGAAAATGGGATCCTCAGATCACCAACTGCTCTAGAGATAAATAAAGGATTTCTGCTCTCACAATGTAGATTATATGATACCTAAACCCTAATACAGCCATGGAAAGAGTCAAAGAATTTTTAAAATCATGAACCACAGAGCTGGAAGGAAGCACAAAGGGCGCATAGTCTAAACCTTGTCTAGGCATGAGTCCCAACTCTATCCAGCCAGCCAGTCATCCTGCTTCAATTTAAAGACCAAGGAGCTCGCTGTCTTACAAAGCAGTTCATCCCACTTTTGGATAGCTCTGGTTATTACAAACTGGGCTGTTGTTTATTTTCCCCCAGGTACTGAGCCCAATCCTGACTTTTTTGGCACTTCTATCCAGCAACTTTTATGACGTGACCCTACACAAGTCACTTCCCTGACTGAGTTTTATTCCTTACACTACTTACCTTGGAGGGTTGCTGCAAAGCTCCATAAAAGGAATCAGCATACCTTAATAGAAAAATATTTGGCCTTGGAGTCAGAGGACTAGACTCAAATTTCATCTGTGATGCTACCTAACTTTAGACAATCACTTAACTTCCATGGGCTTCAGCTTCCACTTCCGTAAAGTGGGTGTGTGAGGGGGTACAAAGGTGGACTAGAAGGCTTCAGGTCTACAATCCTCTGAAATGGGAGCTGTTGCTGCCATTAATGATTTTTTTTTCCCACTAAGGCCCAGTCAGGTACCACCTGAATCATTTTCCTGATTCCCTAGTTGACAGGATTATTATTTTTGTAATGATGAGACCCTGATGAGTTTCATTCTCTGAGTAAAAGTTTCTTCCACTGATAAAATGGGGATGATAATATTTGTATTACGTACCACACAGGGCCACTGTGAAGAGATAAAATGTGCTAATTCATGGATGTGGATGTGCTTTGTACTCATGGAATACTATTATAAATGTCAGCTCAAATATGTCAGACATAGGCTCATATGGGAGGAACACAGGCTCAGGGACATTCCCAGGGATAAATTAGAATATCCTAACACTTTGCATTAAAAAATCTTACCTTTAAGAGGTCAATCTCTTTAATGCAGTCTTGTCTGGCTTTGGCATCCATCATTTCAAATATCTTTAAAAGAGACACAAAACACCTATTTTAGAAACCAGAAAGAATAACAACAGATAGAAAAGCTCACAGGTAGCTAGTGCTTCACAGTTCACAAAGTCCTTTCATCCCGAGAAAGGCAATGTGCTGCGGTGGAAGGGGGCTTCAAAGCCAGGAAGGCCTGGGTGTAACAGGCAAGTCATTGCTCTAGCCAACTCTTCAAGACTATAAATTGAAAGAATTCTTCACTGAAAGAGAATTTTCTCATTTGGGAGGTACCTATACCAATGAAATTAAAAGTCTAGTGCCTATCCCTATCCTCCCATCCCTGTGAGGCAGGTAGGGATAAGAATATTATTTCTGGTTTATAGATTAGTAAACAGAGGTGAGGGCAGCTAGATGGCCCAATGGATAGAGGGCTGGGCTTGGAGTCAGGAAAACCTGAGTTCAAATCCAGCTTCAGACACTTATCAATAGCCATATGACCTTGGGTAAGTCAACTAAATCTTTGTTTGCCATAATCCAGTGGAGAAAAAAAAGGCAAACCACTCCAGTTTCCTTGCCAAAAAAAAAAAAATCCCATGAACAATATGGTCCACTGGGTCACAAAAAGTGGGACATGGCTGACCAATAAACTGTGACTCAAATTTGTCATAGGTGGCACTTAATACATAAGAAATAGATGAATCTTTTGATTTCCAGGTCAGTTTTTTCTCATGATAATAACAGTAACAGTAGTTTACATTTACAAAGTGCAAAGTATAATAAATAGAGTATAGAGTATAACAGGGGACTTCCCCAAACTCACATGGTTTATGAGTGACTTTTAAGTGGCTGGGGTTCAAATCCAGCTATTCTGACCTCAAGTCCAGGGCTATTTCAGCTACCCTGGGCTGCCTTTCAAGAACTGTTTTCCAAAGTTGTCTGTGCTATTTATAGCTAACAAAAAAAGTTTAGAATTCTTTGAACCCAACCCTCAAAATTCATTTCATCATACTCAAGAATGATAAGGAGACCAGAAACCATATGCCAGTCAGTCTCGTTTAGTCATTTTCTGTCATGTCTGACTCTCCATGACCCCATTCAGAGTTTTGTTAGCAAAGATACAGGAGTGCTTTAACATTTTCTTCTCCAGCTCATTTTACAGATGAGGAAACGGAGGCAAAAAGAGTTAAGTGATTTGCCCAGGGTCACACAGGTGAGGTCTGAAGCCAGATTTGAACTCCAGAAAAATGAGTCTCCCTAACTCCAAGCCTGGCATTTTATCCACTGAACCACCTAGCTGCCCCTTATATGTAGGTTTTGGTAAATCTGCCATCAAATTTATAACTAAAACATCAAAATCATCTATCTCATGTCATTTAAAAAACATCAGACCATATTTTCTTTTGCGCATTTAATTTAAAATGGTCATTTCTTACCCATGTCTAGTTCACAGAATTTTTGATCTGGAAGGGATCTCAGAAAACAGAATGTGGGATGTTTAGAGCCAGAAGGGGTCTCAGACCATTGAATGCTAGTGCACAGCACTATTGAATGCAGAACGCTGGCACACCCTTACTGATTGCCTCTCTTCTCAGGTACCCTTTTCCTAGAGGACACCACCAATGAAGGGGAAGTGACTTGTCCCCTAACTCCCAATCCAGTGGTCTTTCAACTCCATCATATGCATCTACATGAGCTTTTAATTACCAGAGTAACAAGCATGAATATTCATTCCATAACCCTGTATGAGCAAATCAGGGGATTGTTGAAGCTCTGCTGAAGGTTTAAAGGGAGATCTAGTTGAACAAGATTATGTTTAAATATGCTCTATGTGCAGCAAGTCTGTTTCTCACTCATGACTCATATATGTATGTTTATGAAATGCACAGAAAAGCATTTTCATTTTCTAAAGGGGAGTAGGATGGAAAATTATTTTATTAATAGTAATGATGATAGCTAGCTTTTATGTAGTATTTTAAGATGTGCAAAGTGCTTTCTAAGTATTATTCCATTTTATCCTCAAATAATCCAGGGAAGTAGATGCTGTTGTTACTCCCATTTCACAAACGAGGAAACTGAGACTGAATTTTAGTCACTTGCCCCGGATTACACAGCTCTTAAAGTGTCTGTGGTCGAATTTTAATGTAGGTCTTCCTGAGTCCATGTTGAGCACTCTATTTACTGTGGCTCTGTTTTATTTAAATTTAATTTTTGGGGCAGCTAGGTGGCTCAGTGAATAGAGCACCGGCCCTAGAGACAGGAGGACCTGAGTTCAAATCTGGCCTCAGACACTTGACACACTTATTAGCTGTGTGACTTTGGGCAAGTCACTTAACCCCGACTGCCCTCCAAAAAGGCAAAAAAAACACCTAAAACTGCTCTAACATCCCTTCTACAACAAACATTCTAGTCCTAACATTCCTTCTTTTGTACCCCCATTTGAGGTTTTCTTGACAAAGATAGTGTAATGGTTTGCCATTTCCTTCACAAGATCATTTTCAGGTCAGGGACTGAGGCAAACAAGGTTAAGTGACTTACCCAAGGTCACAGAACTAGTGTCTGAGGCCACATTTGAACTTGGAAGCCTCCAGCCTGGGGCTCGGGGCACTACAGCATTGCCTAGCTGCTTAATATTCCTTCTAGCTCAAATACTATGCGCTCTTTAAGCTAACTTTCTATGTTCTAAGCTTTCCCAGCTCTCATGATCTAGGTAACATATTACGTTCCAAGGATCCCTTCGGCTCTTACATTCTATGTTCTAAAATATAATAGTATCTCACACTACCATAGCTTTTCCTTTGTTGATAAAGTGCTGGGCTAAAGAGAGCTACTCTAGGAAGGTGTGTTTTATTTTCTCATGTTCATGATTATCCCTGACCCTCTCTGTGCTAACACAGTATGTTCTAAGATGCCATCCTGGTGTGACATTCTACGTCCTCTGTGTAATCAATCTGCATTCTAAGGTCTCTTCCTCAGCCCTGATGGTGACACAATTCTGAGTAGGCAGGTGTTGAAGGGGAAGGTTTGAAGGGCAGCTGAACTCAAAATGAGAATTTAAATAATTTCCTTTATAACAATGCAGTGAAGGGATCCCCGGGGAAGATGACAATTTCTAGAATTACAAATTACCAAGGATTACCTCGAGAGACATGAAAATTTAGAATATGATGGAGTCTCAGGTTTAGACTCTCAGAGATGACCTTACCCAGCTCCTACCTCCAAGGTCATACAGAAACTCCTCTGTTGGACAGGTGGTAATCAAGCCTCTAATTCTACAGTTCCAAGGACAAATCTAAGTTGATACATAATCAAAGTTGGGAGGTTCTTCAATATGCCCAAGACAATATTAAAGGGAAATCCATTTTTTTTTTTTGGCCAAAGTAGAAAGAAAAAGTAGGTAGGAGGAGGAGAAAGAAGCATCCATTCTAAAAACATTTACCTGGACTTTCTTCAGAGCAACAGTTTTCCTGTCCAAGAGACAAGTTGCTTTGTAAACTTCACTGAACTGTCCTCGGCCTATCTTCTTTTCTATCTGGAAGTCAGCTAAGGTACAGCGATAGGGGAACGAAGTCAAATGTCTCTGTTTGAGAAAGAGGAAAAAAAAGGAATGAGTGAGCCAGCCTGACAGAGATTCCCAACTCCATCACATCAGGCAAGTCCTTTTGTCTGGGTGACTCATTCGTTCAGGAGGAGGCCAACGTCACTCTTCACATGAGCCTTACAGGTGTGGGCCCTTGGTCAAGAATGAGAGGGTGCAAGAATTGGGGGAAGAAAAGAGGGGCTCAGTGGGGAAAATATAACCACCCTAGGGCTACAAAGCACGTTTTTCTGGTCCTCACAACAGCCATGGGAAGAAGGTTCTTACCTAGCTCAAACATTCCCTGTTCTTATGTACCAACGTCCTATGCTCCAAGGTCCCTCCCAGCTGTGGCACTGTTCTCTAGTCACAGAATCATGGGGGGTTAAGAGTGGAAAGAGGGACTTCTGCGGCTATCTAGTCCAACCCAGAGCTGAAAAAGAATCCCTCTATAAGATATCCAGCAAGAAGTCATCCAGCCTTTGTTGGAAGACTTCTGAAGTAACCCATTCCACACCTGGATAGCTACAATTTTTAGAAATATTTTCCTCATCTCAGACCTAAATTTGCCTCAATTTCCACCCATTGCTCCTCAGCAGAAATCTGATCTCTTCCCCAAAGAACAGCTCTTCAAAAATTAAAAAACAATATTTATTCCTCCCTCTCCAAATCTCTCCCCTGCCCTTGGCCAAACATCCCAGACCTTCTGATTGAACATTTCCAATAACAGGGAACAGGGAAATGTTGGCACATTTCAAAGTCTGGAGAAGGTTCTCATCCACACAAGTATGCAGAGCTATATAAATTGCTGGCATTTATATAGCATTTTAAGGTTTGTGAATTATTTTACAAATTTTAACTTATCTTATTTTTATAACAACACTGGGAGGCAGGTGTTATAATTATCCCCATTTTACAGATGAGAAGACTGGGTCAGAGAGAGCAATTAAGTGACTTGCCCAGGGTCCCACAGCTATAACTAGTTAAGCATCTGAGGCCAGATCTGAAGTCAGGTTTCCTGACCCCAGGGTACAGTTCTCCAGCATCCTTTCTATTTTCTTTCTTTCTTTCTTTCCTTTTTTTTTTTTTTTTTTTTGCTTTTTGGAGGGCAGTTGGGGTTAAGTGACTTGCCCAAGGTCACACGGCTAGTTTTTGTGTTTTGTCTGAGGCCAGATTTGAACTCAGGTCCTCCTTACTCCAGGGCTGGTGCTCTATTCACTGCACCACCTAGTCGCCCCATCCTTTCTAAAATGTGGTTCTCAGAACTGAACACAATGCTCTCTATGTGATCTGACTAGGGTAGACTACAACAATCCTATCCTAGCCCTGGTCATGATACCTCTCAATGCAGCTTAAGGTCAAGTTCACTTCTTGGCTGCCATATCACAAAGTTGACTCATACTGAGTTCAAAGCACACTCAGAAGGGTTAGACTTTTTTCAGGCAAATTGCAGCCTAGCTATGCCTCCCCCATGTTGTGCATATAAAGAGCTGATTTTCACCCCAAATGTGAGATGTTACATTTATCTCTATTAAATTTCTTGTTAGATTCAGCCCAACATTTCAGCCTGTTGAGATCTTTCTGGATCCTGATTCCTGTCCTCTTAATATGTTAGCCATCACTTCCAGCTCTGAATCATCTATGAATGCCATCTATTCCTTTATCCAAGTCATTGATCAAAATACTGAACAGCGAAAAGATTCCCGAGATTCTGGACTACAGGTCTCTTTCCAAGCTGACCACGAGCAATTAATGCCTACTTAGTGAGAGACATGGCCTCAGAGGGGCAGGTTCCCCACCCCTAGGTCCATTCACCCAATTCAGCACACTCTTAAACGCACTATCATTTGGCTCACATTTCTACACTGAATCCACAACAAGAAAACAAAAGAGACTCTGTCAGATGTTTTATTAAAGTCTAGGCAAATATATCTAAGGGGCTGAATTAATTCAAATATTTGTTAAAGAAATAATTATTATGTACAAGGCACCAGAAATACAATGACAAAATGGATAATGTTATTACCTTTGAAGAATTTACATGTTATTGACCTTGTCAGTCTAGTCATTCTTGACAAAAAATAAATGAAATTATGTTATTCTTATATGTCCTATCTTAAAATCAGGCTTGTTTTGGTTAGCACAACTTCCTTTTCTATAGGTTCATTAACCATCCCTTTCATAATATATTCTAATATTTTGCCAAGAATCAAAGTTAAGCTTACTAGTATATAGTTTTAAAATTAGATTCTCTTTTTTTTTTTTTTTTTTGGAAAATTGAGACAGCATTTCCCCTTTTCCAGTCCTGTCACACCTCTTCCATTTTTCATCACTCAAAGATGGTAGTTAAGCAATCACAGCTGCCTGTCCTTTCAGTAATTGAGGATGTAACTCAACTGAGCCTGATGACCTGAACTCATCAAGGGCAGGCTCCCTTAACAATCTTTCTCTACCTCTCTTGGACTTCAAATCACTAATTTCATTCTGTCCTTTCTAGTCCAAAGATAACTGTCCTGTCTTTGTTTCTGTTTTAGACACATCTTTTTAAAATCTAAGTTGGTTAGCAAGTGCCTTGTACAGCTGTAATGGTCTCTTTAGACATCTCCCCTTTTTCATTAAAACTGTTTCTTCACTGTACCTTCAAAATTTCCTTCTTAAGACTTCCCATCTACTTGTGCTGGTTTCTAGAGAATTTTGGTTCATGAAATCATACCTATCCTTTTTCTGAACCCTTAGAAATCTGCTCTTTCAAAATAGAGGGTACAATTCAGACTGCATTTAGTTTTCTTCTTCTCTTTCACAAACTCCACAATGTAATGGTCACTTCCTTCAAGGTTCCTATAATTTCTACTTAAGCAACCAGTTCCTCTTTACTGATGACAGTCAAACTCAGAAAATCAATTTTCCCTCACTGCTTCCTGTATCTGTTGAAAAATAGTTTGTGTTTCTATATTCTATGATTCTATTATTCTTAGGAAATTCTAATTGGTAGCCTTGTAAAAGGAAGATGAAACTATTATTCCAAATTCTAGAGTCCTAGGATACAGGAAAATTATCATTATAATAGACAGAAATGCTCATCAGTATCCCCCAGAATTCCTTGCCCCTGGCCCTTTCCATAAATAAGATTTCTGTGGCCCCACTTCCAAGGTATGTCCACATATTAGCTCTTTGTGTGATTCTCCAAGTGGATGTTCCAAGTCCAAATACAACCAGAAAAGAATGAACCCGGATGGGATCTACATACAGATAATTATCAATTCCAGCCAAGGCAAAAATGTCACTGTGTCAGAGAATTCTGTCAGAATGTTGTAATGAAGGGAGGCATGGAGTTGTGAATTTAACTTCAGGCCATCGTTTTCTTCATAAGCTCTCTCAGCTGAAGTGCCCACGAAGAGCATCTTCAAATAAAGTGACACTCCTGGTAATTATTTTCAATACTTCAAAGTCAAGGTTAGCTCAACTTTTATCTTTCAGAAAGAGAGAAAGAATCGGCTTCCTAAACATCACTGATTACACAGCTCCACAAAATTGATTTTTATAATTCATGGCGGGAGGCCCAAGATTAGAATTTTAACTGACACAGAGGTTTATAGAACCGGGTTAACTTAAAATTGGCATTTATATGGAAAGGTTAGTCCAGGGGAAGTGGGAAATTACTTAGGTCTCGAATTTCTCTTTAAAGCTTAATGGCCTGGACTCTTGTTGATTTCCTCAAAGGCAAGAAAGATATTGTAGAGGATAAAGTGCTAGATCTGGAATCAGAAAGACCCAGGTTCGAATTCTACTTCAAGATACTAGCTATGTGAGCCTGGGCAATTCATTTAACCTCTCAAAGTCTCTCAGTTTTCACCCCTATAAAATGGGGATAATACTGCTCCTAGGTCTTCTCTCACAGGGTTGTAAGGTTCAGTCTTACAGTCTTGATATATCTCCTCTGATCTACTACTTTGTACTTTCCTTATACACTCATTATATTTGATTCTGCATGACAGCAAGTCATATTTTCACATAGCGATTTAAGGTTTTGTTGTTGTTCAGTCTTTTCAGTCATACACGACTTCATGACTCCGTTTGGGGTTTTCTTGGCAGAGACACTGATAGAGTTGCTTGCCATTTCATTCTCCAGCTCATATCACAGAAGAGGAGACTGAGGCAAGCAGGGTTAAGTGATATGAATTCAGGAAGATGAGTCTTCCTGATTCCGGGCCCAGCCCTCTGCCCACTTTCGCACCTAGTTACCCCCAACTGAAGGCTTATAGACCTTACAATGCTAGAAATGCTATTATATTTATTTCTCTACTGTCCTTCAGTTCAGTTAATAAATGGACTAGATAACACCTGGGGGTTCCCCTTAAATTGAAGATTTGGAGAGTCTAAAAGTTCACAAAGATGTGAAATCCTCCCAATGTTTCCCTGAGTCTGATTACTGCCCAAGATCACAGAGCAATGAGTGACAGAACTAGGATTTGAAAACAGGTCTGAAATCCAGGCCAGTGACTTTCCACAAGAGCACATTATATCTCATGTTTGCTTATCACTAGAGGTCTTCCCCAACCTCTCCTATCCTCTTGCCTTTTTCCCTTTTATTTTATTTTTCAATAAATAAACTTTTACGGTCTCCCTTCTCTCAATTTAAAACAAAAGGAACAACCTTGCAACAAATGCGTCTTATCAAGCCAAACAAATTCCCATGTTGTCCATGTCCAAAACAAACAAACAAACAAAAAAGGAAGTATGTCTCATTCAGCACCCTGAATCTGCCACCTCTCAGTCAGGACTCAAATAGCCCAAATCATCATCGGTTCTCTGGAATCCTTACTGCTGAATTCTTAAAGTGCAGCCTGGTTACCCACCTGTCAGGGCTGTTCCTCTTCAAGGAAGGGGTGGACTTTTAAGGTCTCTTCCTGCTCTAGGATTTCTGACTTATTTAAAGATACAAAGCAAAGACAGAGCTGGCATTCAGAACAACTGAGTCACACCCAACAGCTTCGTACAGAATGCATAGGTGCACTCCTGGAGAAGACAGATATGGTGTGGATTTCAAGTTATTAGCTTCAAAAAAGTCACTTTTCTGTGCCCCATTTTCTTCCCCTGTAAAATTCCAGGACTGGAGTAGGTGATCTTTAAAATCTTTTACACCTCCGAACCCCATCTAATCCTATGAATATTATTCTGTATCACTTTCCTACTATAGGCCATTCTACGACATGTCTCTTCCACACCTGAATGCCCTCTTGGTGCCCAGACATGGGATGTACTGAGCTTGGTAGAGATCTGCATGGCTCTGTCACTTACTGCTTTTATGA
Source organism: Pseudocheirus occidentalis (assembly GCA_028646575.1). NCBI lineage: Eukaryota > Metazoa > Chordata > Mammalia > Diprotodontia > Pseudocheiridae > Pseudocheirus > Pseudocheirus occidentalis. Next base: position 77,082,645 of record CM053595.1, on the reverse strand, counting down.
CCTGGGGCAAGACCCAGTTAATCTCTCTGGGCCCCTTTCCTCATCTATAAAATGAAGGGGTTGGATATGATGGCTTCTAAGGTCTCTTTTCAGTCCTAAACCTGTGATTCACTGATCTATGACCCACAATCAAAGAAAACTGAGTAACCTGTCAGTCTATCAGTGGATTAGTTTCGGGATGTTAAAAGATCAACAGATTTGGGGATATGTGGGATATTAGAGAGCCTTTTATTAGAGAAGTATGCAAACAAAGACCCAGAGAGGTGAATGACCTGTCTAAAGTTGTAAATAGCAGTACAGGATGCAAGTCCCTGCAAGTTCTCTGGCTCTGAGTATGGTTATTTCCGACTATACCACACTGTTCACAAATTTAAGGAATTACATAGGGCTGGCTAGGTGTAGGGAGCAGGCAGCCAACCCCCTCCCAACCTCTTTCTGGAGTTAACCCCAGAGGGTTTCTAGACATCTCAGAGGCTGACACATTCTGGAACCCTCCAAGACTACATTTACATATGCAATTACCTAGATTTGCATTACTTATCTCAACCAATTTGAAAGAATTGAAGTAATCCCGCTTCCTAACAGACAAGGAAAGATGGAGGAGGATAACACTCAGAACAAGATCAGAAAATAGGAACCCCTGTCAGGCATCAACTTTCATGCTACCTTCCATGATCCATTAAAATGGAATGTGCTAGTCTCCAAATTAGTCATGAATTTCAGAACAATCCTACCTGCATGAAGAATAGGAGAGACTTTAGAGTTGAAATATAGCTCTAAAATTTGAAGGGTACTTAGAATTTAGAATGTTAAAATATAGAACATAAAAATTTTTGAACAAGAAGAGATTTTTAGAATCCACAGAAAGTGTTAGGAATAGGGTAAAGGAATAACTTATCTCTCTCCCATTCAATTCTGGCTAGAATATTTGGGAAGGAAGAAGGCACTAAGTCAGATAACTGGATTGTAAGAGGCAGCTTTCTGCCATTGACAATATCCTTCATGGAAAACTGATTTATCCTCTTAAAATGAAGAGCAGCCTCCAATGGTTCTCATGTCTGTCACAGAGTTTCTAACACAGAGGGTATGATATTACCTGAGGAGGTGTGATAAGATCAATAGCTATCATTTAGGTTAGGCTAGTTTTTTTCTTAAAGGATTTAATTAGCTCAGGGGACCTCCAGGCCCTTGACACAGCTTCCTGGTGACTGCAGTACAAAAAGTTGATGAATGAGAAGTCACCAGTTCCTCCCTCAGGCTTCTGATCAGAAGACCAACATGGTCACCACAGCAGTAGGGAAGCGGTACTCAGTGCAATCAATACTACGTGATTGATGAATATTCCTTTCTCTGCTAAGGCTAAGTAAACTTTTTTGTTAACTGATAGATGATTTATGACTGTCTCATTTTGCTCCAGTCTCAAACCTGGACTACCAGACCTTTCTGAAAAAGACCTGACCTAACAGAGAGGATGCTGAGGAACACAACATGGAGATTAGCAAAAGAGGAGGTACAAGACCCGACTAGACTGGAAGGAGTTGGGAAGATTTAAGGATGTACAGGTCTTATGCTCAATCTTTCCTCTGAGCACTTTCCCTTCTTGGTAGGCCAAGAAGCAACAGCTGGAGGCAAGATGTTCCTTTCGGCTCTTCTCCAGTAGCTGCAGCTGGGCCCATGACAGATATCGATTTGAAATGTAATTCCATCACATTTGCAAAACTGCCTGTGAGTCTCTGCTATTACAGTTAAGAATGATATTTTGGAATTTACAGAAGTCATACTGACAAGAGTTACATTTTTATACTAAGAGAGAAATTTCTATGAAAGTCCATACCCTTGCAAGTCTGAAGAATTTCATACCTCTGCTCTCCTCATGAAGTTATCTGTTTACTCAGCAGCATTCAGCCAACTAAACATCCCTTCTCAGAGATTTCAAGTTACTAAATAAAAAGGGAGGAGAAATACCCCACCCAGAGTAGCATCCTTTGAACAACTAATGAAAAATGAGCAAGCACACTTTAAAGACTAGAGGATCCCTGTTGTTACTGTTCAGTCATGTCCAACTCTTCAAGACGCCATTTGGGGTTTTCTACATAAAGATACTGGAGTGGTTTTGCTACTCTCTCCTCCAGTTCATTTTACAGATGAAGACACTGTGGCAAAGTTACCCAGGATCACACAGCTGGTAAGTGTCTCAGGCTAGATTTGAACTCAGGTAGATGAGTCTTCCTGATTTCAGGCTAGGATTCTATCCACCGTGCCATCTCACTGCCCTGGAGTACCCTTTACACAGAACATAATGGCCAGTGTTTGTTTAAAGACATTATTAGCCAGACAGAGAACTTGGAGTTACAGGACCTAAGTCTGAATTCCAATTCCACCACTTTCAGTGTCACCTCAGGCAGGCGTTCCTTATCTGTAAAATGGGAGAGCTGAACTAGATGACCTCTGAGGTCCCTTACAGATTTGTGTTCTTAGAAGACTCAGAGGTTGAAGAGTGAAAGAGAAAACAGAAATTACTGTTCTTGCTTTAAAAACATGGGCTTCCTCCATTCAGGCAGTCCCAGAATCAAGAGACTAAATGGCTCAAATAGACCTTAAACACCACCCAAACTCTACCTAACCCTCTCCAGTGAAAGAGAGTTCATTACATAAGAATGAATTAAAAGAGCATTTATTAAGCTCTTACTATATGTTAGGCAATGTGATAAATGCATAGGATACAATTATAAGAATATAAGGGCAGTCCCTTCCTTGTATTTATTTGGTCAGTTTTGGGTTGTTTTTTTTTTAACAAACCTAATTGCAAGACTTTTTGCTGGCTGATATTTTCCATCAGTAGCTAAAGTAACCTTTTGTCCTGGCCCTTACTCAGACGCCTGCATGGGCTATAGGGGTGGAGAGGATGAGTGAGCAGCAAAATGGGAAAAGCAGAAACTCAAAGAGTCAACAACCCATTTCCCTAGGGGAAATTATGATTCAGAAAGAAAGAAGGGAGCAAGAATCTGAAGGGAAGGTGACCAAGATGTTATACAGAGGATTAATCCAATGGTCAGGGACTAGACTAATTAACCTCTAACATCTCTTATACCTTTAAAGCTGTATGATTCTATGAGATGGAACTTCCTATAGATTTGAGCCCACCAAGGCCAGACTGGTGGAAAAAGAGATAAGAAATCTGAATTAATGTTGTAATTTATACCTTATATACCCCACAATGCTACTCTAGGTAACCTCCAAAAAGAAAAAAGAAAAATGGGCAGTTTTTGGTTGAATCTGCAATATGGTTGATGGGTTCTGCTTCTAGTTATCAACTCTGTAACCAAACTTCCAACAAACTGAGAGAAAATCAGTCTTTAGGCTGGCATGTTTGAGCTGAGGATAAGGAAGAACTTCTTAACATTTACAGCTTTGCAGCAATGGAACAGGCTGATTCCGTGGATGTGTTCAAGCAGGGGGAGAAGTCACTGTTTCCTCCCTCAGGCTTCTGACCAGAAGACCAACATGGTCAACACAGAGACAGGGAAGCTACATCTTATAACAATGCCATAGAAGGGGCTCCTGCACTGGGAGGGAGGCTACAGTAGATGACTTCTGACAATCCTTTCAGTTCTGCCATTCTATGTTTTATGCTCTAATTATCTACAATCTAAGGCTCCCTTCCAACTCTTAACATTCTATGTTCTATTTTCTAACATTCTGGGTTCTAAAGTCCCTTCCAGTTACAGCTTTATTTGTTCAAAGGTCTTCTCTAGCATTAGCATTCTGTGACTACCGTGGGCAAATTAGGGACAGATTCTGGGCGACTCTTCTTTGGCCTTGGGGTAAGAAAAGGACCCAAGGATTTCCCATTATCTTGCACTGCTGAAAAGTCCATTCTCCAATCAGCTTGAACTAAAGACACAAGCACCCCTGGAGTGGATTCATAAGAGTTAAAAACCCTTGAATCATGATAACCTGTAGTTACAAATAAATACCTTTTTAGTTTTTGAAGAAGCATAACATTAAATTTTAAAAGAAAATAATATACTCGCCCAATTAGTTTTCTGAAATCTCATTAAAAAATTTAGCCTGACTAAGTCAGACTTCTGACCTGAATTTTAATTATCTTTACGCTGGATGGAGATCTTTTTTCCTTGATATTTTCAATGCATCATTAATCTTAAGGCAACTGTTTCTCTGATTTTAAAATGCATATTTCATCAGAATGACATTTACTGTAAACTAATTTCACCTTCAAAGACATATGACATTTTATAGAAGAGGAAATCCTTAACATATTACAAAGTCTTATCTCTGTAAACAGGTCTGTGTCCACCAAAAAAACCCCACTCTATTCACTGCCTGGATCAACTTTTACAAATAGCAGTAGCCCCTGTTTCCACTGAGCTTTATGATTTACAAAGCACCTTCCTCAAAACAGCACAATATGGTAGTTATTCCAGGAATTATCATCCCCATTTAACAGATGAGGAAACTGAGGCTCAGAAAGCTAAAGAAATTTCCCCATGGTAACACAACTAGTAAATGTTGCGACCCAGGGACCCATGCAGAGACCCATTTCTTCTGCTCCACTCCAAGGTCTGTGCTCTTTGCACTATATGAAGCTGCCTCTTGATCTGTTAAAAAACAAAGTTTGTGAAATTCTGGTCCTATAAATTTCCCTGAGCACTATCAGTATCTCGTGAAGGCAGTGAAAAAAACACTACCAGAGCCTAATGAGAAACAACTACCAATATGGAAATCACTTTTACCTAATTCATTAATATTCTACTGTGTAACGTTCCAATCCTGGCTCTGCCAACTAGTAGTTAAGTAACCTCAGGCGAGTCAATGCAAAGGGACTCAGTTTCCTCATCTGCAAGATGAGGCAGCTGAACTGGCTGACTTCTATTGTTACTTGTTCTAAGGTCTATCCTAGCTCTAACAACCTATGATTTTATCATCTCTTCTAGTTCCAACATTCTTTGACTTCATGGTGCCTCAACAGTTTCAGGGTTTGGGGTTTTTGTTGTTGTTTTTTTTTAAACAGTGGGGCTTTATACAAAGTAGAAAACAAACATGCGACTATCTTTCTCTCCCATTCCTACCCTGAATTGCCCCCAGGAAAAAAAATTGCCCTGCTCTCAGAACTCATTACTAAACTCTGGACAGATGCTGGCAGGCCTGGAGAAATTTTCACCCAATAATAGCCACATGGAGGAACACGGCAGCCCAGAGCCTGGGTAACAGGCGAACACAGAGTAATAGTTACTAATTACACTTAACTATGGCATTACCGATTCTAACATGTGCTACAAGATGCCACGAATGTATCTGTGGCAGCAGAACACTTCCTCATCTTGTTCATGAAATAATTACAGGGGCTCTCTCCTGCCAAATGAGGCAGTAATTAACCCTAATTGCTCAAAATGCAACCGGCTAATTCTAGGAGATTAATCAAGGGGATTCAATTATTATTGAATGACTTAATATGACAAATTGGTGCATTACCGGAGGAGGCACCATTTGCAGAGAATGCAAGAAAACCACCAGAGTAGTCAGTGAGCAGGTGACTGCTCAAGAGGTGTTCAAGAGAGTCACATCTTTCTTGAGTTCTGGTTACCTGGCTTCCTCTTTGGAAAAAAGACTCCTTTTCTATCCTCCTTCAACCAGGAGTGGGAAAATAAAACATGGTGGAAGGGACCTTGAACTAGAAGTCAAGAGACTAAGGTATCAATCAGTCCCAGCTCTGCTGCTAACCAAGTAAGCGGCCTTGAGCAACTTATACAACCTCTCCCTGGACCTGTTTCCTACTTTGTGAAATGAGGAGGATAGATTTGATGATACCTTAGGTCTCTCCTGGCTGCAGCATAGTTTAAGGGCCCTTCTAGCTCTAATGTTCTATGTTCTGTGTTCTAATACTTGTATAATAAAATTCTGCCTAGGTCTAGCATTCTATATTCTAAAGTAAGTTTCACCTCTAATATTCTGTAAGCAGTGTTCTAATATTCCTTGATCCCTTCTAATTTTTTTCTCTTCTCTCAAATTACATCCAGTTTCTGCATTCCATATCTTGAGGAATATGGTCTTATTTCTTAAGGTCTTAAGAGACCCTCTTATTAGTCTTCTTATTAAGATGTTAATAAGAAGGTCTCTTCTAGGTCAGTCTACGACTACATTATCTTTCAATAGCTTTGTCAATCAAATCAACATTTCAATTCAACAATTAGTAAGCACCTACATGCGTGTATTGTTAGGTACTGGGGACACAAGATGGGGAAGGACACAAAGTAGATAGAGCATGGGAGTTTAGAATCAGAAAGATTCATCTTCATTAGTTCAAATCTGACCCTAGGCACTTACTAGCTCTGTGACCTTGGGCAAGTCACTTAACCCTGTTTGCCTCAGCTCCTCATCTGTAAAATGAGCTGGAGAAAGAAATGGCAAACCACTCCAGAATCTCTGCCAAGAAAACTCCACAACTAGGACATGACCAAAAAATGACTCAACTGCAAAGATATTTTATACTGATTTACTTATAAATAAGTAAAAATACATTATGTACCTAAAATAAATATTTATTCACGAAGAGGGAAAGAATACTAACAAGTGGAAAGATTCAGGGAAGGCTTCACAGAGGAAGTGATCTCTGAGCTGAGCCTTGAAAACTCACTATCTTCTATATGGTCCACAGGTTTATCAAGGAGGGATCTTTGCAGAACTGCAAAACAAACGATGACTCTTCTAGCACAGAGAAAAGATAAGCTCTGTTCTGTGCAGCTGAACTCTAGACAGGCCATGCTCTCCCACTTAATAGCTTGGGGGGAGAAAAGGCGATTCAGCGGTCAGGGAATGGAGAGGAAACCAAAGCAATGAAAGATAAACCTGGAAAAACTCTATTAATACTAATCATTTCAGGGAAAATAACATCCGTGATAGGAGGACCTATAAAATATATTCCTAAAATGTGATGAAGAGACATGACGTGAGCAAATACTGTTGGAAAAACGTCACTGATAGACTTGCTCAATGCAGAATTGCCACAAATCTTCGATTTGGTTTTTTGTTAAAAAAAAAAAACCCACGATATTTGCAAAGCACAATAAAGCAAAGCATAATAAAATGAGACTTGCCTATATCGAGTCATGCAATAGAGACAAGCGTGAGAATGACAACAGCAGCTCACTTTCAGCATGCCTTCCTCATCTCTGCCTTTCCTTCAAGGCTGAAAGCAAGCACCACACATATATAAAACCATCCTTCAATCCTTCAGCTGAGACTGTAGCTATCAGCCTTCCTAAAGAATTTTGCTTACATCTCTCCTTTACCCATCATAATCCACCCTGAATTATAAGTATTTATGCTCATGTCCTATTCCACCCCCAGTAGATATAAGTTCCTCCAGAGCAGAGAATGCATTATTTTTTCTCAGTATCCCCAGCCCTGAGCACAATACCTTGCACACAGTAGGTATTTAATATACATTTGTTAAATCGAATTCAATTTATGGCAGCCAAGCATTTTCAGTTCCCTTAACTCAATGGGTCATTATCATAAAATCTCTGTGTTATAGTAATTCTAGGGCAAATGCTATTGCCTCTACATCTCCAATTTGAGGGGTGAGGGTAGAGTAGACAAAATTATCTGTGCAAATCCACACAGTTAGCTAGTTCAGTAAACAGAGCCATGGCCCACACCTATGTCTTCTCCTCCCCATACTCACTCTCAGGGAGCTAATCACTAAGCAGAGGCCTCCCAATGCATAAATTCAGCCCTGAACCTTCATCTCACACCCCGTTCACCACCTCCCACACATCTTCTCCCAGATACCCCAGGAGGATCTCAACTTCAACATGTCTAAAACCAAACTATCTTTACTACCCTTCCATAGCCCCCACCCCACTCCCTAATGCCTGCCCCTCTTCTACATTTCCCCATATCATCACTAGCTTCCTACTCAGTCAGGTTCATGACCTTGGAGTTCCCCTTGACTCTTCCTTCTCCATCACTCCACAAACCCAGTTAGCTACTAAGTCTTGTAGCTTCAACAAAATCTCTCAAATTTCTCACTTTTTTCTATACACTACCACCACCATCGTCATTCAAATCCTCATTCCCTTTCACCTGAATTATCTGAGCTCTTTACTCCCAAACTTTCTCTTTTCCAATTTGACTCCTTATGAAGCACAATAAACTCTTTAAAGGGGTCACCTTACCCTGTGACAGTTCTTTTTTGTTGGGAGGGGAAGGAATGGTTAATGCAAGACTTTGGAAGAATCATTAAAGACCACCTCATACAGCCCATCCTGGCAGAAGAATCCTGGCTCCAGTACTGTTGACCAGTGGTCATTCAGCTCCTGATGGAAGACTTCTATTGAAAGTAACTCATGAACAGCTCTAATTGTCAGTAAATTTTTCCTTCTACTAAGCTGATATCAGCTTCTCTGCAGCATCCTCTGATCACTCCTAGTTCTGCTCTCGGGGGCCAGCAAAACAAGGCTAATCCCTCATCCACATGACAGACTTTCAAATACTGGAAGGAAGGTATCAAGTACCTTCTAAGTCTTCTCCAGGCCAAATATCCCTAGTTCTGTCAACAAGTCCTCAAAAAGGTAGTCTTCATTCATCTCATTATCCTGGTTTGTGAATCACTGGAGGTCCAGAGGGTGGGTCCCAGAATAGAGCAAACACTGCTTTCTGTTCACTTAAAATAAAGTGGTTCCCCAAGAAAAGAGCACTGTGGCTTGGTGCAGAGAGGGCAGTGATGATGTAGTTTAGAAAATGTCCTTAGAAGCCTTCTTTCCCCCACCAATCCCCCCAGGAAAGGCCGCTATACTTACTTGGGGGTCAGGCTGATACTCTGTCCCTGGCATATGGCATAGGCTGCTGGTCTGATCTCCAAGGTGATGTGCATGGCTATGCTGTCCTTCCATGGTATCATGCCAATTTGTACAAAAAAAGGTGGGCTAGAGAGAAAGAAAAAGAAGATATAGCCCCAATGGGTTAGCAATGGGTTTAAATTCCTTTTTCAATTAATATTTTTTCATTTAACAATCACTTATTTTATCACCTTCCTGACCCTGTCCCTCCCTTAAAAAAAGCTTATAACAAATAGTTAAAGTCAAGCCCATCAATTGGAAAATTATTAAACAAATTATTGCACATTAATATGATGAGATACTATTATACCGTTAGAAATAATGAAGGGAGAGGTTTCAGAGAAACCTGAGAAGACTTGTAGCTGATGCAGAATGAAGTGACCACAACTAGAAGAACAATTTATACCCTAACAACATTGTAAAAAAACAAACAAACAAACCCAACAATCTGGAAAGACTTAAAATCTGTTGCAATAATCAACTTCCATGAGCCAGAAAATTCTATCCATTCACTTCCCCAGGATCAACACTCAAGCAATGTCTTTGATTCTTCCCTCTCCCTAGATCTAGTCAGTTGTCATATCCTACCTCCTCTATATGAATATCCATCCGCTCTCTACAGTCACCAGCCTAGAGAAGGCCCTACCTAATCATTCCTCAAATCATCTACTGTAACTTTCACCCTGCTCCCAGTCCCTACCCCTCTAATCCTGGACATGCTACTGCAGTGTAAAGCCAATCAGCAGTAGACTCCTGAGAGAATGCTACTGCGAACAGCCTTTAAGATTCGGATTACACAGTATTAGTGAACACTCTGTTTATTCCATTACAAAATCAGATTCAGTACAATGTTCACAGTTTCAACAGTT
>CM053595.1:77053067-77072415 GCA_028646575.1 Pseudocheirus occidentalis | reverse complement strand
TCTCTCTCTCTGTGTCTCTCTCTCTGTCTCTCTCTGTCTCTGTCTCTCTCTGTCTCTCTCTCTCTGTTCTCTCTCTGTCTCTCTCTGTCTCTCTCTCTGTCTCTCTCTCTCTCTCTGTCTCTCTCTCTCTGTCTCTGTCTCTGTCTCTCTCTCCCTCCACAATGCTGTTCCCAAATGTTGTTCTAGCCTCTCTCAGCTTGGGCCTCTCCCTATACACAGCACTAGCTCCTTCCAGTTCAACCTCCTTTCATTACATCAACAAGACCATCCAATTGTAGGGTTCAAATTCCATTCACCCTATCATACCCAGGATGGCCGCTAGTATTGGTACTTAGATCTGCTTTGCTTTTCTTTTCTAAAGGAAAACAGCTCAAAATGGGTTAGCAATCTTACTTTAATCAAACACATATCATTTACCTAGTTCGGGGAAAAAAGTCAGCACCTTGAACTTCTAAGAATACAAACAGAAGTTACAAGTAGACAAAAAAAATACAGAGAAACAGATCAGCAGACAGGGCTTCCAAGCTGTCTGACCATTACATCCATACCTAGTTACTTACCAGAGAAGGAAGCAGCAACATCTGGGTTTTTAAAGCCAGAGGGCTCAATGGCTGCCCACAGTCTCATCTGGCCAAATCACATAACTCTTCCCAAAATGAGCCCCAAAGCAAAACCTCACATCAGGGTATATATAGCCTTCTCCTGAGTCAGAGAATGTCACAACCCTCTTGACCCACTGTCCAATCACAAAGTAATAAGGTGCGGGTGTTCCTGAAAAACAAGCCTCCTGCCAAAGGCTCCATGTGACCACATTCAGCCTATTAGGGGGCAGAGTATATTTTCAAATCAGAGAAGGTTCTCAGATTCACTTAAGTCTGTTAAGGGGCCAAGGGGCAGGGAAGATCTTCAGATTCTCATTACCATTACAGGATCCTAGGACCAAAGACCTAAAGCTAAAAGGGAACTTGGAAATAATCATTTTATAGATGTAGAAACTGAGATACAGAGTTATTAAATAAATGACTTGCCTATGGTCATACAAGTAGTAAGTGTCAGAGTCAAGAGAACTAAGCCAAATTCTTTTGAGCAATTATGGATCTCATTTTGGAGCTTCTGCAATATTGCAGGTCTTTATGCAATCAGCACAAATGCCAGAACCTTTGGAAGACTTGACACCTGTGTGAAACCCCTCTTCCTTTTGGTCTCTGTGTTGGACTTACTCCATTATTGTTGTAAACACCTATAAAAGAACACACATTTCCCTGTCTTATATTGAGAATGAGAAATTCATCAAACAAAGTTCTATCTACTGTGTAATATTTCCAAGACTCTTTTATTCTTTCACTATATGCATAGGAGATACATTATTAGAGGCCAATTTGCTAGAAATGTAAATGATCAAATTTTAATTTGTCCCTCTCTGCTGCATGGTGATTCTTACTCTTCTCTAAATAATTACCTAAAGTACTTCTCAGAAATGTCTGTTCCAGGTTTTCTCTCCTCTCCTCAATCTAGCTACAATCTAGTCTGACCCTCTCTCCCCACCCTCTCAATATATAACTTTGCCTCATACTTTACTATCAAAACTCAGGTGCTCTTTTATGAATTCCCTATTCTCCACAGTTCTACATCTCAAATTCCCTCAACACCATTCTCTACTCCTTTTCTCCAGTCTTATAGGAAAAGATGATCCTTTTCCTTGACAAACCCATCCACTTTTACCCTTCTATCTCCTTTGGAAGAATGTCCCTTTGATCATACTCTTTCTTTCTTAATCTTCAATCTTTATCTAGTGACCCCTTCTCAGATTCATATTCATTGTTCTTCCTAAGTCTCCACATATGTAAAAATTCTTTGCTTGATCCTGCCATCCCCTCAAGTTACTGTCCTATATTTCTGCTCCTTCCCGTAACCAAACCTGAATAGTCATGTACATTCATTGTCTCCATTCATTCAAATCTTATAATCTGGATTGTCCTGTCAAGCCTCAGCCTCCCACCATCTGTTTCTTTCACTCCTACTCACATGCTGCTGAAAGAAGCTGAGGAAAATCACTAAACAGCGTTGACTGCATACACTGTTACATGATCTCAATTGGGCCCCTCACTGCACCTAAGTAATCTTTTTACATTTCCTTAATTGATTCACTCTCCCACTCACCTCAATGACTTTCCCCAACCTTTTCATTACTTCTCAAACCTAGTATGACTTCTCCTCCCTCTGTCCTCTCAGCTAAGAAACATGCCTTATACTCCACTGAAAAAAAATGTAGGATATTTACAGAGAGCTCCCTCTTCTCCCCTCCTCTCTCTCTCATATCATTCAGATGCGTTCTGGCACTGTCTTCTTCATCCTTGTCTCACATGAAGAGGTGGCCCTTCTCTTTGCCAAGGAAAACCCCTTTGTATGCACAAGTGATCTCATCTCTAGCAGAATGTATCCTATATCAACCCACTCTTTAAATTACTTTCAGTCTCTTTCCATCTATGGACTGTTTTCCTACTACCTATAAACATACCTGTGTCTCCCACATCATCAAAAAATCTTCATTTGATCCATCCATCCATGCTAACTATCATGTCTCTCTTCCCTTCTCTGGCTAAACTCTTTGAGAAGGCTGACTACTTCTTTTTTTTCCACTTCTTTTTTTAAAAATTAACTTATTTATTTCCTTCTTTACATCATTCATTTAATAGTTCAGTTCTACTCTGCTTCATTTTCTTTCACTCTTTTTTAAACTCTCTACAATATGGCTTCCAAACTCATAGTTCAATCAAAATTACACTCTCCAAAGTTACTAATGATTTCTTAATTTCCAAATCTAAAGTCCTCTTCTCAATTCTTATCTTTCCTGACCTCTCTTCTGACCTGCCGTTGACCCTGACAATTGTCCTATTGTCCTTGACACTCTAGGTTTTCAGGATGTGGTTCTCTTCTGGATTTCTTCCTACCCATCTGACTGCTCCTTTCCAGTCTGGATTGTCAGATCTTCATTCAGGCCACCCCCCTAAACACGAGTATTTCCCAAATCTCTGCCCTAGGTTTTCTTTTCTCCCTGCGTACTATTTTGTTTGGTGACTTCATCAGCTCCCATGGATCAAACTATCATCTGAACAGAAATAGATGATTCTCCCATCTATTTGTCTATCAGGGTTTGGGGAACCTGTAGCCTTGAGGCCACATGTGGACTTCTAAGATCTTGGATGTGGTCTTTTGACCGAGTCCAAGTTTTACAGAACAAATCCCTGCAAGTCTAGCCCGTACCTCTCTCCTGACCTCTAGTCTCATGTATCCAACTGCCTATTAGATATCTTATATGGGATGTCTTGTAGACATTTTAAACTCAACATGTTCAAAACTGACTCATTATCTTTCCCCCAAAACCCTCCCTTCTTCCTAACTTCTCTGTTTCCATATTTCCCCCAGTTATCCAGGGTCACTATCTAGATGTTTTCAGCTCCTTTCTCTCATACCCCTATTGTTTCACCCTTCAGAGCATCTTTTGTATATGTCCCCTTCTGTCCTCTGACACTGCCACCATCCTGGTGTATACTCTCATCCCCTCCTATGTCATTATTGCATTAGTTTGCTTGCTGATCTCCTGCCTCAAGTCTGTCCCCACCACAGCCAGTCTGTAAATAAGCTTTTATTAAATGCCTTCTATGTGCCAGACTCTGCTAAGTGCTGCAAACATAAATATGAACAAAAAACCTTCATCCTAATAGAGAAAACACATTAAAAGGGAGCTGAAAAATAGGGATAGAGTGAAGGGGGGAAGAGATGGCCAGATAGGAGCATGGTGGCTAAGTCTGAAGAATCAAGGACGGCTGATACGGGGCTCTTCTTTAAAATGAAAGCTCTGGGAAGGTCTCAGGGGGAGAAGGGGCCTGCAGGAGATGAGTCAGGGGGCAGCTGAGGCATAGTGGTTAAGTCCAGAGAATCTACAATGATGAGTCAACTGTCAAATTGATCTTCCTTGTGTGCAAGCCTGACTATATCACCACAACCCCCCTCTTTCATCAGCTCCTGTGGCTCCCTCTTTTCTCAAGGATCAAATACAAAATTCTCTGTTTGACTTTGAAAGCCCTTCATAACCTGGCCCTTTCCTACTGTCCCAGTCTGCTCACACCTTATTCTTCACTGTCTTCTGAGATCCAGTGACCCTGACTTCTTTGCTGTTCCTTGAACATGACACTCCGCATCTTGCCTCTCACAGTACTGGGAATTTAATAAATAAATGCTTGTTGGCTTGGTTTGACTTGGCTTCTGACTCTGCCACTGAAACAGCTCTCTCCAGGGTTCTTGCCAATATCTTAATTACTACATCCAAAGGTCTTTCCTGGCCTCCAGGTCAACATCTGCATTGGTAGAAGGTATTTTTCTTCCCAGGGAGTTTTCTATACTATTGAAATCACAGGTTTGCAACAACAACAACAACAAAAAATGTCCAGTACTTGGCACATAGTAAGGACTTAATTAATGGTTATTGAATTGAAAGCCTTTAATGTGGTGTTTTGTTCTACTGACTCAAATATATTTTTGTAGTTAACAAACCATAAATACAGTGGAATTTTCTACTCTCTGTACTTTTCCATCAACTCTGTGATTGAAATGAGATAGTCTATAGTAGAATGTTATTTTGGAAAAACCTTCAAGTTCCCTTCTCAAATTTTCATCAGGGATGCCCTGAATAAGCATGGAGATGTAACAGTGTATGTGATGGGTGTGTTGTTTTGTACATGTAAGCTTTGTGTGTACATAGAAGAGAGCTTGTTCACCCCATATGTTGTCTGGTATATATTCTCATTGTATATTTTCCCTGAATTCTGTGCGTTATGTGTTTGAATCACTACGTTTTTTACTGTTTGTTTGTGTTCAATGTAGAGCTAATATCTGGTGGGAAGAGGGATAGGGTCAAACCCAGATAATACAGCTTGGGGATTTCTTTTCCCCATTAAGGAATAGCAATCAGGAGCTTGGCTTGATCCTAGAAAATTCTTTCCCGTAGACTAACAATATTTAAGGGTGCAGATAGATATAGTTCTATCCTGATACTCCCTCTCTTTGAGGAAAGCAGAGTGGCCAACCTTTACCACCAGTATTCTGCTTCTTTTCCTGGCATAAATCAGTCTCCCTTAGAGAAGGGTGAGGGGAGAAGATGCTAGAGATTTCTATTCTTGATTCCTCAACAGTGACATCTAGATAGACCCATCATTTAAGTGCTTACTATGTGCCAAGTGCTGGACCTCTTGCTGTTGTTCTCTTTCAAAGCTGGAAGCCAGAAGACCAGGATCTCTTCTCTCTATCTATCACCAACCGCCCCCTGCATACAGTCATAGAGCTTTGAGTAATTAATCTTCATCAGAGACCAGAATCCCATCCAATAGGCTTTGAGGCTTAGGTTACACAGAGTATTCTCAAACATTCTCATGTTATCACTTCACTTCATGGCCATCCTACCCATAATGCTGCATCATCTATATCTGGGCCATCACCCCCATCTCCCCACCTCCAGAACCTTGGACTTTGCCTCTAAGACACTGGACTCCAATAATTGAGCCAGGACTCCTTGCTGCTTCTAGACCATCCCCATACCATTTTTTCGTAACTCCCTTTCCAGCTCCCTTCCATGTGTTTGTTGTTCATGTCCCCATCAGAATATAAGCTCCTTGAGGGTAAGGACCATTTTGCTCATATTCATATCCTCAGTGCTGACAGGACAGTGCTGGCTCTGTAAACAATAATACTTCATCTATTTATCTGCATAAACTTTATAGACATGAAGAAGTAGCAATTTGAGTCAGTAATTGATATTATCTTTGTTTTCTTCTTGTTGATGTTGTAACAGTGAGGTCTGAGATAATTTCCTTGCCTTTTGTACCTTCCCCTCTTTCAGATAACATAGGGAATGATCCCTCAAAATCATTAAAATTGTTTCTTCCAACTCAGACTTTTTTTAAGGCCTATTTAATCTAGTTCAACTTTTTCTTCCCATCTTTCTTCCATGGCATTTCCAGTTCCTGGTATGGCATATTTGGGACTGTGATGTTAAAATCGAAATGTGATTTCATTGCTGTTGAAGATGAAAAAAAATTGCTTTAAACAGCTTTATGGATCTTTTCCATATCATGTCTGCTCATTGTCCTCCTTCCAAATTCACTTTTAGATGCCCTCAGGATGTCTTTTTCAGTTGGCCTCTCACCAAACTTTCTTTAAATTATTTTTTCATTACTCTTTTTTGTTGTTGTTGTTTTCTGAATCAATAATACAACATATCACCTTTTTCCATAAGATTTTACAAATGAGTGTATATTCTAAACCAGTGTTGTCCTTGCCACTTTCTAGCCATCTCTATACCATTTTATCTGCTCTATGTCCATCATACTTATCTCCCTCTCACTGGAAACTTGAGCTCTGGCCCAGATTTCTTGGTTTTGACAAATAAGTTTTTGTCTTATCTTGCCATGGTCCTGGCCTTCACACCACTCAACAATGGTCTCTGCCCTATGCCACTGCTTATATACTCCCTAATTTCCATCTACACCATTTTTGAAAGTATTGTCTTCATCCATTAGAATGTATATGTGTTGAGGACAGAAACTGTCTTGTTTGCTTGTATTTATAGCTCCAGCATTTAGCATAATGCCTATCACATTATAATCACTTTAAAATGTTCTCTTTGTCTCTGTCTGTCTGTCTCTCCCTTAATTCAGGCAGTTTCTAGGTTATTTTGGTTTTTGCTATTGTTTTAAACTTCCTTAAAAATATTAATTTATGACAGCATTTATTCCTGTCTCCATTTTCCATTGTTCTACACCAACAGTTTGTTCAAATAGATTAAGTTGGAGTTGTTTTAGTTGCATGCCATAACTTTCTTTCATTTTTATTATTGCTTGCAGTTTTGTATTAGATCTGATTTTTGTGATAATAAATCAGTAGTCTTAATTTACTTCCTTCTTAACAGAAATATTTGCTACTGTTTATCACCTTTTCTGGGTATTCTCTCCTCTCTTTTTTTTGTGACGTTGCTCTCTCCACTTCTCTTCCTATTTCACAGTTCCTTCACATTCTCCTTTTCTGGTTATTTATCCATATTATACCCTCTAACCATGGGTGGTACCCAAGACTCTATCATAGGTTCTCTTTTTCATTTACTCTATATTGTTGTAATGGCAAGCAAAGAAGTACTTAGTGCCTTGTTTCGGCTATTTAATTATTTAGCAACTTATTTCAGTCCAAGTTTCTTTTAAGCCTTGCCCATGATTATATCAAGTCTTTGTTAAAAAACAGAACTTGGAACCCCCACAACTTGTGAACCCCAGAACCTGTGAACCCCTTTTGCTGATGCAACAGGAAGGAATGGAACAGGGAGGAACTAATGACCGTATCTAAGGACAAGCCCAAGGTTGGAGAGAGCAGAACTGAGAAGAGAACACTTGTGGTGGCACAGTTGAGAAGGAGAACTCTTGCATTATCCTGGCACTCTGTCTATTCTGTCTGTGTTGTTTTGTAATACTTTGTACAGAAGCCCTGGGGTCTTACTGGAAGCCCCAAAAGAGGATTTTCTTGTTATCTGTTTACAGAAGTCCTGGAGGAGGGTTTTGGAGGCCCTGGGGCTATACTGACAATTTGTGTTGAGTTCTCAGACCTTGTATGTGGGTCTGTATTGATTTCACAGGCAGTAGTGAATTGATGATGGTTCCGGCAATATGTATGAATATTGTAGTAGTTCTGTTAAGCTTTGTCTTCCCAGAAACAGTAACTGCAAAGGACTTTAGGTAAACTGGACATGGTGAGCTTCAATATGGAACTGGACAAGGAACTGGATGAGGAGCTGAAAGCTGCCTACCTTTGAATACAGGTGACAGGTAGATTCAGGCAGGAGCTTGGACCATGGGAGAGGAACCATGGAATCTGTGAGTCAGTCTCAAGTCAAGATTAAAAGACTTCTCCTTGGGTACTTAATGCTGAATGATTGACCTTTGTACTTTGTGTCCCTCAAGGATACTTGCTCCTTAAGGATGATTGAGTTAAGGACTTACTGAATGATATCTTTTGTTTAAAAACTATGTTACTACTTTGGTGAAAGCTATGTGGCCATGTTAATGATAAGTTGTTATGTTATAACATTATGAATGCTGTACTTTGATTTCTGTATATGTTTTGCTTTAATTTACTACTGAATAAAATAGAGAGTTCACTATACTGTATGATCAGAACCTTAAAGCTGTTCACAGCTGCACTCCTCTGGAAAGCTGCTTGTGCTTGGCTTTACAACTGTCCTTTTTCTCATCAGCTTCCATGGATTCAATGATCACCTCTCTGCAAATGATTTACAGATCTAAATATCCTTCATTCATCTTTCTCCTGAACTTTGTACTCTATATCACCACCTACCTTTTTGCCATCTTTAATTGGACATTCCACAGATATCTCAGACTCAACATGTAGAAAAACAACTTATTATCTTCGCCTTTCCCCAGAAATCTTCCTTACCTCTGAATTCCCCTGTTACTGTCAGGATGCTGTCATCCTCCAACTCACCTAGATTCAGTCCTCTTTTTTATTTAAATTTTATTTTTAGTTCCATATTCTCTCCCTCCCTTATCCATTGAGAGAGTAAGAAATATGATACCCATTATATATACAGTCATGAAAAACATATTTCTACATTAACCATGTTCTGGAAAGGAAGCAAGAAAAATAAAGGGAAAAATATGTTTCCATCTCCACTCTGAATCCATCAGTTCTTCGTTTGGAGATGAATAGCATTTTATATCACAAGTTCTTTGGAGTTATAGTAGATAACTATATTGATCAGTTACTAAGTCTTTCAGAGTTAATTTTTCTTAAAACATTGCTGTTGACAATTGTTCTGGTTCTGCTCACTTCACTTTGCATCAGTTCATATAGGTCTTCCCAGGTTTTTCTGAAACCATCCCCCTTCATAATTTCTTACAACACACTTGTCATAACTTGTTCAGCCAAGTTATTGAAGAGAATTGAAGAGAATCGTTTCCTCAGTTTCCAATTCTTTGCCATCACACAAAAAGAACTGCTATGAATGTTTTTGTATACATGGGTCCTTTTCATTTTTCTTTGATCTCCTTGAAGCATAGACCTAGTACTGATATTGTTGGCTAAAAGGTATGCAGAGTTTTATAGCCCTTTGGACATAGTTCCCAATTGTTCTCTAGTTGGGCTAGTTCATAGCTCCACCAACAATGAATTAGCGTACCTATTTTCTTACATCCTCTCCAGCATTTATCATTTTCCTTTTCTATCATCTTAGCCAATCTAAATAGTCATATGAAAAAAAAGCTTTAAATCACTAATAAGTCAGAGAGATGCAAATTAACAATTCTGAGGTTATTGAAACAACTCTCTCTGAGTTCAGGAGACAGATTAATCATGGATATTTAGATATGGAAATCATTTACATAAAGATGACAATTGAACCCATGGGAGTTAATGAGATAACCAAGGGAAACAGTATGGAATGAAAAGAGAAGAAGACTCAAGATAGGGCCTTAGGCACTACTCATGATTGGTGGATATAACATGGATCAATGGTATGGAAGTGAAATGATGTGAGGTGGTACCTCAGAGTTATTTTAATTTGCATTTCTCTAATTTCTCTAGCTTTGATTGCTTTCTCTGAAAACTACCTGTTCATATCCTTTGGCCATTTATTAATTGAGCAGTGGCTCTAGTTATTGTAAATTTGGCTCAGTTCTCTATATATTTGAGAAATTAGACCTTTATTAAAGAAACATGTTATAGATTCTTTTCTTAGTTTCCTACTTTTCTTCTAATTTTGTTAGTTTTATTAGTTTTATTTGCACAAACACTTTAATGTAATCAAAATTATCCATTCTCCCTCCTATAAATCTCTCTATCTTTTGCTTGGTAAAGAAATCTCCTTATCCTTAGGTAATTCCTTTCATGTCCTCTAATTTGCTCGTGATATCCTCCTTATATTAAAATAATATAGTCATTTTGAGCTTATCCTGGTATACAATGTGAGATGCTGGTTTACACTTAGTTTCTGCCCGTCTATGTTCCATTTTTCTAGCAGTTTTTGTCAACTAATGAGTTCTTGTCTTGATAGCTGTGATCTTTGGAATCTATATCAAATTCTTTGGAATCTTTATCAAATGCTAGGTTATTATGCTCATTAGCTTCTGTATATTTTGTACCTAATCTATTCTACTGATTAATCACTTTATTTCTTTTTTTAAAAAAGAATTGATGTCTTTTTATTTACTTTTAGTTTACAACATTCAGTTCCACAATCTCTTAAGTTTCAAAATTTCTCCCCCTTTTTTTCCTTCCCCTCTCCCCCCTGCCATAGTGGCATGTAATAAAATATAGGTTCTACAAATACCTTCACATTAAATATTAGTCAAGTCGTAAAGGATTATAACTGCTGGCTGAACAATGAAAAGGAAGGGATTAAACAAAACAAAACACAAACAAAAGAGAGGAAACAGTTTCCTTCAATCTGCAAACTCTGTAGTTCTTTCTCTAGTTGTGGATATCCCTTTCCATTGGGAGTCCTTTGTAATTGTCTTCTAAACTTTTATTGCTGAGAGGAGTCCAATCTATCAAAGTTAGTTGTTACATATATGATGTGTCTGTAATTGTGTACAAAGTTCTCCTGGTTCTGCTCTTCTCACTCAGCATAAGTTTATATAAGTCTCTCCAAGTTATTAAGAAGTCCACCTGCTCTTCATTTCTTATAGCACAGCAGTATTCCATTACATTCATATACCACAACTTGCTTAGCCATTCCTCTATTGATGGACATCCCCTTGACTTCCAATTCTTTGCCACCACAAAAAGAGCTGCTATAAATATGTTCATACATACAGGTCTTTTTCCCCCACTTCTGTGCTTTCTTTGGGAAATAGCCTCAGAAGTGGTATTGCTGTGTCAAAGGGTATGCACTTATTAGTAGCCCTTTGGGCATAGTTTCAAATTGCTCTCCAGAATGGTTGGATTAGTTCACAACTCCACCAACAATGCATTAGTGTTCCAATTTTTCCACATCTTCTCCAGCATGTTATTTTCCTGTTTTGTCATCTTAGCCAATCTGACTGGTGAGATGTGATACCTCAAAGTTGCTTTGATTTGCATTTCTCTGATCAATAGAATCACTTTATTTCTTAACCAGTACTAAATTGTTTTGTTGATTATGTTTTGTAGTAGAATATGAAATCTGGTACTGCTGGACTTCCTGCCTTCACATTTTTTTTCTCACTGATTCCTTTGATAGTCTTGATCTTTTATTCCACCAGATGAATTTTTTTTGGTTATTTTTTCTAACTATAAAGCAATTCTTTGGTAGTTTGATTGGTGTGGCACTCAATAAGTAAATTAATTTAGGCAGAATTATCCTGAGCAATTAATTATTTCTCCAATTATTTAGATATTCTTTATTTGTGTGAAGAGTATTTTGTAATTGCATTCATATAGTTCCTGTGTGTACAACACACAGGCAGATGCCAACTATTTTATGCAATTATTTTATATGGAATTTCTGTTTCTATCTCTTCCTGCTAGGCTTTGTTGGTAATATATAGACATGCTGATGATTAGTGCAAACTAATGCATCCAAAATTAGAAGAAAAGTAGGAAACTGAGAAAAGAATCTGTAGCATGTTTCTTTAATAAAGGTCTCATTTCTCAAATATATAGAGAACTGAGGCATATTTACAATAATTAGAGACATTCCTCAACTAATAAATGGCCAAAGGATATGAATAGGTAGTTTTCAGAGAAAGCAATTAAAGATAGATTAGTGTTTGTCAGGGTTTATGTTATATCCTACAACTTTGCTAAAGTTGTTAATTGTTCCCACTAGTTTTTTGGTCGACTTTATAGGTTTCTCTAAGTATACCACCATATCATCCACAAAAAGTGATAGTTTTTGTTTCCTCATTGCTCATGCTTGTTCTTTTAATTTCTTTTTCTTCTCTTATTACTCCAACTGGCATTTCTAGTGTAATACTGATTGAATAATGGTAACAATGGATGCTCTTACTTTACCACTGATCTTATTGGAAGGGCTACTGCTTTATCCTCATTTCACATAATGTTTGCTCCTGGTTTTACATAGATACTACTTCTCATTTCAGGAAAAGCTGCATTTCCCCCTACACTTTCTAGTGTTGTTGTTTTTTTTTTAAATAGGAATGACGTATTTTGTAAAAACAAACAAAAAAATACAACAAAAAAAACAAAAAACCTTTTCTGTATCTATTGATATATGATTTTTGATGTTTTTGTTATTGACATGGTCAATTATGCTCAGTTTTCCTGATATTGTCATGTAGATGATCAACCTCAGCAGCACCACTGTCAATTCCTCACTCTCATTCACCCCATATATACAGATCATTGCCAAATAGCATGACATCTACTTCAAAACATTTCTTGCATATATCTCTTTTGCTTCACAAACACAGCCACTCCTTTCATTCAACCACTTATTGCCTCTCCCCTGGCCAATTGCAATATCCTTATTAGTTACCAATTCTATTATGTCAAGTCTCTCCCTTCTCCAATCAATCCTCCACTTAACTTCTAAAGTGACTTTTCTAAAGTATAGTTCTGACCATGTCATCTCCATTACTCAACAAATTCTAGTAGCTTTCTATAACCTCTGAGATAAAATATCAAAGATCTCTTTGGCACTTAAAGCTCTTTAAAATGTGGTTAACTTCTTGTCTTTCCAATCTTAAAATCTGCTTTCTTTCATGGACTCTATGACCTAACAAGACTGAGTCAATATTCATTAAGCATGTTGATCTATAGTTGTTGCCTCTGCTTAATTTTTCTTTGACTTAACTACAACAATCATATTTGTTTCATAAAAAGTATTTGGTAGGATGCCTTCTTTCTTCCATTTTTGCAAAAAAAGTTCAAAGTATTAGAGTTATTTGTTCTTTGAATATTTGACAGAATATATTTGTAAATCCATCTGGGTTTTGAGGGATTTTTTTTTGTTTTCCTTTAGAGCATATTTATGGATCGTTCAATTTCTTTACTGAGATTAGGTTATTTAAATTCTCTATTTCTTGTTCCATTAATCATTGTATTTTACATTTTAAAGTAGTCATCTATTTCACTTACCAGTTTTATTAGTATATAATCAAACAACATAATTTCTAACACTTTCCTTTACTTCTTTCCCCTGTGTTATGATTTTCCTTTTCCTTTTTTTATATTGTCAATTGTTTTTCTTTTTTTACAAATCAAATCAGCTAATTAGTTAAATTTGTCTATTTTATTGATCTTTTAAAAATATTAGATTTATTAATTCAACTTTTTATTTCTAATTTTGCTAATTTCTTCTTTGACTTTTAGAACTTCAAATTTTGTGTTCATATGTGTTTTTTTTTATTTGTTGCTTTTTAAGCTCTTTTCTAGTTGTAAGCCCAATTTATTGATTTTGTGTTTCTCTCTTTTTTTGATGATTGTGTTCAGAGATATCAAATTTCCTCTAAGGACTCCTTTTTCTATATCCAACAATCAATAAACTTCTTTTACTTTGTTTCTAATTTTTTACTATCACAAAAAGTACTAATAAATATTTTGTATTATATTCTTTTAGATAACAAAAAACCCAAAAAACTACATCAAAGCCTAATTTTTGTTTCTTTACTCCCCCTTTAACTCTTGAAGACAATAGGATTTTGAAGAGACAATGGAGAATGTAAGCACTTAGTCATCCTTTCTCTTCTCCAAATTGTGCAAATGTATGTACTTTTCTAGGTTTTTCTTGTGTCTTGTGTTAATATTTCAGAGATTCTACTCAACTCTGGTTTTCTCAACAAGAATGTTTAAAAATCAGAAGACTAGTAAAGGTCCATTCTTTCCTTGTAGAATTAGTTTTGCCATACGTCATTCTTGTTTTTTAAACTTCCTTTTTGGTATGTCATATTCCAAGATTTCATTTTCTTAAAAGAAATTTCCACTAAGTCTTATGCGGTCATGACAGTGGTTCCTTGATACTTGATCTCTGCGTGGAAAATTTTGACATTATTTTCCTTTGAGCTAAAAACTAGATTTCTGGTATTTCTGAGTGTGTTCAATTTGGAATTTCTTTCAGGAGTTATTCAGTAGATATTTTCAATTTTCATTTTACTTTCTTGTATAGTTTATTGAAATACCATATCCATCTCTTTTTTTCCTTTCTTTTGGACTGGTAATGGTTTTTAGGGAGTTCAGTGATTCTTCAATTATCTCTCTTCATTCTGTTTTCAAGATCAATTTTTTTTATTCATTTTTCAATGTTTTGACTTTGTTCTAATACTTCTTGTTGTTTCATTCAATCATTGTGTTTTATTCTGCCATTTTATTTTTCAAGGTATCCAGTATTGGGTGAGGCTGCCTACTTTTTGCTCTAAGTGGATTGTTTTCTTTCCAATTGCTCTCTGTTTTGTTTTTGTTCGCTTTAAGCTCCTCCTTCATTTATTCTTGGGGTTCTTGTGGCCAATCTCTTCTTTTTTGGAGGGTACTACTTGCAGTTATTTTAAAGACATTTCCTTTCTTTGAGATTTGATGTTGGGATCCTTTTCAGCCCTAGCATTTCTTCATTGTGATATTGTTGTTCAGTCATTTCAGTTATATCTGACTCTTCATGACCTCATTTGGGGTTTTCTTGGTAAAGATTCGAGAGTGGTTTGTCATTTCCTTTTCCAACTCATTTATAAGGTGAGGAAATTGAGACAAACAGGGTTAAGTGGCTTGCCCAGGGTCACAGAGCTAGTACGTGTATTAAGGCCAGACTTGAACTTGAGTCTTCCTGATTCCAGGTCCAACGTGCTATCCGCTGTATAGTTTTCTTTTCTTTGTTCATTTCTACAACTCTAATTCTTGGATTAGGGCTTTGTTTCAGGGCCAGGATCTGTCTCCTCCTCCTGCACTATTGGATGGGGGTGGCTAGATTCAAGTCCAGTTTCTTGTTGCAGTGTGTAAGCTGCTCTTCTGAAGTCTCTGCATGGGAAGTTGCCTACTGTTAAGCCTTGCCTTCTTTTTCAGTACTGGTCTGGAATCATAGTCCTGAGTGGGGATCAGGAACTACAGTGACTTTGATACCAAGCTCACTAACTGCCACATTCTGAAGCTCCTACTTATTTTCTTGGGCTTCCTCCAGCCCTGATCAATAAGGCCTTGCCTGATTCCTTATGGAGTCACTTGCTGGAAGTCTGCAGTTTCAGATCTTAGCCCCTAAAATGGTCCAATCCAGATCCAGTTGGGTTTCCTTGTTTTTTTTTTTAATTTTAGCCAGCTTCTTCATGTATTCACATACCCATAAGTGCGATGCTTCAGACTTTGTACCCTGGGGTATCTCCCCAGGCTTCCTAACATAGCTCCCCTGGAAGTGGCCCTGGTTTCAGGCAAGCCTCCTTTGGCATTGCTGGTCTTCTGACCACACTGGTTTTAGACCATTTCCTTTTACTATTCTATTGTCATATTCAACCCCTAGAGAAGCCCTTGCCTCAGGTCCTATTTCCTTCCTTTATGAAATGGAGGAGAGATCAATGATTTTTTTTGTTGTTCTGTCAATTCTTATGATGCTCTTCTACACTATTAATAAGTATTCTTCAGGGAACCTGGGCTTAGTTACTCCATTTGGCTATCTTAACCTAGTATATGTTCTATGTTCCTGATAAACTGGCCTACAAGCTCAATACTCCATCTCTCACCTCAGTGCCTTTGCAGAGGCTGTCCCACTTGTATGCTTTTCCTCCTCATCTCTGCCTCTTAGAAACCTCAGCTTTCCTCATATCTCAGACCACTTGCCATCTACTGCAGGGAGCCTTTCCTGATCCCTATAATTGTTAGTGCTCTCTCTCCTCAAATTAGATAACTGTATATAAGTTAAATATGTAAAACTCAATGTGTGTGTGTGTGTGTGTGTAGAAATGTACATATAGAAAGTTGAAATGTTATATCCCTCCCTCCCAAGTACCCAGTAGAATGTCATCTCTTTTAAGGCAATGACTTTCCTTTTGTTATATTTCGTCTTTATATCCTCAGTGCCAAGCACAGCATCAATATAGTATTAAAAGATTTCTTGAATTGGATTGAATCTAATTGGCTTCTGATTCGATTTGGAGCATAAGGATCAGAGAAGAATTGAAAATGACCCCCAGGTCATGAACAGAGATGACCAGAAGGATGATGGTTTCTACAACCAAAATAGGGAAGTGTATTGGAAAGATTAAGTTTATGGTAAAGATAATGAATTCCTTTTTTTAACATGTTGATTTTGAGGTGCCTATGGGACTTCCAAATAGATGTCCTGCAGGCAGTGTGATGGGATAGTCAAGTTTAGAAGAAAGATTAAGATTGGCTGCACAGATTTGGGAGTGATCTGCATAAAGATAATTGGAGCCATGGGAGCTGAAGACATGAGAGAGGAGGGGAGGGAGGGAAGAGAAAGTTTAAAAAGAAAAAAGAAGACCCATAAGCAGAGCCTTGGGGGAACCCCTCATTCACAGGGCAGAAGTTGGCTGATAATCTAGCAAAGGACACCAAGAATTAGTAGTTACTTACATCTTGTTCCCAAGAGCCAAGAGAAGGTAGCTGCTTTTCTTCTTTGCAGAAGGGATAGCAGAGGAGACAATATGGGGTATGGAATGCTGTAGCTAATGTCAAACTCTCTCCATAGGTTGATTACTTTTGCTAGATGATTTGTTTTGTAAATCTCCTTTTTATTTTTTGTTGAGAGGGTTAACTCTGGCAGGGAGCAAAGGAAGAGACACATTGGGAAATGAAGATGATGTAAAATGAAAAATAATAAAATCTCTTTAAAAACAGAAGCAATGTCCATATAAATTGGAGAACTAGGAATGAGTAGATTCATGATGAAAACTAAGGGGGAAGAGAATATCCTGGCAGAGGTGTCCAAAGTCACTGGGCAATCAAGTAGGAGGATGAGTAAGAAAAGGCCATTGGATTTGGCATTTAAGAACTCATTAGTAAGAGAGCAGTTTGAAGAAAGCAATTTCATTAAAGTTAGGTTAGGAAACCAAGTTGGATAAGTCAATGAGTGACTAGAAGGTGAGGAAATGGAAGCAATAAGTATAGATGACTTTTTTCTAAAAGTTGCATAATGTTCCCTCCAAAAGTTTGGCTGTAAAAGAAGAGGCATGAGGCTTTCACACTTATTAGCTCTGTGACCATGGACAAGTCACTTAACTTTTCTGACCCTAATTTCCTTGAGGAAGAAGACTCAGACTCAAACAGCATGGTTCTTATAAAGGGTGTATGCATCTGAAACAGGTTTGCAGACAGTGGGGGAAGGAGTTAGCGGACACAAGGAGATCAAAGATCAGAGATGAGTAAGTGGGCAAGATCTTGGAGGAGATAGAACGGGAACAAGGGCACAAGTGCTGGGAATGACCTTGGCAAATAGAAGAACCACATCTTCCTCAGACAGGACCAAATGAGGAGAGAACATAAAGGCCTCATAAACATAAATGGCTTCAGTTTTCTTAAAAAATGAAGAAGGCTAAGTCCTCTGCCAGTGATGGAAGGAGAAGGAGATTATGTGGAGGAATTGAAGAAAGAAGAGAAGGTCTGGAAGAACCATTTGGAAATGTGATAGAAAACCAAATAGGAATGAATAAGAGAATTGCCATGTAACAGTGCAGGTCCATTTAAAATTAAATAAACATGAAATTTTTAATGAGTTCAGTAAGAAGCTCATTTTCTCCTGTGCAGTGCATGGGTTGGAATGGAGAAAGTGCATAAGTAGGGGTAACCCAGAATTGGGGTTTGGTAAGACCTGGATAACACTAATACTAAAGGGCAAAGGATTGGGAGATAGAAGGTAATACACTGTTGAACTATTTGATGATAGTGTCAAAACTATGAAAGAAAGTAAGAACAAGTAAGGAGTAACAGCCTGATAAAGTAGGGTTGTATGTGGAGGACCTGGAGATATTATAAACCAGGATGAAGGATGGGCTTAGGTAGGAGAAGTGAGGCATAGGGGAGGGATGTTAGTAGTTATTAGGGAAAAATTATTCCCCTAGAACAGAAGCATCATCATTTAAAAAAAATCTACCACCACCACTGATGAGTTCAAAGTGGATCCCAAGCCACCAAAAACGATGAGTTCAGGGCACACCCCAAGAATGTCGGGGTACCACCTGAAATAGTGAAGAATAGACTTGTGGGTTCTAGTGTCCTGAAAGAATTCACTTGGAAAGGAATAAAAAGGCATTTATTGGGATGATGCACACAAGAAGGCCCTGTTTCCATGTGAGAGAAATAGAGGATAGGGGGCAGCCCCTACTCCTCTAAGGGAGCAGAGTGGCCCTGCTTCCCATTGGAGGCAAAGTCCGTTATTAGAGTTAGGTGTCTCTTTAAATACAATTTTAAGGACTAGGAGGAAGAGAATGGAAGAAGGACTAGGAAGAAAGACTAAATACAATTTTATGGACTAGGAGGAAGAGAATGGAAGAAGCAAGAAGGGTTCTGAAATACCTGGGCATCAGGTAGTCCAGAGGTGCCTTTATGATACAATTAAGCAAAGATAATAGGAAGGGGAGGGGAAGAGTTGTTCTGGAATTGGGGGTGCTTTGAGAAAGCACACAAGTAAGTCCACGGTGTGGGGCATCTGACCCCTTTTCTGGCAGGTCACACACATCTCATATCTCACACCTTGCATCCTGCTTGTTCCAAGACTCTTTTCTGCCTCATCAACCACCATCAGCACTGTTGTCATTGCTACCCTCCCCACTGTGGTAGCTGTGGTTTGATAGATACAGGGCTGGACATTGAGTCTCAAAGACTTGGGTTCTACCTTGGGAAAATCACTAACCTTTTTCAAGCCTCAGTTTCTTCATCTATTAAATGGGCACAGGGCCAATATCTGTAGCATATACCTCCCAGGACTGTTCATGAGGATCAAGTGAGGGATTATATATGAAATTCTTTGCAAACTTTGTTGTTGTTGATGTTGAGTCATGTCCAACTCTTTTTTTAAGGCTGTTTTATTTTATTTATTCTTAGTTTTCGACATTCATTTCCACAAGATTTTGAGTTGCAAATTTTCTCCCTAGCTCTCTCCTACCCCCACCCCAAAATAGCAAGCCTACTAAATATCCCTTCCCCCAGTCTGCTCTCTCTTATATCCTCCTCCATACCCCCCTACTTTCTTTCTAGTAGAGCAAGATGGATTTCTATACCCCAGTGCCTGTATATCTTATTTCCCAGTTGCATGTAAAAATCAAATTTTTTAAACATTTGTTTTTAAAACTTTGAGATCCAGATTCTTTCCCCTCTTCCCTCCTCACCCACCCCCACTGGGAAGACAAGCAATTCA
>CM053595.1:77012249-77052567 GCA_028646575.1 Pseudocheirus occidentalis | reverse complement strand
CTTACATCTAATGGTAGCCATCTCTAGGGTGGGGGGAGGGAAATAAGATGTTGCATATTTTCAAGGAATAGCAAGTTGTGCACAGTAGATTTACCGTTTCATATACAATCATCTTTTTATTGTACTATGTTATGGAAACTCTTATTTTATTCCACAAATTAAAAAGAAAATAAAAAGATATAATGGAAGACTGGCCAATGAAAATCTAGTCCTAAAAAAAGCTGCCATTTATATAGAGCTTTAAGGTTTGCAAAGTTCTTGATATATCCTATCTCATTTGATCTCATCAAAGAGCCCTGCCTGTGAGGTAGGTGTTATTATTATTTCCAGTTTATGGATGAGGTAACTGAGGTTTTGAGGGGTCATGTGACTTGCCTAGGGTCATACAATTAGTGTCTAAGGCATGATTTGAACTCAGGTCTTCCAGACTCCCGGAGTAGCACTCTGTGGACATTGAATCATGCTCTGTGCAATGCAATCTAATAATCTGCTTCAGAGCACGTACAGTTCTCTATGACTATTTCCTATCAACTTCCTAAACTTGGTGGCAACCTTTTCTCTCCCTGGCTGAATTGAGTGATGACTTGTTGTGAACCTGAGTGGGGGAGGGGATGAGGGCCCTCTCCCACAGGCTACGGTCTGGTGAGCCCGTCTCCCTGCTCTTGCTTTCATTGCTGCGATTGTCTTTCCTGCTCTTAGATGGAGTATTAGACATGGAATGAACCGGGCTGTGACCTTGTGAGCTTTGAAAGGTCATGGGAGTCCCCCAGGGTTCAGGAGGCCTTAATAACTAGAGTCCTTACCAGAATTTTCTAGCCTGGTTGAGGCACCAGGGCAGCCCCTAGGAGGGAATGACCTACTTGACCCAGAATAGCAGTGAATGGACCTAGCATGCCAAATGGCATTTTCTGCAAGCAACTGTGCTTTGTCTCTTGTGTATTGTCTATGCCATATTTGGAAGTAAACTTGGTAGGTCAAGTGCCTTGTAGCAACTGCTTTCTATTTGAGCTCACTTTCCCCAGAGGCCAAGGTATAGCGGGAAGAATATATCACTGATACTGGGGGAAATGCTTTGTAACTATATCTTCTTGGCAAATACGCCTTTGTAAGAGCTAATTGATGTTAATTGGTTATGTGATATTGGGTGCTAATTGATGGGTCAATCAATGATTTAGGAGAGATACTTGCAGAGAACAATCTAGACTGAGGGCTCCAGGTGATAAGACTTAGAAAGACACATCTAACCCCTTTGGGTTACCCCTAGAAACCCAAGGGGGTGGGTGTGCTAGCTACCCTTGGGGGACCGAACTCTTCAGGGCTAGTGGCAGGTGGGCAAAGGACTCCCAATGTTGATCTAGGCTACAAAGAGAAAAAAGCATAGATGGAAGGTAACCATAAGAGAAGGTTCAATGTCACGGTTCCCAGAGCTGGACACAAACATCCAGATCACATAATCTGAGAGTTGGAAGGAAACTCAGGAGTCTTCTAGTCCAATTTCTACCCCCAAAGGGATTTGGGGTAGAATTTGTAGCACACTCAATATGTAGTCACCCAGTCTTGGCTTGACGACATCCAGGAAAGGGGAGCTCACTCCCTCTGGAGACCAAGGGGTGGTCTGGCCAAGGCAGCATACAATGGGACTTGCTACCTTCATTAACATGCTTTTAATTAATTTTAATTTATATTATATATAATATATCATGTATTATAATTAATTAATTAATTTAATGGGTCCTAAACTCTCAAGTCTTAATATAGGATTTAGGACCAGAAAACACCTTAGAGATCATTTATTTCAACCTTTTCGTGTTGTAGATGAGAAAACTAGGATCAGAGGTGACTTATAGCAGTCCAGGAGAGGCCTCTAGTGCTCTTCCCATAAAACCAGCTAAATGAATGACAATGATAACCCTCACCTGACCTAACACTCAAGGTTCTGAGAAAATTAGCTTAATAATCTTTAGATGCTATAGAAATATAAGTTATTTCTATGTGGTTATACTTTTGTAGCCATGACCGTGTATGTGTGTGGGGTGTGTGTGTGTGTGTGTGTGTCTGTGTGTGTGTGTGTGTCTGGGAGTTCCCTCATGACTTGCTGCCATTGCCTTAGGCTTGTCCCAATTGCTGGTTTCAAGAAGGAAGCTGAGGCCTGAGACTCCCCGTCCAATCTGAATGCCAGAGCGGCTATAGCCTCAGGACAGAGGAAGGATTGGGGTGGGGTCTAGGGGGTGTGGGAAAGCAGGTCTAGCAGCCTGGTGGAGAAACAGGCAGGCAGCCAAGGAGAGATCAGACCAGCACTACAATAGTCACCCCTGGCCTGGTTCAGGGCAGCTTGCTCAAAGCTAAGAAGACCCAGCAAACAAGCCCTTCTGTCTCCAGGAACTTTGGGCTCCTTTCATTCCCCTCCCCCTCCCCACTACCCCTCATAGGGTTCACTCTCCTTTCAGTGCCACCTCCATCTGGCTCTGGGGCCACAGCCCAGGCAGTATATTGCCTGGGCAGGGTTGGCTCCTTCCCAACAGCCTCTGTAAGTTTCCTAAGAGAAGTGCCCCAGGAAGGGAGCAGGAATGATGGGAGCAGAGATGGGGCTGTTCATATGAGGAGGGGGCACCTAGCTGATGTGATTCGGCAGGGTGAAAAGAACATTGAGTCTGTAGTCAGAGGTCCTAGGACAGAATCCAGGCTTTTCTCTTCACATAATGAGTTACCTTTTAGTCTGTTCTTCTCAGCTTGGCACAGTAGAAAGAACACTGGCTGGCTGACACTCTGTGCCAGGCCTAGCTGCTCCCAGCTGACCTCATGATCTTGGGCAAGTTTCCTCTATAAAAGGAGATGACTTCTAAGGTCCCTTCTCACTCTATCAATTTTAAGTCACCTCTAGCTTTCACTTCCTCATTTACAGCACAAAGTGGTTGTACTAAAGGATCTCTAAAGTGTTTTCTGATCCTAAATCCTGTTTTTTTCTTTTTGGAGGGGAAAGGCAGGGCAATTGGGGTTAAGTGACTTGCCCAAGATCACACAGCTAGTAAGTATTAAGTGTCTGAGGCTGTATTTGAACTCAGGTCCTCCTGACTCCAGGGCTAGTGCTCTATTTACTGCACCACCTAGCCACCACCTAAATCCTATATTAAGACCTAGGGCTTAAGGCTGCATTAACAAAAGGAAGGACACAAGCCCCATCGTATTCTGCCTTGGCCAGACCACCCCTTGGTCTCCAGAGGGAGTGAGCTCCCCTTTCCTGGAGGTCTTTAAGCCAAGTCTGGGTGACTAATATTGAATGTACTACAAATGAGTATCCTTTTGTAGTAGAAACTGAACTGGAAGACTCCTGAGTCTCCTTCCAACTCTCAGGTTCTGAGGTTCTGTGATCTGGAGGATTGTGTCCAGCTCTGAGAACCATAACATTGGCAAGCTTTGCATCATCTGGAGGATACGCAGAGAGCATGCTACACACAGATATAAACTGGGATACTTAGTCTGCCAAAGAGAAGACTAGAGCATGGGGGACATCATTTGCTCCATCTAGATGAACAGCTATGATGGGGAAGAGGTTTAGACTTGTTTTACTTAGTTCAAGGGGGTAGGACCAGAAGCTCCAATATTGCCATGGATCCATGATCTCACTCATATGGGTAAGTCCTTTAGGGAGGCAGTTCCAGCCCATGTGGACCTGCCCATCTTGGGTAATCCTTATTGATGTATTCCCATAAATTTACTGAGGGGCTTCATACAATGGGCCGAAAATTTTCCTCTCCCAGCATTCTAAGTTTGCCATTGGAACATGAGTACTGTACATTGGCTACTTCTTGTTCTCACTACATAATTGGCTGTCTTTTTTTTTTTGGTCTTTTTTGGAGGGGGGAAGGCAGGGCAATTGGGGTTAAGTGACTTGCCCAAGGTCACACAGCTAGTGTTAAGTGTTTGGGTCTCAGTTTCCTAATTTGTAAAATAAAAGGGTTGGACCAAACGGTCTCTCATGTCCCTTCCAGCTAAGGTTCTATGAGCTTGCATTCTATATATGCCTTCCTGTTTTATGCTTTGTTTGATATTGATCATCAGAGTATTGAACAAAGTTCTGTGTTATCACATCCTTAAAAGTATCTCGTATGATTCAGATACAGGTGTGGGAGACACCTTGTTGGAGAGTTACAAAGTCTGATTTTACTTCAGAGAATCAAAAGTTTTTTTTAAAGTAGTCTAAAAAACCAATAAGCAAAGTGGGATCTTGTATTCTTGTATTCAATTGCCTAATTGTAAAGATGTGGTCTACCGTAGAATATCACTTTTAAAAGTCAGCCTTCTGATACTTGTAATCAAGGTACTAGAACTTAGACTTAAAACTTCTTAACAATTAGGGATGCCTTAAAAAGGAATGGGCTGCCCTGAGAGGTAGTGAGTTCCCCATCATTGGAGTTCTTCAAGTGTAAACTGGTTGGCTACTTGTCAAAGAAGCTATAGATGAGATTTGTGAGTAGCAGAACTGGATTAACCTCTCTGATTCCATGAGTGGTTCCCCAGAGCTTCCCTGCTTAAGGTAAGAGGGGAGATTTGGTTTCTACCTTCCTCAATCATAGCCCTGCCATTTTATAGTAATATGCTCAAATGTGGTCCTCTGGAACTGGAGATTCCCAGAGCCACCCTGATTGGAGCAGAGCTCCCTGTTCTAAGATTATCATCAGTGGATTCATTGTGTGTTTTGGGGATGTCTTGGTCAGAGTCTATAGAATCTTTGAACATTAGAGAGAGAGATTCACAGGGCATCTTGTCCAACATACTATACACTTCAGAAATCTCTTTTATGGTATCCCTAGAGGATGATCATTCACCTTCTGCTTGAACATCTGCAGAGACAGGGAGCTCACTACCTTTCAAGGTAGCTAATTTCACTGTCAGATAGTCTGGACTCTTAAGAAACCCTTCCTTATATTAGTCTGGATTCTGCTCTCTGTATATGAGGAAAACAACTCAAATTCTTTTTTTATATAGTAGCTCTTTACATATTTGAAGATAGCAACCATCTTACCCCTAAATCTGCTCTTCTCCAAAGTGAACATCAGCAGTTCATTCAATTTATCTTGGCGTGACATGGTTTTCAGTGCTTTCGAGGTAGTTGGCCACTCTCATCTGGTTGTGCATCTGCTTGTCATATAAACCCAGACTAGATTATAAACTGGCTTCTCCATTAATTGCTATCAGTGAAGTTTGGGCTGCCTGCTCTCATCTACGAAGCATGGTTTGATGAAACTCACCACAAGGGTTTCATTTCCTTTCTGGGAATGGAAGGGGGTTTCTCATCAGCAGAT
Organism: Pseudocheirus occidentalis; assembly: GCA_028646575.1. Taxonomy (NCBI): domain Eukaryota; kingdom Metazoa; phylum Chordata; class Mammalia; order Diprotodontia; family Pseudocheiridae; genus Pseudocheirus; species Pseudocheirus occidentalis. Next base: position 77,047,264 of record CM053595.1, on the reverse strand, counting down.
GAGGCCCCTCTGTTGTGCGGGGACTGAATTTCATCATGCTGTAGTAGAAAGAACACGGAGCTTGAAGTCAGAAGATTTTAAGTTTGATGCTGTGTAATGGTAATAAACAAGCCTGTCATGAAGAGTAGATAAGAAAATGCATGCCCACTTCTCTGCAGAGATGGGGGATTATGAGTGTAAAACGCTGCATTTATTGACAGGTGGTTGAAGTGTTGCTTAATTCTGATGAATTGCTTTCTTTCTTTTTTATTATTTGGTATGAGGAATGCAAACAGCTAGGTGATGCAGTGGATAGAGCTCCAGGCCTGAAGTTGGAAAGACTTGAGTTCAAATTCAGATTCAGATACTTACTAGCTATGTGACACTAAGCAAGTCATTTAACCCTGTCTGCCTCAGTTTCCTTATCTGTAAAATGAACTGTGGAAGGAATTGGCAAAAATGCTCCAGTATCTTTGCGAAGAAAACTCCCAATGCGGCCATGAAGAGTGGAACATGACTGAAATGACAACGACAAAACAACCAGGAAGGACTCCCTGGATAGAAGAGGAAGGGGTATATATTTGTAAATGAAGGTGATATAGAAACAACAGATAACAATATTTTCTTTTCAAAAAGAAAGATGTAGGTACTAGTCCCGGTTCTGACATTTATTAGCTGTGGGACTTTGAGCAAGCTACTGAACATCAATTTCCTATTCTGTATAATGGGTATAAAATTTCTTTACACTACTTACCTCACAGGGTAATGGTTGATGCAAGGAAAGTACTTTGTAACCTGTAACTGTTCGAAGCAGTGGCTGTTATCATTCTCATCATGATAATAATAAAAATAACAATAGCTACCGTTTATATAAACACTTTAATGTTTGCAAAGTGCTTTACAAATATTATGCCATTTGCAACAATCTTGGGAGACAGGCGCTATTATTATCCCCATTCTACAGATGAGTAAACTGAGGTGCACAGTGGTTAAGGGTCTTGCCCAGGATCACACAGCTAGGAAGTGTCTGAGGGTGAATTGAACTCAGGTCTTCCGGACTGTACAGCCAAACCTCTATCCACCAAGCTGTCCATTATTAGTAAATAGTTGTGGGAGGCACCTAATGCTTTGTTAAAGGGCTGTCCCAGGGTCAAACAGTCAGCCTTAGAAGGTCAAAAAGAGAAGTTACTTTTGTGGACCTTCACTCCTGCAGCTCAGGGCAGTGCTCTTGGAAGCAGAGAAAGGGGCTTTGGTGCTGTCTAGGGAAGAAAGAGATTCACATTTTAGTCTGAGTGCAAAATCTCTCCTGGGTCTCCGGCCTGAAAGCCAGGGGAGGCAGAAGAGAGGAGCTATCAATTAGGCCAGCACCTTGTAGTGTGGCAGCTTCCTCGGGCATGTCACTTCCCCTCTGCTGGCCTCCAGTTTCCTCCCTGTTTAAAACCAAGGGTTTGAACTATATGCTCTCTTATGTCCCTTTCAGGCCTGATATTTTCTGTCCTAGTAATCTCTGTTCTAGATCTTCCGGTCCTAACACCCTGTGTGCTAACAGTTCAGGTTTTAAGGACCTCATGTAGCCAGCCCTTCATGCCCTTTGGATGCACTTGTCACATCACATTGTTCCTTGGACTTCTCTGCATTTGTATCTTGTCTGCCTTCTGCACTGTGAGCCCCTCTGAATTCAGGGAATGTGTCTTAACTAAACTGTGTATCTCTCAGTGCCTAGCACAATCCTCTGCTCCCAGTGGGGCTTAATAAATGTTCTCTCTGTTGGTAAGGTTCCTTTCAACCTTGATTCCATTCAACACATTTTTAAAACACTTACTATGTGCTTTCCTAGGTGCTGGTGATACAAAGACAAAAAAAAGAAAAAAGAAAGAAACGGGCTTTGATATCAGGAAGGTTACCTTCTATCAGTCTATGTTTTAAAATGCCTCCCAGCTCTAATACTTTGTTGTCTATATTCTAATATTCTACATTTTAAGGTCCTTTCTAATTCTAAAATTTTATATTCTAAGGTCCCTTACAGCTATGTAGTACAGTGGATCACAGAAAGATCTGAGTTTACTGACTTAGACATTCTCTGTGAGATCCTAGCCAAGTCATTGGACCTCTCTGTTGCCTCAGTTTTCCCATCTTTAAAATGGGGATAATAATAGCATTTACCTTACAGGGCTGTTGGAAGGCTCAAATGAGTTAGCATATCTAAAGTGCTTTGCAAACCTTAAAGTACCATATAAATGCTAGCTGTTATTTTTAGTTATTGGTATTCTAACACCCTAAGTTCCAAGGGCCCTTCCAACTCTAACATTCAATGATCTATAGTCATTTAAATCTGAAAGCTCACTCTGCTACTGCTATTATGTTAATACCCAGTCTGTTTATTATTTTGGCTTAAATAATGTGGAGGTTTTGTGGTAGAGTAGAAAGAGTGCCACATGTGGAGTCAAGAGCCCTATGTTAAAATCACGGCTCTATCATTTAATAAGTGTATGTTTAATAACCGTATATCATGTTCGACTCTATGTGACCTGATGAATGAAGTCTGTGGGGTTTTCTTGTCAGAGATGCTAGATGCTTGCCATCTCCTTCTCCTGTGGGGACACATTTTACAGACGATGAATTAAAGTGAATGAGGGTTCAGTGGCTTGCCTGAGGGTCACAGAGCTAGCAACAGTGGAGGCCAGATTTGAACTCAGATCTTCCTGACTCTAGGCCTAGTGTTGTGTCCATTGTATGACTAAGTGTATGACTATACAGGTATATGTAAATTACTTAACCTTTCTGAGCTTCAGGGTCCCAGGATAAGGTCAATGATTATATCACTGTCCACAAACTATCTCCTCGACAGAGTTCAACTTGTTGTTATTAACAATGACAATAAAACCCACATTTCCTTTTCTGTAAAATATGATTTGCATGACCTACCTCATAGGGTTGTTACAAGAAAAGTGTTTTATAAACCTTATAGGAAGTATTTTATCATCATCATCATCAATCATTATCAATAATGAGATGAGCTTTCAGAGCAATGGTTCTCAACCTGTGGGTTGCCACCCGTTTGGGAGTCAAATGACCCTTTTACAGGGGTCATGAGGTTGCCAAAGACCATTGGAAAACACGTATTTCCAATGGTCTTAGGAAGTGAGACACGGCTCCTCTATCCGTCTCTGGGCGGGTCGGCCCACATACAGATACGCCCACATACAAGTATTAAAGGGTCGTGGCATTAAGAAGGTTGAGAACCACTGCTTTAGAGCAAAGTGTTTGTGAGTAATAAGTTAGTCTTTCATTGACTTAAGCCCCTGTTCCTGGGACTACCCTGTCAGCATCATGAGACTTTGCAGGGCAGTTAGGTGATGTAGAGTAGGAGTCAGGATGACCTGAGTTCAAATCTGGCCTTGGATACTCATTAGCTGTGTGACCCTCGTTGAGTCATTTAACCTCTGTTTGCCTCAGTTCCCTCATCTGTAAAATGGGGATAATAATAGCACCACCCTCCTAGAGTTGTTGTGAGGATCAAATGTGATAATAATTGTTAAAAATGTTAGCACAGCGCCTGGCACATAGTGAGTTCTATATAAAGGTTAACTATTATTCTCATTAGGAAGTCTGACATTCTGGACTGTGGAGCCCTTGGAGAAAAATACTACTACTAGATCATAGCTCACTTGGGAGAGGAGATTAGAGAGGCAAGGGTTTCAGGTTGCCTCGTCTCGCCTGGAGCACGTCTGATCTGATGCAGCTGTGACCTCGTCAACAGAGGAGGAAAGCTTGTGCTGGACCCTGCCACTAAAAGAAAGATAATTTCCGGAATCTTCCTTCCTCAGTGCAAACCGCAGCATTTCAGAAGAAGATGTTACTTATTTTAGAAGCCACCTCCCCTTCCTCCACCTTCATCACCACATCATTTGCACCTCAGTACCCTTTTAGGAAACATCTGATCTGTTGCCTCCAGAGCAGAAAACTCGGGGAAACAGCGGTTACCGCCCTCTGTTCCTCCAAGTTCCCCTTCTTCCCCCCTCTATGTTCTCATTGTCCACATCTCTCAGCTCCTAGTTCCCTTACTATCTCTTCCTTCCTTTCACTGTCTCCCCTTCCTGTCCTAGCCCATTGACCCACGAGGGGATTGGGGATGTGGGGTGGATGCCTTCAGTCATCATTCAGGGGTCTGAGGAGCAGCATGGGAGGAGGAGAATTCAGAAAGAATCCTAGGACATCTGGTAGAGCTGATGTTGTGAAAGGGACTTTTTGAGAAGATAATGGGTTTTAAAAATGCCCACTGAAGCAGTCCAGCCTCAACTGGACCCATGATCTGAACAGAGGCAGGGGAGTTCCAGAGAAGCCTCACAGGACCAAGACCATGTGACTTGGGAAGACAACAGTACTGGTGGTAATTAACCCTATGTCTGTTTGTATCCCCAGCTCTTAGTACAATACCTGGAACTTAAGTGCTTAATAAATACTTGCTGACTAACTGACCAGGAAAAACAATCTAAGATAAAGTCACCCATGTTTTCCTCCTCATTTACCCCAAATCATTTTCAGATAGGATCATAGAATATTCTAGCTAAAAGGAACCTTAAAACATGAAATGTTAGAGCTAGACGGGGCCTTAGAACATGGTATTTCAGAACACAGAACAGAATATCCGGGCTTGAAGAGTTTTAGAACACAAGAGGTTATACTGTGATATTTTATAACACAAATACTGGAACTGAAAGATACTTCAGAAGATGGGGCTTGGAGACTGTTCGTGATATAGGCCCCCTACCAAGAGAGGGTGATACCTTTTCTCCAATTTGTAGTTTTAGTTGCTTAGAGTACTGGGAAGTAACTTGGCCTGGGCCACAGGGCTAGTGTGAGTCAGGGAGGGGCACACATCTTCCTGGCTTCAAAGCTGGCTTTCTGCTAAGCCACATGAACACAATGTCAAAGCTGGAAGGGCCTAGAACGTAAGAGGTGAAAGGGACCTAAGAAGTTAGAAGAGACCTCCAAACACAGAATGTTAGAACGTAGTATATTAGAACTACAAAGGGCCTTAGTTTCACTGGGTCTGGACATGTTATAGAGGAAGAAACAGAGGCCCAGAGAGGCGAATGAATATCAGATCTTTAAGTATACATCTTAAACTTGAACTGAAGTCTCTTGTCTCTCTATCAAAAGGCATCTTAGTGGGGTGGAAAGAGTGAGAATGACGTTCCTGATCCTACCAATCACTAGAACCCTTCCTCCCTAAATGCTTGAATTTAACCCATCATCCTTTAGCTGATGTTTGGGCCTGTCTGAAACCCCCCATTTGGGGTTTTCTTGGCAGAGATGTTGGAGTGATTGCCATTTCCTTCTCCAGCTCATTTTACAGATGAGGAAACTGAGGCAAACAGGATTAAGTGAATTGCCCAGAGTCACACAGCTAGTAAGTATCTGTGGCCAGATTTGAACTCATGAAAATGAGTCTTCCTGACTGCAGGCCTTGCGCTCTATTCAGAGCACCACCTAGCATATTCTGCACATACATGCTTTCTCCCTGCTCCCTTCTCCTCCCCCAGCCCTCATCTCATATATACTCCTCAAGAACAGGAATTATTTTATTTTTGTTTTGGAATCCCCTTGCCTGGTACAGTGTCTGGCACACAGTAGGTGCTTAATAAATGCTTGCTGAAAGCATGGCCCCAAAGAAAAGAGATGTGATGATATCTGCCCCTACTCCCTTGCACAGATAGGTGGTAGATGGGTGTGGAAAACCGCATACATTTTCAGAGTTTTCCCATTATATTGATCAGTTTTGATGATTTTTTCTCTCTTTTTAGAAATATTTTTTGGTGGGGGGAAGTTAGGTGGCACAACCCTGGAGTCAGGAGGACCTGAATTCAAATCCAGCCTTAGACACTTACTAGCTCTGTGACCCTGGACAAGTCACTTAACCCTGATTGCCTCTAAAAAAAATTCTTTGTTATATGGAATGGCTCTTTGGAAGTGAGAGGGGGTGGGATCCTAGGGGAAATTTAGGATAGGTAGAAACAAAAGATCAATCAAAATGCATTAAAAAAAAAGTGTTGGTTGAGTTTGAATCTGAAGTCCTGGTTTTGAGTCCTAGGTCTGCCCCTTTGGGGGGCAGATGCTCTATGGGAAAGTTACTTCCGCTGCCTGAGTCTTGGTTTCCTCATTCACAAGATGAGGATAATACTATTTCATAGGCTGTTAAGAGGAAATTACTTTGGATGCTACAAAGCACTGTAAGAATGGAAGACACTAATATGATGGCATCATTTCTTAGCAAGTGTGGCATGACCAGGCCATGTACACACGCATGCGTACACACACATACACGGAGAAATCAGAGACCAGCCAGAATTCTTTGCTTAAAGAAAACCCTCTATTAAAAATGTAGGATGCGTCGGCAAAATAATTAAAGTGGAGAGAAGACAGCAGGCCTCTTTCCTGGTTCTCAGAGGCTCTCTCGGGGCCAGCCTCTCTAGGCTGTGTGCAGAGTGGCTTCTTCCTATATATTTGGAGAAAAGGCACTTTATTACAGTAATTTATCACCTCCATAAATGTGGCTTCTCTGTAACGCGGAATAATTTGGAAAGAAATATGTTTTAAAAATTAAAAATGCAGTCAGTGTGCGCCCAGTCAGGTCTGCGGGGAGACATTTTTGCAACTCCGGTAACTGCCCCGGTAGCTTTAATACCGACTCGTTCCATTATTTAAAGTATGATTATATTTTTCCTGCTCAGAGCTTTGTCAGCTATAAATAAAATATAAGGGTTGAATTGTGGTGGGGCCCAGTAAGCAGTTCCATTATTGGTACTTAATGGGACTTGAGGATGGAGGGAGACTGGGGGAGTGAGTAGGTAGTTCAACATGGCGCCAACACCCATGAGCTCTGGGTGCAGAAAAGCTGATGGCATGGGTTTGCCAGGTTACTTTTCTGCTTGGATTTTTGTTTCATGCTTTGAGTGACCTACTTCCCAGCATCCTTTAGAACACTGTTGACAAGGCTACATGCATACTTACCTAGACCTATAGCACTTTAAGGACCTTGCAAGGAAAACCCATAGGCTCTTAGAGTTCTAAGAGATGTGGAAGCACCCTTAGAGAATAATATATCAAAGGTATAAGGAATGGAGAATTCAAAAACATGAAACATTAGAGCAGTGGTTCTCAACCTTCCTAATGCCACGGCACTTTAATATTCATATGTGAGCAGATCTGCATGTGGGCAGACCCACTTGGAGAAGGATAGAGGAGTGGTGTCTGGGTTCCTAAGACCACTGGAAATTTGTGTTTTCCAATGATCTTAGGCAACCCCTGTGAAATAGTCGTTCAACTCCCAAAGGGGTCACGACCCACAGGTTGAGAACCACTGCATTAGAATGTTAGATCTATAAGGGCCTTAGAACATAGAATCTTCATACATACAACTTAGCATATTACAGTTCTATGTTCTAATTATTCTTAGGACATAGAATGTTACAATACGGAATATGGAATGTTAGATATGTAAAGGACCATAGAAATCCACTTGAGTATTTATAATTCAGGGAATATTTGTATATGCCATGATCCCTGTCCTCAAGGAATTTACAATTATATTAAGATATATACCTATAATTGCTGCTCACATTTTCATAGTATGTTTCTATTTACAAAGTGCTTTATTCCTATCAACTCTGTGAAGTAGATAACACAAATATTATCTACATTTTACACATGAGAACACTGAGACCCAAAGAGCAAAGTAATTTGCTAATGATTAGATGTCAATAACCCGCTAAGTCAGAACTTGAACCCAGATCTTGTGACCCAAAGTCTAGCACTCTTTGTACTATGCGACTACATAGCTTCTCACATGAAAGAGTCTGAATACTAATTTGAGCCTAACTAAGAACCAAGGCAATTGTGAAAGGACAGAATTAGCCAGTGAGTCATGGTTGTGGCTGTGGGTTCTTTAGGGCATGGAGAAGGGGGAGGAGGGGGAAGTAACTCCTGAATTCTAAGAAGTAACTTTGACAATCAGATAGAGACAGGGGTTGAGTCATCTGTAGGGCCTTATTTGGATCTAGTTTAACTGGAACTGAGAAATTGGGGTAAAGGCTTGCATTTCCCTGCCCCACTGAAGTGGGGGGGACTCCCTAGCACCTTACTGGGCACCTCCTATGGCAAGGCTGCCAGAAGCTTCAGTGGGCATGTCAGAGCTAGAAGGGCCCTTAATGATCGTCCAATCTAAGCCCCCCCTCCTTTTATAGAGGAGATTCAGAGCAGTAACGTGATTTGCCCGAGGTCACACACATAACTTAGAAAGGGCAGAGCCAGGTTTCAAAACCAAATCTCCTTGCTCCCAGTAAAGTGCTCCTTCCACATCCGGCTGCTTTGTTGACAAATCTGGCTCTCTGGGGTGGCCCTTCCCAAAGGCAGTCTGAAAGACAACTCTGTTTAATTGTTGGGGGAAGGAGGATATCTCTCTGTCTCCGTCTCTGTCTCTCTCTGTCTCTCTGTCTCTGTCTCTGTGTCTCTGTGTCTGTCTCTCTCTGTGTCTCTGTGTCTCTGTGTCTCTCTGTGTCTCTGTCTCAGTCTCTGTGTCTCTGTCTCTCTCTCTTTCCTTCTTTTTCCCTCTAGTTTTTCTCTTCTGCTTCTTCCCTTCCATTGTCCCAGAGTCTCCAGGGCCCAGTCAGCCTTCTAAAGCTGTAGGCACCACTTGACTGTGTATTGAGGAAAGCACATCACTACATTACTCCCCAGAGAACCAGCTGGAGGCATTTCCTGCTGAGAACTCATGGAACTGAGGGTTGATGGATCAGCCTTCTAGGGTGAGGGCCATGGATGGGCCAGCCTTCTCTGCAAGGGACCCCAATAAACAGAGGAAAAGAATCCATTGAACTTATTCCCTTTGTCCTTGATGTTCCTTTTAATATGACTGCACTCCTTCTTCTGCGGCTAGCTCACTGCTTGACTTTGGATAAAGATGAAACTTCTCCACCTTAGTCTCCTCATCTGTAAAATCAAGATGTTGGATCGATCAATGAGCATAGTGGCAAGACACTGTGCTAAGTGCTGAAATTACAAAGAAAGGCAAAAGCAATCCCTGTTCTCAGGGAACTCACATTCTGATGATGGAGACAATATACAATTACACGTGCACAAGATATCCCCAGAGTAGATGGCACATAGTTTTGAAGGTGAAAACACTAGTAAGAGGGGAGCAGAGGGGTGTGTCCAGAAAATGTCTGAATTCTGTGATCTCTAAACTCACTTTCAGTTCTAACATTCTGTATTCTAAAACTCTTTTTAACATTCCATAATCTAAGTGTATGTTTGTTCTAAATTCCCTTCTGGGCCTCACACTCTTATGACTGCAATGATTGATTAACTCTGACCTAGGCCCTCCAACAATCCAAATTTAGAGCAGGACCATTGGAATTAGTGGCTAAAGGATCTGGGCCTGATCATCTCAGGTCTGGGAGGCTCAGAGCTCCCTTTGGCCCAGAACCATCATCTGCATTCTTGAAAAAATGGGGTATCTTGCTTAGTCAAACATTCTGGTCCCCTGAGAGCTACGCTTTGTAATAAAATGCATACAATCAGTGAATCTCAGGACATTAGTTCTATAAGAAAATAGCCTCCAAGAGTAAAGTCAATTGTCCAAAGCCATGCCAAGAGTATGTGGCACAGCTGGTACCTGAAGCCTGGTCTTCCTTGTTCCCTGTTGTGGTCTGCTTTCCATAACACGACACTTGATGAATCTTAAGGTCAGGAGAGACTTTTGAGTCTAGACCCCTCATGTGATAGAAGATAAACCCCAGAAAAGGGCAATGACGTGCCCAGGGTTAAACAGCAATCAGTGGCAGAGCTTTGACTAGACTCTGGGAACAAAGCTTCTCCCTTGGCTCCCTGCGGTCTTCTCAACATCAACGTTTTCCTCCCTGACTGCACTAGGGTCCTGTGTTGCCTGCTCTCTGTAAAAGACATGTGCAATATTTAATTTACTTTAATTAAAATATATTTTAGTAGGTTTGTGCTTTTTTTTGGTAGCATAACTCATTTTGATGGGAACCCATTGGATTTTAATGGGAAACTGATTATATGAACATATTGTGTATTTTAATGAAGCTGATGTGTGATTGTAGGAAGAGCCACCTACAGGTAATTAAAACCTCCTGGGTTCATTAGGGAATAAGGTGAAATGAAGTTAGGCTTGTTTAAGACAATTAGTGTAGACAATGATCTGAGAACATATTAAATGGTCCTTGATGAGGTACAGCTGTGCAGGTGGCTAGTCCAGGGACAAACAAACAGGGCTTTTTATGAAATAGTAATGATTTGAATATATCTGTTTATGTTAGCAACCAACACCTCTCCTCTCTATCCTGGTATTGTCTCTGATGTTTTTTTCCCCATTCCCTTGGGCCCACTCCTTAGGGCTCTCATTCCTGCCTCAGTGGGAGAAGGGCCTTTCTGTGGGTGCTCCCACACTAGCAAAGATGAGTGCTTCTACACTGGCTGCTGCAACTTTTGGGAATGTGCCCCAGGAGTAGAGGCAATGAGGCTACTGAATGCATAGAATTTCTTGGAGGTGCATCCTTCATAGTCATATAAAGAAATTGTCTTCCTTTTATTCTCTATGACTTCAACTCCCAGAAAAATAAAGTTTGTGTTTCTAAGAACTAGTAGAGTGAGTTAGGCTATATGTACAGTACTCAGGCTGTAAGGACAGGCCAAATTCTAGTGAAAAATGGAGAAGGCAGAGGTCTACATTCCAGCACCCTTTCCCTCCCCCAACTCTTCAACCTTCTCTTGTCTCAGCTGCAACCACAATAAATATTTCTCCCACATATTAGAACATTCCAAGTTGTAAGTTTGCTCCTGGTGCTGATATTCTATGTCCTGTGTTCTAACAACAAACATTCTAAGGTTCTTTTCAGCATTCTCGCTCTATAGCCAGACCCTTAGAACTATCAAGCACAGCAGCTTACGTGTATACACCCCCACTTGAACAAAGAACCAAGTAGGATTCCTAATATTTGGGATCAATGGGTCTCAGGCCAGGGTGGGGAGGCAGCCTTGGACATAGCAAAAAGCCCCCTTTATTTAGCAAAGCCCAGCAACAGCCCCACCAACCGCCCAGCCTCCCAGACTCCTGCCTCCTGCCAGGGGCCTCCGCCAAGATTTCCCCATCCAGCCCTGACAGGGGTCTGTAGCTAAAACATTGATCTGGCAGTTTTCCCTCTTTAAGTTGAAGTGTTATGTTGGCACATGGCACACTGTGGGTGGCAATTTGCCAGGGGGAAGCATGTGTTGGAAATCCTTGCTCAATATTATAGCAATCTGGGGTGTGCCTCATACAACTCAGGAGCCAGCCAGCCTGAGGGCCCAGGAGCCTTCCCCTGTGGGAGAGAAAGAGGAAAAAGGGAAAAGATTGAGAGACTATGCAAGAGAAGCATGAGAGAGAAGAGAAGAAGAAGAAAGAATGAGAAGAGAGAAGGGAGAGAAAGGAGGAGGAGGAGGAGGAGGAGGGAGAGCATGAGATACGGGGGAGGTAGAGAGACAGAGACACAGAAAGAGACATACAGAGAGACAGAGAGAGAAAGGATGCAATTGAAGAGATCAGTGAGAGAGAGGATAAAAAGGAGTGAGTATAAAAGAGAAGAAAGAGATAATGAGATAGAAAAAAGGAATGAGAGAGTGTGAGAGAAGAAAACCAAGAGGAGTGAGACTGTAAGAGTGAGAGGAGAGAGAAGCGAGCAAGAAGAAGAGGAGTTAAGTATGAGAGTAGTGAAAGAGGAGGGGAAGGAGAGCATGAAGGAGAAATGAAGTGAAAGATCTTAGGAAAGGAGAGAGACAAGGGATGAATGAATGAGACAGGAGAGAAGAAGGTATGAGAGAGAGGAGAGGAGAGGAGAGGAGAGGAGAGGTGTCAAAGGGTGGAATGGAGACAGAAATTGGGGAGAAGGAAGAGAAAAGAAAGGGGGAGAGGAAAAGAGGAAAGAGGACTTGACAAAAAAAGATACTGAGAGAACGGGAAAGGACAGAGGGAGATCTGGAGGCTGAGAAGAAGGAAGTAGGAAAGAGGATAAAGAAAGAAAAACACAGAGATGAAGGGAAGATGAGAGAAACATGAAGCGCATCACATCATATTGTAGATTAGGAGATTAATTGTGCCCAGGACCCTCCACCTCTTCTCCTATAGATACTTGGTATGGGGCCTGGGAGCACAGAATAATTTGAGTATGTGCCTAAACTCAATGTAAAAGGGAAACCAGAATTCCCATGACTCCCAACTGGAAGGTGACACTTAGAACCTCAGTGAAGTAGGAGCTGGAACCTGAACACAGACCAGTTTCCTGCTCATGTCAAGCTGAGTTAAAAAAAAACAAAAAAAAACAAACAAGCCTCAAGTACTAGGCCATCCTAGGATTATGCTTTGGAGGTAGCTTCCCTTAGAATGCAGGAAAACAGAAAAAACCCAGTGTAGTCATTGAACAAGACAGAACTCTCCCTGATAATCATAGGCTTGTAGAATTGTAGATGTTAGTGCAGGAATGGTGAGAAAACAGATTACAAGATAGTGGAAGTGAAAAGGATCTGAGAAAGTCAAGTTCAGGCCTTTTGAGTCAGTAAGGCGATCAATAAACATTTATTAAGCATCTACTACAGGCAGGCACTGTGCTAAGTGTTGAGCATAAAAAAGGCCCCAGTCTCAGGTCTCAAGAATCTCACAGCTGAATGGGGGAGAAAACATGCAATCAACTGTGAGCAATCTCTCTCTCTCTCTCTCTCTCTCTCTCTCTCTCTCTCTCTCTCTCTCTCTCTTTCTCTCTCTCTCTCTCTCTCTCTCTCTCTCTCTCTCTCCATATATAGAGATATAGATATAGATAGCTATATAGATACACACATATACACATATACAGTATAAATTGAGATAAGGAACAGAGGGAGGGCACTAGAATTAAGAGAGATTAGGAAAACTTCCTGGGTAAAGTAAGATTTTTACTGGGACTTAAAGAATATCATAGAATTCAAGAGGCAAAGATGAAGAGAGAATCACAGGCATGGGCGGGGGGTACGGGGGCTTGGAGAGTAGCCAGAGAAGTGCCCAGAGGCCGGGGATGGAGTGCTTTTGCCAAAGCACAGTGAGGAGGCCCACGGTACTAGATTGCAAGATATGTGGGCAGCGAGAAGATACAAGAAGATTAGGGTGGGGGAGAGCAAAGAGCTTAGGGTCAAGTAAATTTGAGAGTCATTTTCATAGAGATAATAGTTGAATCCATGGGAGCTAATGAGACCACCAAGTGAGATAGTATAGGAGAAGATGTCCCAAAACAGAACCTTCACTTAGTGGATATGACCTGGATGAAAATTCGGCAAAAGAGACTGAGAAGGAGCAGACAAATAAGGCAGAGAAGAACTAGGAGAGAACAGAGTCCCAAAAACCTAGAAAGAAGAGAGTACTAAGGAGAAGAGGGTCATCAACAGTGTCAAAGGCTACAGAGAGGTCACGATGAATGAGGATTGAGAAAGGCCGTTAGATTTGGCAACCAAGTGATAATAAATAACAGGAGAGAACAGTTTGGGTTGCATGATAAAGTCAAAAGCCAGTCTGTAAAGAGTTAAGAAGAAAGTGAGAGGAAAGGAAATGGAGGCACCTATTGTAATCCACCTTCTCAAGGAGTTTAGCCACAAAAGGGAAGAGAGGTATGGGCTGAGTGTTAGCAGGGATAGCTGGATCAAGTGAGGATTTTTTGAGGATATGTGAGACATAGGCATATTTGTAGGTGGTATGGAAGCAGCCAATAGACTGGGAGGGACTGAAGATAGGTGAGAAAGTGGAATTGATAGAGAGGACAATCTGCTGAGAAAAAAAAATGGAATGGAATGGGATCACGTGTGTGTGTTAGAAGGGTTGCATCACGTGTGTGTGTGTTAGAAGGGTTGCCTTAGGAAGAAGATGGGCCAGCTCATTATGTGAGACAGGAATGAAGCAAAGATAGTGGCAGAAGGTGTCTGAGAGATACGGTCTGAGGGGGGAGAAGAGGAAGCTCAGTTAATGGCCTGGATTTTTCCAGTAAAATTTGAAGTGGAGTTCTCAGCTGAGAGACTGGAGGAAGGGGGAGCTATAAGAAATCTGAGGAGGAATGAAAGGTTTGGAAAAGCTGCTGTGGTAAATAGGAGAGTGAATCAATTAGGGAGGCATAGGATTGCTTTGCTACAGTGAGGGCCCAGTTGAGGATACTTAATATAAATTTGTAATGGATCCAATCAACACAGTTTTCTGATTTTTTTTTTCCAGCTTTGTTCAGTAGCACATGAATAGGAGTGAAGGCAGCAGATGGTGGGAGTAATCCAGGGCTGAGGCTTGGCAGGGCAGGAACTGCAATAGGATAAGGAGGGAAGGGATTCAAGAGAAGAGGACAGTGTAGAATTGCACTGTTTTATCAAGATGGGGGGGCTTATCAAGATGTAGTCAGCACAGGGGTAAAGGCCTGGGAAAGAACTAAGGGACCGATAGACTGGGGGTCGGGGTGAGAATGGAGAATAAGGTTTGGGGTTGCAAGGCAGAAGGGGAGGTGGAATGACAACAGATTGTGATCAGGTAAGCAAAAAATTTCAGAGTTCAAAAACATGGAAGTGGAGCATTTCTGGGTGAAGCTATGACTGTCTCTGTTGTAGCTGAGGTGGAATGGAAGAGAGAATCATGGTAAATGGACAAGTGGAGGAACTGGGAAGTAAAGGTGTTTGAGAGAATGTGAGAGCCTGGATAAAACAATGGGAAGGGTTAATTATCTCACATAGAAGAGGCAAGGGATAACTGCTAAAACAGAGGGGAAGAACAGGAAGGTAAAAGGGAATGGGTCAACCTTTCTCTCATTGAATTTGGCTTAGGGAGGGAATGACATGCACTCTGAATTGGGTATCAGGGGATGATGGAGGGGAAGGCAGGTTGGGGGGAGGGTAGTTAGAAACACACACTTTTGTAAAGGGACAGGGACAAAGTAGAGAATAGAACAAGTGGGGGGAGGATAGGATGAGGGAAATATAGTCAGTCTTTCATAATATATCCACTATGGAAATGTTATGTGTAACTACACATGTACAACTTATATTGAATTGCTTATCTTCCCAGTAAGGGTGGGAGACAAGGGTCCTGGAAGGGAAAGAATCTGGAATTTAAAGTTTTAAAATAAAATGTTTTTAAAAATATCAATATTATTTACATGCAACTGGGAAATAAGATATAGAGGCACTGGAGTATGGAGATCCATCTTGCCCTACCAGAAAGTCAGGGGGGAATGGGGGAGGATATAGGAGAGAGCAGAATGGGGAATGAGGTATTCAGTGGGATTGCTGTTTTGGGGTGATGGGGAGGAGAAATAGGGGAGAAAATTTGTAACTCAAAATCTTATGGAAATGAATGATGTAAACTAAAAATAAACACAAAAGTTAATTTAAAAAAAATAAAAAGATGGACTTCATTAATGAATTACTTATACAACTATATCAGTCTCTTTAGGCACCTCCCTTCTCCTTCTCATTGGAATAATTTTTTCTTATGTCTCATATTCTTAAGAATTTGCCATTCCTTATGTTCTGACTTTCCTTTAAAAGTATTCATTGGATGGATCCTCACTATCCTTTCTCTGAATCATTCAAAATCTGCTCTCCCCAAATTTAGGGTACATTTTCAGACTGAGTCCAACATTTCCCTCCATCTCTGTCATGAACTCTAGAACAGAGCTGTCATTTGCCCCCAAATGTCCTGTCATTTCTACTTTAGTAAACAGTTCCTTCTTGTTGGGTCAGAGTCAGGTCCAGAATGCACTTCCTTTTGTTACCTTTTGAAGGATGAAATTAACATTAAGTCAAGTTTGAAATTTGTCAATTTTTCTGCTTTTGGCAGAGACAGAGCTCCAGCAGATGTCCAGAGAGTTGAAGTCTCCCATCATTACAATAACATGTTTCCATGCCAGATTTTTTTTTCAGTAATCTATTTCCCAAGTTTCTCATCTAATTCCTCCTTCTGTCCAGGTTTTCTGTAGTACATTCTCACAATAATATTGCTTCTCTTTCTAGATCTCCATCCAAATAGTCTCTACTATATTTCTCTGTTCAGATTCATGCATTTCCTTGTATGAGAAAATTTCCTCTCTTTTTTTTTTTTTTTTTGGAGATTAAGTCTGAGTCTCCCAACCTCACCCAGTGGTCTCACACAGGTCCAGTCTCAGTGCTGTTTAGCACAGAAGTTGACTTGTTCCATTTCCAGCCTGAGCTGGTTACTCTTCATTAAGCAGCCTGGTAGCCCTTTAGGGTACTCACCATATTGGGGCCAGACTTTGTGCAGTAACCTCATTGACTTTAACTTTCCTAAAGCTCAGAACTCCTGAGCTTGGGTGATCCATCAACCTGTTTCTCCTCACAACCAGGATTATGGGCAGCGTCAACATACCCAGCCTGAAAATATATACCTAATAGGTAGTGCTATTCAAGAAAATGGAAATAAAGTATATGTTCATCACTTGGGACATGACTAAACAAGTTGTGGCACATGAATGTAATGTCGGGAATATTACTGTAACAATTGTATGGAACAATGAATGTAAAGACTATAGGGAGGCGTGGAAGGACCTTTAAACAAGCCTAACAAGGAAAATAATACACACAAAGACTACAAGAATGGAACACCAAAATGAAATGTTCTATAACTGTAACAATTAAGTTTGACTTTGAAGAGCAGAGTAATAAAAGCACCTCCCTCCTGTTTTGGGGGATGGACCACAATGCATATGCTGTCAAGCTCAATTGAGGTGTTGATCTTGCAGAGCTGAATTTTTACTCACTTGAAACAGGCTTTTAAAAATTCTCAATCTAAATACACACAAAAATTAAGGCATATCCACATACACAGAAAAACACAAAGAGGATTGTATGTGAAATGAAGAATTTCCAATTTACATTTCTTGCCTTAAGGGAAAAAAAGGTATGTGATAAATTCAACTTCACTTTCAAAACTGTCCTGCTTTTCTGTGCTTTCTTCTGAACTTTCTTCTGTTCTTTTCTGTTCATTTAAAAAAATGTTTTGATGGCTTTTTTTTGTATTGCTATTGCTAACTCCTTTTTTTTTCTCCCTACACACTCCCCCAATTAAAAACAACAGTGAGAACAACAAACAGAAGAAAAAACAACAATGAAAACAAAAAACCTATGGGTATAGTCAAGCAAAATGGATCAACAACACAATGGCTGTGTTTAAAAATGTATGTCTTTTTCTGAACCTTGTATCCATCACCCCTCTGTTGGGAGATGGGTAACATACTTTATTTTAGTGCTCTAGTTGTCACTTTGTTCAGAGTTCTTAAGTTTTTCACAATTGTTTTTCTCTTCAATGTTGTCATTGTATAAACTATTCTGTCTCTGCTCACTTTACTCTGTATCAGTTCCTAATAACCAGAATTCTCTGAAAAAAAGTCTTTCATAATTTCTTTCAGTGAAATGATATTCCATTACGCTGATATATCACAATTTGTTAGTGATCTGAGGCAGCCTAAAACATCTCTGTTCTTTGCTTTCCTTCTAACTTCCCCCTTCTCTCCCCTTCAGGATCAATAAATTTGTTTTGCTTAGACCCTCATTGGTATTATTCTCATTCTTACCATCACCACCCCCACCTCCTAATCTCCACTGGTTTATCTTTTGAGTTTGATGTGTGTGTTCAACCCTCTTTTGTTCATTTCAGAAAACAGTAGGGTTATTCTAATGCCTATTCCCCCCACCCTTTCCTCCATCTCTGTGTGCTTTGCTTACCTACCACAATTATGTGAAATTTCAAGTTCCACCTACTTCCTCCTTTCTGTTAGTGTATTCCTCCTTTTGCCTCCACTTCTCTTTCCTTGATTCAGACTGTCAAAACAAAACCAATCCACCCCTCAGGTCCTCTTTTTTTCTTTTAATTTAACTCTCTCAATACCCTTTGAAAATATTAAGACTCTGAAGGAATATTTATCTCTCCTTATTAGCATGTTAGCACTATATAATCATACAGTCCCTTTTAATTGTTCCAATAAATTTACCTTTCTAGATTTCTCTTGACTCTTGTGTTTGTATTTCAAATTTCCTACTCAGCTCTTGTCTTTTCATCAGAAAAGATTGAATGCTATTCCAATAAAAGTTCATTTTTCCTCCATTGGATTATATACAGCTTTGCAAAATGTTATTCTTGGTTGTAAGCCTATATCTTTTGCCTTTTGGAATATTTTATTCCAAGATAGTGTTCACTTCAGCAGCCCATATACTAAAATTGGAACAGTACAGAGTTTAGCATGGCTCAAGTGCAAGGATGAGATGCAAATTCGTGTGTTCCATATTTTTTGGTGGCTAGGTGGTACAGTGAATAGAATGCAGGGTCTGGAGTCAGGAAGATTCATCTTCATGAGTTCAAAGGTGGCCTCAGACATTTACTAGCAGTGTGACCCTGGGCAAGTCTGTTTGTTTCCTCATCTGCAAAATGAGCTGGAGTAGGATACTACTCCTGTATTTTTATTAAGACAATCCCACACGGTGTCACAAAGAGCCGGACACACTGAAAACAACTCAATAACTACAGCAAAATTCCAAGATACCTGGTTTTTGATAGTAGCTTCTAAGGCTTTTGTGATCTTGACTCTGGTTCCTTGGAACTTGAACAGCTACTTTCTGGGTGCTTACAGGATCTTTTCTTTCTTTGATGTAGAAGCTCTAGTTTTTAACTATGATATTTCTGGGACTTTTTAGCATTTCTTCCCCGAACTGATTGATATATTGTTTTTATTTTTACTTTACTCTCTGGTTCTAATTGATCTGGAACATTTTGAGTTCTGATTTCTTGAAATACAGTGCCCAGGTTTGTTTGTTTTTTAAATCATAATTTTCAGGAATACCAATCATTCTTGAATTATTTTTCCTTGAACTCTTTTCTGGGCCATATGCTTTTGATACCTTTATTTTCTTCTATTTTTGAAATCTGAATTTTTATTCTAATATTTCTTGCTTGTGTCAGTTACTGCTTTCTCTTTGGTTTATTCTAACATTCTAATTTTCAAGAAATCTGTTGCTTAGGTAAAGATGATCATTTTCCCTTCTAATCTATTTATTCTTCCAATTCTTTTTTCCAGAGCTTTTCATTCTTTATCTTTTTCTTCATTTCTTCTAGGAAGATTGTCTTTGTGGATAATCCTTTGCGTCTCTTTAGGAGGAAATCTCTATGTCAACAATCTTTTTATTGGTTACTGCCTTCATTGTTTTACTCATCAGTACAACTTTAGCTCTTGAATTGACCCTTTGTGCCACCATCAGACTCTGCCCCTGCTGTGCTTTGGAATAGAGCCGTGAATCTCACTTAGTCTCACCTAAATCACCTGGGTTCCTGTGCTAGCCAATGCTTTCTAGGGTTAGCCCCCCAGAATCTTTGACTTCCAGAGTAACAGGAACTTTCTCTGAGTACATGAGCTGTCCTTTTCGGAGCATTTCCATGCGACACTGAATGCTTTTATTCCCTGTGCTTTCCAGATTTCTACCTTGGGACTTTCCAAACACACTAAGGCTTTCTTAGAGGAGCTCTCCACTCTTGCTACCTCTATACACAGATCCTTACACGTATTGCTATGTCTCAGACCTATTGCTAGTCACTCTGGGAGGCTGCTGACTTGTTTGCCTGTACTAGTTAGAGTTGGCTTTGCTGGTGGCCCCCTTTCCTGTTACCCATGGGCTTCTGGTTGGCCTTTTTTGCAGTTCTGGCGGGGAAGAAGTCACCTTAGTTTCTCATCAGATTTCTTGACTATTATTTGGTCTGGAACAAATTCAGAGTTTTTGATGGAGCAATGTGTGAGAAGTAGAACTGCCTCCATTCAGACAGCCATCTTGTCTGGAAAGCCTCTGGCTTTCTTTTTTATTTTTTGTTCCAAGATGCCTCTCTGGGAAAGGGAGAGGGAATATATTTGGAAATGAAGGTGATATCAAAAACTAAAGACATTTTAAAAATTAAATATCTATTCAGTGTTATTCTATCCCAATTTTTCATCTGTCCTGTGCATTTTGAATAAGTCTCAGAGAAAAGTTCCAGTCATGGGTCCCATCCTACAAAGTCTCAATGATATTTCTGAGGGCAAATTTTCTGCTTTGCATTATAATTTTTAGATCATCTTGTTTATTACTCACACTTAGTACATTTGTATATAGACATCTGAGGAGTGCTATTGGATTTTATTTCTGACTCATTTCTTGGATATTGTCTCCCATGAATTGCTGTGCCTTTTTTTCTGCTGTTCTCCCTATTTGGCATCTTTCTATGCCTACTACTCTCTGTGGTACCTAACTTGTGGTCAATTTTCTCCTTTCCTCTCCCTTTTGCACTTAGTGACCCCTTGATTAGACTCGCAAGACCCTAGGCAAATATGCTTTTACTGGGCAAATATATGCTTTTTTGCCAGACAAATATGCCCTTTTTATAAAGGCAAATATCTCTTGTTAGATGTACTTCATTCTTTGCCTACTCCATCAACTGAAGAACTCATAATTTCTTTATTCTAAATCATGGTCTAGTAACATAAATCCTATGAACAGAAACCATCTTCTTAACCAGCTTTCATATATCTCCAATTTCAATCTCTCTTTCGATTTCCCCTCCTTTTGTTTGGCAGCAGTGATAAAAATGCCACCTGTTAACACAAGGTCTTCCGTTTTTCACCCGGGACCATATATGATCTTTAGCAATGCTTTCTTTGTTCCTTTTGGTTGGTATCATTTACCCCAACATGAAACACCAGAATTAAGAAGTAACAACCATTAGATTTGACAGTTCTCAGGACGCTTTCCCTTGTCTACTGAATACATGTCCCAGGAAGACAGCAGATATCTGGGCTGTTTCAGATCATTAAATAGCTGCCTAGGTACCCCTCAGCAGGGAATCAGCAAATTACTAATGGTGCTATGGAACCACACCATCATTCCTGAGAATACAAGAAATTGCTTCCTCCAGAGTTGGTCTAGCTTCCCTGTTCTATAAGTAAAGCTTCATACCTCTTACACACCACCCAACATTCAATAGTTCTTCCCTCCTTTCCGGGTATCACATTTTTCTACCTTTCACTCTTCACTGTAAATGGGGAATCCCCTGTTTCTTTACATGATTTTTCTTTTCTTTATCCCTTCAAGCTCTTCCTTCATTCTTTAAAGGAAATTTTTTAAATCTGGTAACCTGAAGAGTAGGAGAGCATTTCTCTAGATCTTTCACATTTTCATCCAGAATAGAGACTATCTTGCCCTTTATCCACAGGTCGGTGTCCTGCCAGAATTTTACGCTAGCAAAAGTGTAAGCATAGTACGTTCTCTGTAGGCCATTGAAAAATCCTTCATACTTACTTGATGCATTATTTGTCTTCTTTTGTGGTACTTCTCTTGGCTTATTTGTGATTATGCATAATTGCAAATTGCTTATTTCTGAGAGCCAAAATTAGGAATACAAATGAGACCCAATCTAATTCAATTAAATAAACATATATTAAGCACCTACTACTTGTAATATCCTGTGCTAGATGCTGTGTATATAAAGACAAAAAGTGAAATTAGCCTTCAAGGAATTCGCATTATACAGAAAGAAATAACATGTAAACAGGTAAGATGACTTAAGGAGGGAAAGAGAATGAAGCAAAGAGATTAGGAAAGACTTCACATCAGGGCAGCTGAGTCTCGAAGAAAACCAAAGATTCTAAGAGGTGGAGCTGAGGAGGGACTGTATTCCAGATGTGAAGAACTGCCTGTTCAGAGAAATGGAGGTAGAAGATGGAATGCCAAGTTCAGGGAAAGCCAAGTAGGTGGGTTGGAACACAGAGTGCCTGACAGGGAGTAAATAAATCTAAAAAGAGTTAAATTGGGAAGGTCTTTAGATTATAGGGCAAGTGGTTTGTATTTTATCCTTGGTGCAACAGAGAATTCTTGGAGCTTCCTAAACAGGGGAGTGACATAACCAGATCAGTACTTTTTTATTTTCTAGGGAGACAATCAAAGTTAAGTGACTTGCCTAGGGTCACACAGCTACTAAGTGTCTGAAGCTGCATTTGAACTCAGGTCCTCCTGACTCCAGGTCTGGTTCTCTATCCACTGCACCACCTAGCCACCCCAGACCAGCAGTCTAGGAAGAATATTTTAGTGCTTATGTCGAGGACACACTAGATAGGGGAAAGACTAGAATTAAAAGTTCGCAGAGTTTGAGCATGAAGGCACACTAGAGGTCATCTACAATTTTTTTTGTATTGTTGATGTTTTCTTTGTTTTTCTCAAATCTATACAATTCTAGTTCTTGAATTGACCTTCTGTGCCAGGAAAGTCCTGCCCCCTGTTATGCCTAGGGTGGGGTGGGGAAACAGAGGTTTAGAGAAGTTGGGGACCTGCCCAAGGTACACAGGTAGTAATAATTACACAGCACTTATTATGTGCCAGGTGCTCTACAATTATTATTTTATTTGACTCTTACAACAGCTCTATGAAGTAAGTGCTATTATTATCCCCAATTTACAGATGGGAAAACTGAGGTAGACAGAGATTAAATGGCCTGCCCAGAGTCACTCAGCTTTTAAGTGAGGTTTGAACTAAATCTTTTTTACTCCAGGTCCAGCAATCTGTCCACTGCACCATTGTTGTTGTTCAATTGTATCTGACCTTTCTTGACCGTATTTGGGATTTTATTGGTAAAGACAATGGTTTTCCAGCTCATTTTGCAGATGAGTAACTGAGGCCCTGAATCACAAAGCTAATAAATGTATGAGGACAGATTTGAACGGAAGTTTCCTGACTACAGGTCTGGTACTCTAACCACTGCACCATCAAGCTGCCTCTAACATCTCACTAGGGCACATGGACTTCTAAGTCTTCTATGTTTTAATGTGTACAGTATCTTTTGCAGTGAAGGGAATAAATAGCTGTATTATAAATGATACTTACTTGGCACATTGAGAAATTTTTCTAGAAGAACCCCATTAATCCCTTTTATAGGAGACCCTAGACATGAGTCATACCTAAGCTTTGTTTAAGAGATTTTCCCCAGAACTATGGAGGTGGGGCCAGGCAATGAGCCAAAAAATTCAAGGAAACCTTGTCTCACCATTTTAGGGGTCAGAACACAGCCAGGAATCAGTCCAGTTCTTGTGAGTTCTGAGCTGAGATCTTCTGTGGGAAATATTCTTCCCCTTTTCTTCCTTCCCCCTTTTTTTCTCCCTCCTCCCCTCCCCCATAGAAACCAAGGTAAGTAAGAGAAGGTGAATATAAAAGAATGCATTATTCTGTAAGAACAACATCAGGAGAACTAAATCTTGGAAAGAATTGAAGTGGCAAGGAACCTTAAGGACAACAACAAGGATGTTTAAAAATTATATCACGGAAAAAAGAAGGTTAAAGAGGGGACAGGACAGCAATTTGGGGTGGATGAGACAATGATAACTAAAAACATAGAGAAGGCAGAACAGCTCTTAAAAAAAGAAAAGAAAACAACACTGTTTCTGCTTTTCCTGTCAAAGAGGATGAACTTGGGACAAGAAAAGACAGAAGAAAAATGACTAATAGGAAATTGTTGCCCAATACAAGGAAATAATGAGAACGCCTAGCTGTCTTTGATGAATTTAAGTTATCTGGCCCCAGTGACCTTCACCTCCAAGAGCTAAAAGAAGGGGCAGATAAAACTGTGGAGGATCAGGGATATTGGAAAGATCATGAAGACACAATGATAATAATAATGGAAACGGAAAGAACAACAAAATGAAAATGAACAGTAATCAACCTTGGCCCTAGAGAAGAGTTGAGAAAATGTGCCTCCTTCCCCTCTTTTTGAGAGTTAGGGGTGGGCTGGTTCAGATGTGGAGTATTCAATATATTGTGAGATAGTTAATATGGTTATTAGTTCTGCTAAGCTACTTTTTAAGGAGGCTTACTGGGTAGGGGAGGGATATATTCAGAAATAAAGGTCATGTAAAGGAGGGATATATTAATAATAAAGGTCATGTAAAAATAAAAAAAGTGTTGAAATAAGAAGGAAAGAAAAGAAAAACAAGAACCAATTTAAAAAAACAGGGAGAACAAGACAGGACTGAAAGGAAACAAATTTCATCCTTTAAAACAGGAAATAACAGTCTTCAGTAGGCTTTATTTTCATTCCTGAGAAAACTGAACTGAATGAGCTAGAGAAATGCTGTGATTTCTTCCAACTTTTAATTTCTTTTATTGAGACTCTGTGATCCCAGGAAAATGGTCGTTGAGACTTCACCTGAAGGCTTGCAGTGAAGGGAAACTTTCCAACTCCTGAGGCAGCTCACTCTATTTTGGGTCAGCCTTAATTGTTAGGAAGCCCAAAGCTGACTCTACAGTATGGAGTCACAACTAACTAGGTGGTACAGCATATAGAGCACTGGACAATGTCAGAATGACTTGAATTCAAATCCAGCCTCAGACACTTACTGGTTGAGTAATCCTGGGTGTCATTTAATCTTTGTATGCCTCAGTTTTTCAGCTGTAAAATGGAGGTAATAATAATAGCACCTACCTCCCGCAGTTGTTATGAGGATCAGATGAAATATTTGTAAAACACTTAGCATAGTACATGGCACATAGTAGTACTTAATAAATTCTTATTCCTCCCAGTTCCTCTCCTCCCCTTCCCTTCCCCTCCTCTTCCTCTTCCCTTCCCCTCCTCTTTCCCTCCTCTTCCCCTTCCCTCCCCTCCCTTCCCCTCCTCTCCCCTTCCCTTCCCTTCCCTTCCCTTCCCTTCCCTTTCCTTCCCTTCCCTTCCCTTCCCTTCCCTCCTACTTCTGCTTTCTGCAGTCAATATAAACAAGTATAATCTTTCTTCCATGTGTCAAATACTTCAGATATCTGTTATGATTCCCCCCTGTTATATATTCTCTAGGATAAAATTTCAATATTTATAAAAGTATATGTTATTATTCTAGAACAAGAGGATAAAACAGAAATTAAAACAATCTACTGATCATCTCCTGAAAGAAATACCAAAATGAAAATTCCCAGAAGTATTATAGTCAAATTTCAGAACTCCCAGGTCAAGGAGAAAATACTTCAAGCCATCAAAAAGAAACAATCCAAATATCATGGAGCCACAGTCA
Source organism: Pseudocheirus occidentalis (assembly GCA_028646575.1). Classification (NCBI taxonomy): domain Eukaryota; kingdom Metazoa; phylum Chordata; class Mammalia; order Diprotodontia; family Pseudocheiridae; genus Pseudocheirus; species Pseudocheirus occidentalis. The sequence goes on along the minus strand of CM053595.1, from coordinate 77,022,155 downwards.
ATATAATACAAGATTTCACAGTTTCTACATTAAAGGCTCAGAGGGTTTGGAATATGATACTCTTGACGGCAAAAGAGGTAGGACTATAACTAAGAGTCACCTAATCAGAAAAACTGAGTATAAAACCCTTCAGGGGAAAAAATTTGATATTTAATGAAATAGAAGACTTTCAAGTATTTCTGATGAGAAGACCAGAGCTGAATAGAAAATTTCACTTTCAAAAAGACTCAAGAGAAGCATAAAAAGGTAAACAGGAAAGAAAAATCATAAAGGATTCAATAAGATCAAACTCTTTACATTCCTACATGAGAAAATTATACTTGTAACTCCTAAACATTTTCTCATTATTAGGGCAGTTAGAAGGAGTATACATGGAAAGAGGGCATGGGTGTGAGTTGAATATGATGGGATGATTATCTAAAAAAATAAAATTAAGGAATGAAAAAGAGGAATGCACTGGGAGAAGGGGAAAGGAAGAGGTAGAATGAGGTAAATATCTGACATAAAAGAGGCACAAAATACTTTTATAGTGGAGAGGAAGATGGAAAAGGCAGGAGGAAGCATGTGAACTTTATTGTCATCAGAACTGGCTCAAAGAAGGAATAACACACACACTTAGTTGGGTATAGAAATCTATCTTACTCTATAGAAAAGTAAGAAGGGAAAGGGATAAGAGAAAGGTGGGGTGGGGCTGGTAAAAGGAAGCGTGGACTGAGGGAAGTAAAAGTCACAAATGAAACACTTTTGAGAATGGACAGGTGAAAGGAGAAAGAGAGTAGGAAGAAAGGGTGGGGGAATAGGATGAAGGGAAACACAAAATAATCATAACTGTGAAAAAAATTTACAAGTCTCTGATAAAGACCTCATTTCTCAAATTATATATATAGAGAACTGAGTCAAATTTATAGAAATAAGAACCATTCCTCAATTGATAAATAGCCAAAGGATATGAATAAGCAGTTTTCATATGAAGTAATCAAAACTATCTATAGTCACATAAAAAATGCTCTAAATCATTATTGACTAGAGAAATGCAAATTAGGACAACTCTAAGCTACCACCCCATGCCTATCAGATTAGCTACTATTACAGAAAAGGAAAATGACAAATGTTGGAGGGGATGTAGGAAAGTTGAAACACTAATGCACTGTTGCCGGAGTTGTGAACTGATTCAACCATTCCGTAGAGCAATTTGGAGCTATGCCCAAAGGGCTATAAAACCATGCATACCCTTTGACCAAGCAATACGACTACTAGGTCAGTATCCCAAAGAGATGAAAAACAAAAAACAAAAGGTAAAAGGGCCTATATATGCAAAACTATTTATAACAGCTCTTTTAGTGGTGTCAAAGAATTGGAAACTGAGGGAATGTCCATCAGTTGAAGAATGGCTGAATAAGTGGCTGCATATGATTGTGATGGGACACTATTGTGCTACAAGAAAGATAAGCAGGATGCTCTCAGAAAAACCAGGAAGGACTTACATGAACTGATGCAAAGTGAAATAAGCAGAACCATGAGAACATTGTATGTAGTAACAGCAATACTGTATGATGATCAACTATGAATGACTTAACTATTCTTAGCAATACAATGATCCAAGATAATGCTGAAGGACTTATAATGAAAAATGTTATCCATCACCAGAAAAAGAGCTAATGGAATCTCAATGTAAATCAAAATATACTTTTTCTTGTTTGTTTGTTTTTTGGTCTGTGTTTTCTTTCACAAAACGACAAAAATGAAATATGTATTGCATGACTGAACATGTATAACCTATAGCAAATTGATTACCTTCTTAGTGAGGAGGGAAGGGAGAGAGGTAGAGAATTTGGGACTCAAATTTTTTAATATAAAAAAATTGCTTTTACATGTAATTAGGATATGTGTGTATGTATATATATATTATATATATATATACATACATACATACAGAGAGAGAGAGAGAGAGAGAGAGAGAGAGAGAGAGAGAGAGAGAGAGATATGATATGGATCAACTGATCCTCAGTTGAATACTTGAATATTTATGGCATGCACTACTTCATTCATTGTCATGGTCTCCCTCCTTTGGAAACATTTCAGTTTGACTGTGTCCTTCCTAAAATATGATTTCTAGAACTGAAAATAATATTCAAGATGTGGTCTGACCAGGGCAGAGGACAACAGCATTATGACTTCCTCTGATATGGTCTTTCTCTATTTTTTTCTCAGTTCTTATGCTGCTTTTTTTCTAGATCACAGTCATTTCTCAAGGTAAGACTTGAGCCTCCCCTGTCCCCGTCTCCCCCAGCACTCTCCTGTAACCAAGAAAAACAGTTAGGTAAAACCAATCGACATGGCAAGTGAATCTCACCACATATGCAACAGCCTATAGCTGAAGTCCCCCACTACTCTACAAAGAAGAGGGAAGTATGTTTTATCATCTGTTCTTTTGGATCAGGATTTGGTCATAATATTTAATCAGAGTTCAACTGACTTTCATTGCTATTTTGTTTGCATTTCTGTAGTCATTATAAATAAATATATACACACAAATATATTATTTATACTTCTGGTTCTATTTAATTCCAATTTAGTTCAGATGTCTTCCATTATTTCTCTTAAATTCTCATATCTGTCATTTCTTGTCAATAGATACAATAATATTTTATTATATTTATAGAAATTTGTTTAACCATTCTACACTCAGTGGGCATTCATTCTGTTTCTACTTTTTTGATACCACAAAGAAGTGCTACTCTGAATATTTTGGCATGCATGGAACACTACCCCCCCCCTTGGGAATATGAGTAGGGTGATTGTTAGGTCAAAGGGTATGAACAGTTTAGTGACTTTTCTAACATACTTCAAAACTAGTTTCTGAAACAACTAGACCGATTCACAGGTCATATGGCCTCTCTTAAAAAAGAACAAAACTAAAATTGCATTTATTGTTTTTTTCTGCCTTACCACTCATGTTTAGCTTGTGGTCCACTAAAACCTCTAGTTTTTTTTTTCCACAGGAACTATTGACTAAGCATGTATCCCCCATCCTGTATTTATAATGTTAATTTTTTTGATCCATGTGAAAGACTTTACATTTGCCCCTGTTAAATTGCATTTTATTAGATTCAGTCTATCATTTGAGCCTGCCAAAAACATTTTTTGTATTCAGCGGTCTCTATCACCCAATATTTTGGGGGCTTTGGGGTATGCAGATCTGATAAGGATATCTCCATTCATGCCATTGATCAAAATGACAGGACAGGATACAACAGGACAAAGAACAAATTCCTGGTATGTTACACTGAATAGATACTTCCAGGATGATGTTGCCCTGTTAATGACTACTCTTAGGACCAGTCCATCAGCCTCCTCCAAATCCAGTTAACTATACTAGCCCCACATATCTTCATCAAATTCATAAGGGTAACACGGGAAACTTTATCAAATATATTGCTGAAATTTAAATATGCTGTCATCTTTGTGAGCTCCTTGAGCTTTTTTATCTTCCTTTGCAACTCCAGTGCTTAGCACAGTGCCTAGAACATTACAGTCACTTAAAAATGCTTATTGGATGACTAACTATGGTTCCCCATATCCATTTAGTTGGCGGTATAGTCACCAGTCTTGTCAACTTGTTTTAAAAGAAAGGAAATGAAATCAGCCGCATGTGACCAAAAACCCTGCTTGCTCTTACTGATCGTCATATTCCTTTATAAACACTTAAAACTGTACTTTTCAATAACATTTAATACTTCCATGGAGTTGTGTTCTCATCAGTGCAGAGTATGATCCATCCATACCTTTTCATCCTATGTAATTCTTATTCATGTCCTACTATCTATCTATCTATCTATCTATCTATCTATCTATCTATCTGTCTGTCTGTCTGTCTGTCTGTCTGTCTGTCTGTCTGTCTGTCTGTCTGTCTGTCTATATATCCATCCATCCATCCATCCATCTATCCATCTATCCATCTATCTATCTATCTATCTATCTATCTATCTATCTATCTATCTATCTCTTTCTGTCTGTCTATCTATCTGTCCTTTTCTCCATCCTTCCATCCATCTCTGTCTTTCCCTCCATCCCCCCCTCTCTCCTCTACAGGGGTCTACCCTCTATCACCCCTTTAATTAGTTTTTTTCATTTCTCCAGGATTTATTTTGTCTCCCTTACACTTCCCCTTTTCCAGTGGTAGGAAAAGAAAAGGAACAACAAAACTCTTGTAATAGATATGCATAGTTAAGCAAAACAAATTCACCCATGGCTGTGTCAAAAGCTATGTCTTTTTCTGCATATTTAGCGCATCACCTCTGGGCCAGAATGTGGATAGCGCTCTTCATCCTCAGTGCCCCAGGATCATGGTTGATCAGAGTTCTTACATCTTTCAAAATTGTTCCTTTTTATGATGTTATCATCACATCATACATTGTTCTCCTTCCTTTATATCAGTTCATACAAGTCTTGAGGGCTCCCCAAAATCATCTTTCATCATTTCTTGCAGCACAATGGCATTCGTTACGTCCATATACTGTATTTTCCTTGGTTTTCAGTACACACCATATTTTGTTCATGTATCGTACATTCTGGTGCTCTAATTTGTTCAGTATTCCCCAATTGATGAGCACTCCCTTAGTCCTTCCGTGGTCTTCTAACATCATCCAGGCACTTATGGGTTATCTACATATTCATCCTCACTTTCACCACATGGCCATTTTACCTTCTTTTCTAGGTGTACATTCCTTAACGACATCTTAAGTGCTTCTTCTGAGCATAATTTATCATTTGAGGCATCTGGGAAGTGCAGTGGACAGAGTAGACCTGGAATCAGAAAGACCCTGGTTTAAATTTGGCCTTAGACTCTTACTAGCTTTGTGACCCTGGGCAATTCATTTAACCTCTATCTGTCTCAGTTTCTTCAACTGCTGTTTAGATAAAATGAGATAATACTCATTAAGCACTTGGCGCTACGCGAATACAAACTATTACATTATTGTTGTTGTTGTATAGTTGCTTCAGTTGCGCCCGTATCTTCATGACCCCAGATTCCTTGACAAAGATACTGCAACGTTTGCCATTTCCTTCTCCAGCTCATTTTACAGATGAGTAAACTGAGGCTAACAGAGTTAAGTGACTTGCCCAGGGTCACAAAGCTAGGAGGTGTCGGAGGCTGGCTTTGAACTCTGTAAAATGAGTCTGTGCTGTGTACGTGCTGAAGAGAGGCAGAGTGGGGCCCCAGAGCCAGCAAGGCCTGGGATGAAGTCTTGGCTCTCCCACATGTTACATGTGTAGCCGTTAACCTTTCAGTCACTATCTCTAAAGGCAGTTCTTGGAGACAGGAAAAATAATGGCTAATAATAATGATTAGCATTTACATAGAGACTTATGTTCTGCAAAGTACTCCATGTGTCACCTCATTTGATTCTCATCACAACCCTGCGGTTTATCGCAGTGCCTGGCACGTTGCACACACTTAATGAATGTTTGCATCTAGCAACCTAGGGGCTATTATTGCCCCCATTTCACAGACGAGGAAACTGAGCCTGAGAGAGTTTAGGTAGTTTATCAGAACACAACCTGGCAAATTGTCTGAAGCAGGATTCAAATTCAGGTCCAACTTGACCCTAAATCCACTACTTAACCCACCAAATACCTTCCTCTAGAACATGTGCCAATCTGTATTGGAAAAGGGAGTTTCCTCATCATAGGTTTCCTTCACCAATCGCATTACAAGTTTGGACTAAAATAAATGTTACAGTCTATTTGCACTAATTATCATCTCTCTGAAGTGAATAGAGTGTCAGGCCTGGAGTCAGGAAGGTCAACTTCCTAAGTTAAAACCAGAAACTAACTGTTTCTGTGTGACCCTGGGCAAGTCACTTAACCCTATCTGCCTTGGTCTCCTCATCTGTAAAATGACCAAGAGAAGGAAACAGCAAACCACTCCCGTATCTTTGCCAAGAAATTCCCAAATGGGGTCGCAATTGAAATGATAGAACAGAAATAATTATTGCTCTGTTGTTTTTTGGTGGATGCAAAATTTTAAATCTTTGGAAACTGTAATCCCATGATTTCTAGTTATATTTTCTTATTGTTGTTCTGTCATGTTGCATCGTGGGAAAAATTCAGCATTAAGAAGATAGATTTCTGTAGATCTAGAGTCTGAAGAATGTCAGTTATCCTTGAGTCCAACCTCTCATTTCACAGATGAGGAAACTGAGGCACAGGGAGATTAAGTTACTTGCCCAAGGAGATGCAAACAGCAGGCATCAGAGGCAGTATTTGAATTCAGGTCTTTTGGTTTTGTTTCAGAAAGAAGATTGAGAGCAACAAAATACTGTGCTATTTCTCAGATTCCATCCAGCCCATCCTCTCCCTCTTACTCTACTCTGGGCTCTGCTCACTGTCCCTCTGTTCCATCTGTCCATGATCTGTGTGTTGGGGAAGCATCTCCCTGGGCTATCCTAATGCATATCACAATCTAGACAAGAACAGGACTCACATCCTTCTCAGGTTCCAGCAATAAGATTGCAGAGACAGTAGAGGCCTGACCCGAAGGGTATTCTGAGTCCCAGTTTTCCTAGGATCCCCTTCAGGACCTGTATGCCTATTCTACATATGGAGTATCTTCTACCCGTCCTTCATTCCTCACCATCTCGGGGTGGTGAGGTTCTTGTGTGGGTGTCAAACATGACTCCAACTCGGACTCCCTAGGGATCCAATCCTCACATTTTTCTTCCTTTGTTGTCATTGCCTCTAAGGTGTCAAAACTCTGAGAAATTGGGAGCTAGAAGAAGCTGAAAGTTAGTTCTAGAGCGATGTTACATTCATTTCAGGCCTCAGTCTTAGGACACCAGATGCAGCGGAAGGCTGGCTCTGAAGATGACAGTCATCTTAGATTTCAGGTCTCAGTGCACCAAAAGTATTAAGAAGTAAGTTTTTCTCCTGAGGATGTCAAGATCAAGAGTGAATGTCTGCTACATTAATCCAATATAATGCCCTATGCATGTGGAAGTCATTCAAAGCCTGATTTTTATGTCCTCAGGAGAAAAACTCACTCCCTAATACCTTTGGAACCTGAGATGACTGAGTCTCCATCATCTTGAGTGAAAAGGGAACATGAATTCTGCCTTGCCCCCAGTGACACATTATTCTTCCATTACTGGTATGGGCTGAAGCAATGGGCTGAACACAATAAGATAAAATTCAGTAGGGATAAATGTAAAGTCTCACACTTGGGCATAAAAAATCATCTTCTCAAGTACAAGATGCAGAGAAGACATGGTTAGATAGCATGTGTCTAAAAGAAAATAGGAGATTTAGTGGAACTCAGTTTCAATAGAATAAGGAGGCAGCCAATGAAGCTAATGAGTTCTTGGGTTACATTAAAAGTCATAGCTTCCAGGAATAAGAAAGGGATCTCACTGAATTAATTTGAGTATTATCTTCTGTTTGGGGTGGGCAGGGGAAGGGAAGGTCATGGTTTAACAAGGACATTGATAAGTTAGAAAGTGTCCAGAGGAGGACAACCAGGACGATAAAATGTCCTGTGTTCTATGAAGGTCATGTGAAAGAATTCAGGGTGTTTAGCCTGGAGAAGAATCAAGAAGGATTTGATAGCTGTGTTCAGGTATTTGAAGAACTGCCATATGGAAAGGAACTAAATTTGGGCTGTTTGATCCAGGGGGCAGAATAAGTAGTGTCGGGTGACCAATGTAAAGAGACAAATATATTGGCTTGATGTGAGGATGAAATCCTACCAAGCAGACCTGTGCAAAATTGGAATGGACTACTCCTAGAGGTTGTGGCTCCCCCCTCACTGGAAGTCTTTCTTCTCCCTCCACACCCCCCCCACTTAAATAATATTTTATTTTTTCTAGTTACATAAAAAGACAATTCTTAACATTATTTGTTTAATTTGAGTTCCAAATTTTCTCCATCCCACCCATCCCTCTCCCTAAAACAGTCATTGAGGGTCTTTTAGCAGAGGCTGGAGGATGATGTGTTGCATGACTTGTAGAGGGACTACATGATTTGCATGACTTCCTGTGGGAGTATGGGAGGGACTAAATGACCACTGAAGTTCATTCCATCCCTCCAAATTTGTAATTCTAGGATTGTGTCTCAGAAATGGAAGATGTCCTGGTGTTCTGGGTTCCAGAGGTGATGAGGGCCTGCCCTGAATTGATGTTCACTCATAGCAAATTGAAGAAGATAAGTGTACTGATGACCTGATTATTCTCCATAGCAGGCAAATGCTCATCTCCAGCTTCCTTCACTCCTGAGATTCAGAATCAATGATCCTAAAGCAAGACTGCTCTTCCCTACTTTTCCTCTTTCTAATCTCATGCCTACCTACTTCAGCCTCACTACTGTATTATCTAGATCAGGATTTCTTAACCTTTTGGGTGTAAGGGACTCCTTTGGCAGTGGGGTGAAGCCCTTCCCAGAATAAGGCTTTTAAATTTATAAAATTAAAGAAAGAATGACAAAGGAAGCCACTTACATTGAAATAAATAGGTAATTCTTTCTCATCCAAATAAATGTACTCTCTGGAATCATGCCCCACCCCCTGGGTCAGGGGACCTAAAGTTAAGGATCCCTGCTTTACACCCTCTGCCTCCCACCTCAAAACTATGCTGTGTTATTTATAAATTCCCTTTGGATCTCTTCCCTTCACACTCTTTCCATCTTCTGGCACTAATGGAAACCTGGCTTTCTCCAGAAAAACACTGCATTCCTGGCCAGTATGAGGTGTTCCTCCAGTATGAGGTGTTCCTTCTCTCATACTCCTTGAAGCATGAACCTCTCACCTTCAAGATGATATAAAAAAATCCCATTTGGCTTTCAACACCCTTTATAACCTGGCTTTTTTCCACATTGACTATCTTCTTACACTTAACTCCCTTCCTCGAATTTTATGATCCACTGACTCTGTCCTCCTTGCTGTTCCTTGAACAAGAGTCTCCATCTCTTGACTCTGGACATTTTTTCTGGCCTCCCTGTCTGGAATGCTCTTTCTCCTCAACTCCTCCTCCTAGCTTCCCTGGCTTCATTCAAGTCTTAGTTAAAGTCCAAACTTCTGCAAGATGCCTTTTCCACTCCTCCTTAATCTTAGTGCCTTCCCTCTGTGACTACTAACGTATCCTTTACACAGCTTGTTTGTATAAAGTGGTTTGCATGTTGTCTCCCTCATTATAACCATGAACTCCTTGAGAACAGGGACTGGTTTTTTTCCTTTCTTTATATCCTCAGGGTTTAGCACAGTTCCTGGTACATAGTGGGCCCTAAATAAGTGCTAGTTGACTGGCTGGCTTACTGATTGAAGTTCCAGAAACACCTTGTGCCTTCCATCTCCTGTAGGGTCCAGCATGTGTCACCTGTAGGAAAGGGACAAGAGGCTGGACTTGGTGTTTTCCATCTGCCTCAGAGCAACAAACTGGATGTCCAGTAGAAGGTAACATCTCCTCTGGTGCAAGGAGGAGCCAACCCACCTTTGATCTCAGGCTTTCTATCTCCTGGGGTGTCTTTTCCTGTCTATTCTCTGGTCTTTGAAGGGAAAAAAGGAATTGTGAAGTTGGGCCTCTCATCTGACCATGTGCCTACCATCTCACACTGTACTTGCCTCCAGCTTGATCTCCAACCTTTATTGGGAGTAGCACCTTCCACTCAGTGATGAACATTCTCCCACCTGATCGTACCCTTCAGATCCCAGTGATTCTGAACTCCTATAGATCATTCCTCAATGCTGCTACATGAAGATGGAAAAAATCAATGTTCTTCATGTTCAGCGCTCTCTAACTCTTCTCTTAAAGGAATCATTAATGACCATGGGATCATCAGATCACAGACTTGAAGCTGGAAGAGACTTAGGGGCTTTATCTTATCTAGTCTAATGTCCTCATGTTACAGATAAGGAAA
>CM053595.1:76978632-77011749 GCA_028646575.1 Pseudocheirus occidentalis | reverse complement strand
AGGGAATTCACACCTTTTCACCAATGGACAGAGTTCTATACTTAACCCTAAGTTACTAGGATCTACTTAACCCTAAGTATATGATCTACTTAGCCCTAAGTATCTGATCAAACAAACTGATTACCATTACATGCGGGGATCTCCAGAATGAATAAGTGAGAGAGCAACATGGTCAGACCTAAAGACCTTCAGCTGTTCCCTTCTGCCCAGAGAAAGTCAGTGCCAGAAAGGACCTGCACTTCCTTATGTGTCAGGCACTATGGCCAGTACTGTGAGTGCAAAGTCAAGAATTAAATAGTCCCCATCCTCAAGGAGTTTATATTCTACTGGCAGGAAACATCATGGACATAAGTAAATATTAAGCATACAAAAAATTAGTACAAAATAATTTTGGTTTTTGGCAGGGAGAATCAGAAAAGGCCTCCTGTAGGCTGTGGTATTTGAACTGAGACTTCAAGGGAGCAAAGGGTTTTCTGTGGCAAAGGAGAGGAGGTAGATGGGGAAGATCATTTCCAGGCATGGGGAACCAGCCTTGTACAAAGAATGTGGAAGGTCAAGGGTGGGGAATAGTAAGTAGAGACCAGCATGGCTGGAATGTAATGCACATGAGGGGAAGGAAAGTAAAATTAATTTGGAAAGACAGATTGTACCTTTAATGTTAAAATATAGCTAATTAGAGCTGGAAGAGCCCTATGATATCATTTATATCTAACTCTATGATTTTATGGATTGAGAAACTTGAGGCCTAGAAATAGGAAGTATGTAAAAAGGTCACATGGTGAACCAGTGACAGGGTCTCCTGACCCCTAACCTCAGGTTTTTCCCATGACTTCCCCACCACCACTTTTACTTATTCCATCACCAGAAAAAGCATTCGCTTTGCTACCCACTTCTTCCATACCTCTTCTGGGGACCCTTACCCTGGGGTGGAATTCAGAAGGGGTATGGTGCCTCCTATGAAGCCCCAGGCCTGCCGCCTATTCACCCTCATGAGAGTAAGAGTCTGAGTCAATTCTTGAATGGAAACTCTGCCTGTATCTGGAAATCACTGGCAGTGCCACAGAGGGTAGGCACTGAAGCTTCAGTGTGAGGCCCTGGCACCACTATTGAGAGCAATCATGACGCAGGGGCACCTCCACCACAGGACCCACTCAGCATTCATGGCTTAACCGCAGGCTAACAAAGGCCTCTTTGGAAAAGACTGAATTCCTCTGCATGTCAGGGCACCAGGAGCTGTGCATTAAACCCCAGGAGGACAATACCACCACAAAGACTGCTTTTCTTATCACACAGGCAGGGAGGGCCTCATAAAACCAGCCCAAAGTAAAATGGAACATGGTTCCAGTTCTCTCCCCAAATGGGGAAACACAAAGCTAAGCCAACATGGCTGGGGTGGGGGGAGAGGCCAGGAGGGGAGCAGAGGATCCCCATTCGTGCCACTTGCTACTCGTATGATCTTGGGAGAGTCACTGAAGCTCTACAGCACATACAACCACATCTGGCACACAGCAAACACTTAATGAATGCTCATTCACTCACTCATTCATTCACTCCCTGAGGCTCAAGTTACTCATCCATAAAATGAAGAGATTAGACTAAATAACTTCTAAGATTCCTTCCAGCTCTAAACCTATACTACTGCGATCCCCAGGTCCTTGTGTTTTAAAACAGGTGACTGCCTTCATTCTCAGGAATGAGGGAACCTGCCCTTCCTTTGATTTTCTACAAGTGAGCCTTGAGCAAGCCACATACCCTCGCTTAGTGGAAAAAAAAAACAAAGCCCTAAACTAAATATCCAAGCTAAAAAGGACTTTGGAACCCTGAATATTAGAACTGGAAGGGATCTCAAATATTACTTAATCACAGAATTACAGAATCCAACTTTCCCATTTTATAAAAGAAACAGAGGTCCAGAGAGAAGGGTCTTTCCACTATACAAGGCTGATTGCCACCACCCCAACTTGCCTTCCCTCCTTCCTTTCTTTCTATAAATGGAGGCTTCTGGAAAAATAACATGAAATGTCCATAAAATACAGGTTATGTTTGATTAAGTACAAGGGGGAAAAGTCAAGAACATAAACATACAAGAGCTGAAATTCAGTCAGATATCATCTGTTAAATACAATAAATCTTATTAATTCCTTTGAAAATATCTGGTCTAATCACTAGTCAACAATTATTACTATACATAATTGGTTAAATACAATCCCCTTCCAATACAGTTACAATGCAATTTAGCTCCTCTTTAGGGGGCACCTAAATTACTGTAACTAACTTGTGAATTGGGTCTAGTTGGTCCCCTTTCAATCTATCCTTTGGAAGCTGCCAAAGTTATCTCCCTTATGTACAAGTCTAATCATGACACTCCCCTGCTCCAACACCTTCAATGGATCCCAGTTACCTACAGGATAAAATCCACTTTTTTAGTGTAGGTCCAATCTTGAGTACTTTGAGCCACATCTTTGAGTACTTTCTTTTGAACACTGTGTGTTAGCTCAGACCTACACTCAGGGCTGGAATGCACTCCTCATTCCCACATATTGGTATAAGCAGCATTATGGAGTTGAAAATGAAATAGATTTGGGATTAGAAAACTGGGTCCAAATCTCTGATCTTTTACCTACTTGATCTCAGATACGTCACTTCTCCTCTTTGGGCCTCAGTTTCCTCACGTGTAAATTAAGGGAAATGAACTAATACCTAAAGTTCCTTTCAGCTCAAATTTTATGATCCTGCTTTCTCTTCCTTGAAGTCCCCTTCCTACCTCACCCCCACTGCCTCAGCTAGGAAGTTATTCCTCCCTTTCTTTGAAACAAGTGTTCTCTGTCTGTTTTACTCCTCCCATCTCATATTCTACCAGATTTCCTCCACCAAAGTTCCCTTCCCAGGCTTTATTGTGGTCCCTAAGCTTTTCAACACAGTACAAGCCCAAGCAGGTCTAGCCAAGCTGGAAAGTCTACAAGTAGGAGCAAGGTGACACAGAATGTTGTTCAAGGACAAGCCTAGCTAAAAACAAAGAAGTTTCTTACTAAGTTGGCTGCAAAGATGAATTTTTGGTCCACAGACACATTCAAAGATCACCTATTAAAGTGTAGAAAAAGTCACTGATTTCATCAATGGGAAAAGCATCTACATCCATGAAGTCTCATGGATCACATCTCATGACATCCACTGTCTTGTAGCAAATATTTAATAAATTGGTAAACTGAAGTGAGGAACTGGAAAATATCCAGAGATGAACAAAGAAAATTAAAGACATGAAAAATATGTTCAACAAGGAAATATTTAAAGGAGTTGGAAACATTATTCCAAGAAGTACAGGTAAGTTGGTTTCTTAATTACTGTCAATGAGCTAAAAATAACTTATTTCAACAACACTTTAATATATCTAAGTGAGACAGATTTTTCTGTGGCCAGAATACAGTATTTTAGTTGCTAGTAAACACACATAATAAATGAGGTAATACAGCCCAGGTGTTCTACATCTAACTTTATTTTCATGCCAATCAAAGTGAATTTTGGGAGTGAGATAGGCCTCATTTCTACCACAAAACAGCTCCTATGGAGTTTTCTTGAGCAGAGTTCCCAAAAGAGATGTGGGAAACAGAGGGTATATATAATCAAGGATCTAATTTAAGTTACGAAGGAAATTCCTAATCCTAAGTCAGAAAGTTGTCTGGAACCGCAACTTCTAATCAGTACCGGACAAAAAAATGTTAAAGTACTAGACTTCCCTCACCATGGGATGTTGGGCTGGCCTTTATTGGCTGCTCTCGCTCTGCAGTAACTTTTTACCTCGTTAGACAGAAGCAGAGAAGCCCAGCAGATGGTAGCAGAGAGCAGTTTGGTGACCACAGAACTAGTGGAGATGCCCAAGAGAAGTAATACAAAAGAGAGTGGAGATTCAATACCCAGCAAAGAGCCATAAAGAAAAGCATGACTACATTACCAGGAGACATTCACAAGCTTGCGGCATCAGAGGTATAGCTTACTTGAGCCATGTGTGCTCCCTAAGTATATATCCTCCATGAAAATTTCTGGGTCACATGTGTTCTCTGTATGAGAATCCTTCCCCCTGGTCTGGTAGTAATCTGTGGGAGAACATGGCATGTACGCACAGACACAGATACACACACACACCTGTGTGCATAAGGGATTTTTGTTTTACTTTTTTTTTCTAAAGTATCTTTTGCTTTCAACATCTCCTAGGGCTGGCTGGTAAAATTAAACCTCTCACCCATCATCTGGGGAATAGCTAGGCAAACTGTGGTATTGGACTCTAAGGTCCTGACCCCAATGTCTTCAGAATCATGTAGTTCAGCCTCCTTTTTCAATAATCAAGGCACAGGGAGGCAAAGGGACTTGTCCAAGGTCATACAAGTAGTAAACATGTAAATGCGATTTGAACTCAGGCACTGTGACTCCATAATCATCATTCTTTCACACTATACTACACTCCCAATGCTCACTGCCACAGCTCCTAGCTTCTCTAAGACCACTGATTTTGCAAGAGATGGTGCAATGGTTACAGTCAGGAAAACTGCCAGATTCCGGTGCTGGGTAGAACCGGCAAAAAAAAAAAAGGAAATTGAAAGAGTTGTTCTACAAGGCGCCTTCAGCAAAGACATTGAAAGTTAGGATTTCACAGTGACTGTTTTTTGCCAAGTCAGTTAACAATAAAGCAGCCCTTGCCAGAAACACAGTCACAGGCCAACTATGTCAGGAATGTGGGAGCCTGTGGCTGAACAGCCTTTTTGCAAATGGCTAATCTCAAAGGCTAAATTCTCAAGAAGTCAATTCAATTCAACCAACATTTCTTAAGTACATTCTATGACCAGGGTCTCTGCTCAGGTCTGGGAATACAAAGATGAAAAACAACACGGTCTCTTTACTTAATGGAGTTTACAACTGGGGAAGGGGTGAGGGAAAGAAGGAAGGCAGAGGCAGAATTTGCTGTAGGAGAAAGAACACAGGATTGGTAATCAAAGGACTCTGGCTCAAAACCTCTGTCATTTACTACTCTTTGACCTTGGATAAGTCTCTTTCCTTCTATAGGTCTTTCCATATCCATAAAATGAAGGCACTGAGACTTTCCTTGGAAAGGTGGGTGACTATGGATATGGAATACTGAATACCCTGTCAGACCCAGTCAGGGAAAAGGTCCATATTACTTTGGCTTAACTTTTTTTTTTGTTCAAAGGGAAGGTTCAGTGAGTAGGGGTTGGAGGTGGAGTAATATATATCGGGAAATGACTATGATATAAAAAGAAAAGGCATCAATAAAACCGTACTATAAAAGAGCAAACAGAAGGAAACAATTGTCGCACAAGTCTGCTCTTATTATGTTTAAGCCTTTATTTTAAAAAAAAACAATAAAAAATAAGGGCACTAAAGCAGATGATCTCTAAGGTCCTTTCAAGTTTCAAATCCCATGATCCATTCAATCAATGCTTATTAGATAAACATACACAAAAATAAGCATGAAACAAGGTGCTATGTGACAGAGGCAAAGGAGAATGCCAAACGAGTTGCTCTAGGAACGTCTGAGGGAGGCTAAATCAAAGAACAACAGCTCGGAGGACCTGGGTTCAAATCTCTGCCTTGTGAGTCACCTTGGCCACAGTCTCCCAGTTATCTCTAAAATTAAGTGGTTGGACTGATAACTACTAAGACCTCTCCAGCTCTTGGATCTTACAGCAAATACTCCAGTTTGACTAGAACACAGTTTGTGCAAGGGTCAGATGAAGCTGGAAAGGCAGGTTGTGCACTGCGGAGGGCCTTGACTGCCAGGCTAAGAAATCTCTATTTTTTTTCAATTCCTTAAGATTTACTGGAGTCTCAAAGAGGGTCCTACATATAAAATATGCTATGAGTTTCCAAATAATTTTAGAACCCTGTCAATCACTCTTTTCTTTCTCTACCTACTTCAATACTACCACTACCTTTTCTTCCATTAGTAAAAAGACATTTCTTGGAAGGAGAATGAGGAATGAGGTGGGAATGTGAAAGAAGAGGAGATACACAAAAAAAAAAATTCTCTTGGACAAGTATGATCTATTAGGCTTTTTTTTGCACAGGTAGCAGAGAAATACAGTAGCTATCTCTAACTTACATTGGGCGAGATCAGTTAACTCCCTAGAACTGGTCTACTATTCTGACTCCAGCTCTTTTGCTAGATGCACTTCACTCAACAAAGCTATAGAACATTTAAGTTGGGTTGGACCTTAGAACATGGAATGTACAAACATAGAACACATAATGTTAGGGTTGGAAGGAAACTTAGAAAAAAGAGTGTCAGAACTGGAGAGGACCTTATAACACAGAAAGTAAGAACATAAAATATCTGAATTTTATATGTATGCATACATATATTTCTCCTCTTTAATCCAGAGCTAACAGTCCCTTTACTCTCTACTTTATGGTGAGATCAGAACTTTTGCAAAGTATAAAGAACAATAGAAATGGGAGTTTTCTCATTACTACAATGCCACAACAGAGAATCATGGTAAAGTGAAAAGAATGCTAGATTTGGAGACAGAGGACCTAAGTGTGAATACTAGCTCTACTGCTTATTTACATCTGTCGGACTCTAGGTAAATCACTTAACTTTGCAGAGCTTCAGTTTTCCCTTGGACCAGATGATCTCTAAGGCCCCTTCTCCACTCTTGTTCTCATTCCCATTCTGTCCTTAAAGGCTATGTCCGATGTAGGCTCAGAAGCTAGCGTCCTTCCTCCTCCTCTTACTCAGTCTCTGGGGATGCCGATCTGACAACTTAATCACTTGACAGGAATTAGCAAGACCTCAGATCCAAAATGAAGGCAGTGTGGTCAAATCAGACATCAGACTTAGAGCTGATTACATCAGATTGCCCCCAACTGTTCCACTGTGAGCTGTCAGTTCCACAGAAAGCGATGTCCAAGAAAAGATTGGTTTGACAAATATTTCACTGACAACAGACACACAGGTTTCAGAGTCCAAGGATACATGGGCAGTAGTGGCAGAAATGGGATTCAAACCCAAATCCCTTGGTTCCAAATGGGGCGTTCTTTTCACAACCTAAAGAGTGGGTTCTTGCTTTTACAATCTGGCCCAGGGAGCACTAAATATGCCCCAACATATGCTTACATATAAAACAATATAACTTGTTAAACCTTTCTAAGAAGATTTTTAGTTAGTATTTATTAAGGATCCACTATGTGCCAGACAGTGTGTTAAGTGCTAAGGATAAAAAGGATATCATACAGCTTATTAAAGAGGCAACAAGGTCTACTGGGAAGGAGTAATAGGCTTTAAAGTCAGGAGACCTGGGCTTAAGTCCCAGCTCCAGCACTTGCTAGCTGTGACCTTCAACAAGTCCCTTCCTTTATTTAGGTCTCAAGTGTTTTATTTAGAAAAGGAAGACAATGAAAAAAAAGACAATGGACTGGGTGACCACAAGGTTCTTTGTAAGCTTTTAACAGGGGTGAGGAACCTGTGGCCTCAAGGCCACATGTGGCCCTCTAGGTTCAGTCCTTTGACTGAATTCAAACTTCACAAAATAGATCCCCTTAATAAAAGGATTTGTTTTGTAAAACTTGGACTCAGTGAAAAGGTCACGCCCAAGGACCTAAAGGCTACATGTGGCCTTGAGACCACAGGTTCCCTACCTCTGGATCAGAACACTAGCTTGAGTGTGAGCAAGTCACTTTATCACCCTTGGGTCTTGCCTTCTCTGTACAATGATAGTAATATCAGTTAGTAATATCAAAAGTAAAGCGCTTTAGAATCAGAGAAGGGACTTGAGACAAATAAGTGCTAGAACACAGAAACAGTTTATAATCAATATTCCAACAATCTGGGTTATGAGGTCCCTCTAGCTCTAATGTTCTATGCTCTATGACTATGTATCTTGGAATCGTTCTCACTCATTAATAAACACAATCCCAAACCCTCTTCAAAGCATTCTTCCCCTGCTAATAAAATATTGGCACAGAGAAAAGAAGTTTTCCTTCCCTTCCTTCTTCCCAACAATGGTTTTGACATTAAAGGTGACAACAGGAAACAAGAGAAATTATACTAGAAGGAGTTCTCCCTGTTCTCTTGCAAAAGTCCATAACCAATTCCATCCTCTCTGGAGAGGGGCCAAATTATTCATATCCTATGAGACTGCAACAAAGGTCACAATTGCAAGGATCCAAGGAAGAAGAATAGGTTATTTCTAAGGAGTCCTACGAAAGGAGGTCTAGCAATGAGAGAAATTAAGATTGCAATGGGGGGAAAGGGGAAGTCATAGAGGTGTTTAAATAAGGTTATAAGAAACAACATTTAGGTTTTGTTAATTAGTGTTAACACCACAATACAGCTGGCTGAAATTAAGAGTAACCAAAAGGGAGTGATGAGGTATCTAGGAGGAGGAAAACTTGGAGGCTAGTCCTGGCTCCAAGACTGTGTGACCACCAGGCAGTCATATCATCTTTTAGTACCTTGGTCTCCCCCTCTGTAAAATAAGGGAGTTAAATCATAATGGCAATTACCTTTAAAAGAATGAGAACTTTCATTAACGAAATGACTAACTGTGATTCCAGATGACCAACAAATAATCTGTGCCATTCACCTCCTAGCAGAGAGAAGCAGATATAGTTTTAGGCAATGCCTATGTGGGAAATTCTTTTGCTCAACTATGTACACTTCTTAAAAGGTTAACCCCCTCCCCCAGTTAAAGGGTGGAAGGCAAAGGGATGTTTTTAAAAATTAACAAAATAAAATTTTTAAAAGGAGGTTAGGTCACTAGATCTTTGAGGTTCCTTCTGAGCTCTAACATTTAATCAACCTATGAACACCTCGTTGGTATGGACAGGTCGTAATTCAATTGCTGGTATCATTTGGGGACTGCTAACCTCTCCATTTAGTGCCTCACCCCGCAACTCCTCCACAAGGAAAATGTCACCAGAATCATCAGAAAAAACAGTACTGGTGAGACAACAATGTGAGGTTATCTCAAGCACGTTAGTAATCCAGGCCAGAAATAAGAGAACGGACCAAGACAAAACAGAAACGTTTAAAACTATTAGAAGTCAGCCTGCCTCTGGGAAACCTATAATCCTATATTGAACGTTCCCCACATAGACTTTTAAGTGTAAAACCTAGTACATGAAGCAACTCTGGGGAACACATGGCTTGAAGGAAGGGTTAAGTAGCAGGGCTAGAGAAGGAAAAAAAAAGGAGGGGGGAGGGAAGAGGAAAAAATAAGAGAGAAGAGGGACCGAAGAGAACAATGGTAGAGAGGGAAGAAAAGGAAAAGGAGGGAAGATGAGGAAAGAGAGAAAGGGAAAGAGGAAGAAGGAGGTAGGAGGGAGAAGTGCAGGGAAGAATAGTTCCCGAACGCTTGAGGCTATATGGCCATATCCCCTCTTTTAGAATATATGCCCCTCTTTGGAATCAGTGGGCAGATTCCCTGAAACAGGAAGTATCACATCACATAAATCACAGGAAGGAAAAAGCAAATTGTACAACCAAACAAGATATGTACCAGAGTAGAAGGCCACACTCCCCCTTGGGTCCGGGGCCATCTGTAACCACTTCCCAGAAGGGGGCAGGCCTCATCCCCACCTCTCCTTTTATCCTAGTGTGCTGCTGGAAAGGCCCTCTGAGGGCATCTGGTACAACCTGAACTTGAGAAGGGATGCTGTCCTGCAACATCCTCAAAGGCTGATCATCCCATCCATCGACTGGCAATACAGTTCCCTCCTCAACAGCCACATCCACATTCATATAGCTGACAGAGTCGGCAGACCTGAATTCAAGTTCCAACTGTCACACTCACTGTGTGACCTTGGGCAAATCCTAAGTCATCATCCCCATCTGCAAAATGAGGAGGATGATGTTGATGATGATGATGATGATGATAAAGCTTTAAGGTGTGCAAAGCACTTTACAAATACTAAATCATTTGATCCTCACAATGACCCTGGGAAGGAGGTGTTGCTATTATCCCCATTTTACAGATTTGAGAACAGAGGTAGACAGAGATTAAATAACTTGCCTCTGAGCACACAGTTAGTAAATGTCTGAGGCTAGATTTGAACTCAGGTCTTCCTGACTCCAGATCTAGCATTGTATCCACTGGACCCCCTAGCTGGTTGGACCTGATCATTTCTAGTACTCCAATCTGTGATACTTTTTACAAAAAGCACAGCAAAGTTTACAAAGTGCTATAGTAACAGTATTTTATCCCATATTCACAAAAGCCTGGTCAGGTAGGTAATAATAATAATAGCGCCTCACATTTTTACTGTGTTTCAAGATTTACAAATGACTTTCCTCTGGGTAAAACCGTTGGCAAATGTAAGCCCAGGGGCTAGAATCTGTGGCCTTGAGGCTGTTGGCTCCCCACTCCTGGAAGACAAATCTCATTTTGCAGATCAGAATCAGAAGACAAACTACAGAAGGAAAATGACTTGCTCAAAAATCACAGAGCTAATAAAAATCACAGTTAGAACTCAAATTCAGGTCCTTTTGAGTCCTAAAGTAGGGCTTCCTCTACTTTACCAAGCTACTTCCCTTAATATTTAAAGTCAAAGGTATTTACATGTACCACACATGGGACTCTATTTTCCCATCCCATCCATCAGACACAGTTCTTCCTCCAATCACTTGCCCAGTAAGAGTGCCAGGGCAGAGCTGGCATGATCTCCCTACAATCTAGCCTTACCTGGAGGGACCAGACCCTGAGCTGGTCACAAGGTGGCATCTAAAGAGACCTCAGTGGGCAAAGAAAAGAAGCAAAAATGAACCTCAAGGAAAATAAAATTTGCTTCCCCAGAGATTTTAACTCCTCACTAAGATATACCTAAAAACCAGGAAATACCTAATGAGAGACAGTTCAGATTTCTACTTTAGGGAGGTCCATACAACAATAAACGTTGGAAAGTAATTCTTTAAAATGTCCTCCCCTTGTGCTTTGAGAACTAGATCTTTTATAGCACTATTGTGCATCCCATCTCCCTAAGGTCCCCCCACCAAAATCCTTCAGAAATGGCCTCAGCAAGTCAGCTTCCAATGGACTGCAACCCACTACCTCAAAGACAAAGGGAGCTTACTTAGATAAGACCTAGAATGGAGAGATCAGCCCATAAACATAACAAAATTTTCCCAAAGTTAGCTATGCTCAGCCAGATGAAAAACTGAAAATTATAGATTGCTAAAACCTAGAATGTAAGAGCTGGAAGCGTCCTTCAATGGCATCCTGTTAAGAATTAGAATGCAACACACAAATTGAGGGCAGAAAACAAAGGGTGTGGAAATACAGACTATGGAATGCTACATCTAAAAAGGAACTTTATCTCATCAGGAAGGTAGAACACAGAATGTTAGATCCAGAAGGGACCATAAAACACACACTCTTAGAATATGGAATGTTAAGTCTGAAAGAGACTTTCTAGAGGTCGTATAGCCAACCCTGTACTTTTTAACAGTCTGGGAAAGTAGAGCTGAGAGAGTCTTAGGTGATCTGCCCAAGGTCACAAAGTGAGGGGCGAAGCCAACACTAGAATCCAGATTGACCAACTCCCACAACAGCCCTCTTTCTACTACACCCCGCATTTTATTTAGGATTTATCATACCCTAAAAAATAAAACTGCTGAGAGTAGTTCTAAATCATTGGAGTACCTGAAATGGCAGCAGTAACAACTCTTAATTCAACGTAGGCTGTGGGGGTAAGGTTGAAAAAAATCATAGATTAGCTCCTAGGGCTTTTTAATGTTACTATCTCTGCCCAGGGTCTCATCTAAGTTTATAAAGTACACAGAAATTCCCACTTCCCCTTTAAAAACGAAATCATTTCTTGCATTTGACTCACTTGCCACTTCCTTCTTTCCCTATCCCCCTGGTAGTAAGGGCTCTCTCCCTCTTCAAAGATCTGATGTTTCCTTATGTAGGGACCTACAATAGAACATAAGCTCCTTGAGGGTCTAGACTATTTCCCTCTTTATACTCTCAGGCCTAGCATTTGTTGTGTTGTTTTTTAGTCCTGTCCAACTCTTTGTGACTCTATTTGGGATTACCTCAGCAAAGATACCGCAATGCTTGGCCATTTCCGCCTTTGGTTCATTTTACAGATATGGAAACTGAGGCAAACAGTTCAGTGCCTTGTCCACAGTAACTCAGCCAGTAAGTGTCTAAAGCCAGATTTCAACTCAGGAAGACGAGTCTTCTGGCCTCCAGGCCCAGTGCTCTGTCCACTGCACCACAGATCTGCCCAGGCTTAACATAGTACTTACTTAGTAAATTATCTCCTGAATTGAATTAAAATTCATGGATCACAAAATCAAAGCATGAGAGCTAAGAAGGGGGGTGATTATAGCTGGTGGAGGCCTCTGAGACCATTTGATCCAACCCTCTCATTTTATAGATGGGAGAAACTAAGGGGAAAGGGAAGTGTCATACAGTTATCCAATGGCAGAGACGGGACAAGAAGCCATGTTTTCAGACCAGGATCTTTATTCTACACCAAAAGCTCAAATATCTATGGCACCACCACCATCCTTTCAGTGATCCAGGTTTGCAAGGTCAGAATGATCTTAGTCTCTGCTCACTGTTTCATCCCCACATAGTGACAAAATCACCATGTCTGTGGATTCTCTAGGACATCTCTAAGCAAACAGCTACCACCCTAATCCAGGTCTACATCACTCTTATCTTAACCATTAACACAAAGGCTTCCCAACTGACCTTGCTCTCTGATCCGTCCACCACCCAGAGGGCAAATTTATGTTCCTAAAACAGTCAAGACAATGTAATTTCCTTGCTCCCTCTTCAGCCACAAGACTCTTATTGTTCTAAGGTAAAATACAAAATCCTCAACCTGCCCTCCACAGTATGGTTCCCAGCCATTATTTTATATTGCTCCATTCCACGTACTCTCTGTTCCAGCTAAACTGGCTCATCCATGGCCTTTCATCTTCTTGCCTCCCTAGTTTGGCACAGGTAATCCCTCGCACCTATGACATACTCTGCCATCTCCCCAAATCCCCAGCCTCCTTCAAAGCCCATTTCAATTGCTGCCTCCATCACAAGGCTCATTCCCCACAGGTCCTTCCTGAAGTTACCTTACATTGCTCTGTATTTACTTACCTGTATCCATGTCACATCCCTCCCACCCAGTTCAATTGAAGTTTCTCTTTGTACCATCTGGAACAGTGCCCTACATGCAGTATAGGAAGGGGTATCACTGGAAAGGGGTATCAGGAGGACCTCAGACAACATTCCTGACTCCACAACTACCCCACCATATGAGTATGAGCAAGTCACTCACATTCCTAAGGCCTGAATTTCCCCACCCTATATAAAATGAGGTACTTTCTAGTCAGTATTCCCTTTTGCCCAGGAGAGGAAGATCAGCAATCCAACACTCCATGTTCTAAGGTTCTTGCTAGTTCTAACATTCTAGGATGCTATGTGTTTTACAATGGTATTAAGGGAACATCACTGAACTCAGAGTCTGATTTTGAAATTCTGTATCTCTGACATTTGATGGCTTTGTAATGTTGGGCAAGTAACTTCTCTGAACAAGACTTCCTCATCTGTAAAATGGGTAAACAACTATTTGCATCAACCTGCCTAAGAGGGCTGTTGTGAAGAAAGTTCTTTATCAATTTAAAGGACTACAGGAATGTTGGTCGTGTTTATGTCTTTGTCTTAAGGCCCCTTCTAGCTCTAACATTCTACATTCCAAGGCTTTCTTTCAAGATCTAACATTGTGCAATTCTACATATTTACCCACTATTCTATACAACAAGCTGGGTTACCTCTGCACGTAGTCCACACAACTCCTATAACTATACTGCAAAAACACAGTCTGAAAACGGAAACGAGGGACACAATAATCCTTCTCCACCCAGCAGAGGGCAAACTAGGGGTCCAAAGGTTATGGCTCAGACACCAGTCTCAAGAAGCAGCCCTGGGGTTCCCCCAACCCCACCCCAGAGAAAGCCAATCAGGGTTCCACACAACACAGCCTCTCGGAAACAGTGAAATGATGCCAAAACATTTTACCAAGTAACCACAAGATCAGTGATGTGACTTTCTTAGTCTCTGCTGCCTGGTTTCTCTTCCTCCCCCCATGGCTCTGCCACAATAAAATAAATCTGACAAGATGCTTGGGGAGATAACCCATATATTTAAATGACTATCTCTGCCTCATGATTACATTACCTCCCTGGTTCAGTGTACCCAGGGCAAGAAAGGCAAGCTGGTCCTAGGAGAGTATTATTTGTGAGTGACTTTTATTGTCCATTATCTTACAGCATTTACACCACCGCTAGGATGCCTGGTAGGAATATTTCACAGCAGAAATATCTCTGTCGTTAGTATTCACATCGCAATTTAGTTGGATCAACCTTTCAATCCCATCCATCACGCAGAAGGGCTTTGGCAAAGAAAGCCTCTTTGTGGAACTAAATTATTGCCGGATGCCGAGGGCCCCAGGGCCCCCTTCTAGAGTGTCCATGGCTGAGTATCTCACTGGTTAAAGCACAGTACTTGTTAATAAGGTCTGGCCATGGATGGAATCAAAGGATGTTAAAAAGGACCTTGGAAAATACATCAAAACTGAAAGAAACCCTTGAACACAGGCTATCAGAGTTGGAACCAAACTCAAAACACAGAATGTTATAACACAGACATGGGAGATGGAAGGAAGGGACCTTAAAAATCAGCTAGTCTAAGACCTTTATTTTACAAATTAAGAAATTAGAGTCCCATGATCTTGGGCTTGCCTAACAGAGCAGACACCTTTGGTAAAAGAGACCAATTCCATTCAATACATCTTTTAAGTAGAAGTATAATGTAGTATTGAAACCAAGTGGTTCAAGTCAAGGTTTTGTCCCTAACCCTCTATGTGACTTTGGGTCTCAATTTCCTCATATGAAAAATGAGTTAGGTCAGACTCTTATTCAAAGGTTCCTGGCAGTTCTAACATTCTAGAGTCTTTTTAAAAACCCCTTTTGATTCTAACACTCTATCTTCTGAAGTACCTACCAGCTATAACATTCTATGCTGTATGTTCTAAAATACTTAAAATGTATTTATTCCTAAGCTTGCCTCCATTACATCATCTCTTAGTTATGTTTGTTCAATTAATATTGTCTCAGAAATGGTATATGATAATATAAAAAACAATACAACCAATCAATCCTGCTTTAAAACTTTTAGTAATAAGTGACATTTAAACCTTTATGGTTTCTAAACGTTTTACATATATCATCTCATTTATATTTAAATAAATGAAATTTGATCACAAAACGTCCCAACTTTTTGGTCACTTCAATCACTCTCAGGATTCTGTATCCATTCATTTTTTTTCTTATGTGGCCATAGTTAGTGGGTACTCTGTGCTATAATTTCTGGATGTTTGGTTTGGTTTGGGGTTTTTGCCTTTGCGTTATTTCATAAAGGTCTCTTTTCTAGCTTGTCAATTTTTCATACTTTATCATCTATGTTCTAAGGTCTTTCCCAGCTCTAACATTCTATGTTCTAAAATTCACTGACCATTAAACCTTAGGTTAAGTCACTTCTCTGGGATTCACTTTCCCCAGCTGTAAAGCAAAGAGATATGTACTATATAGCTTTTAAGGTCCTTTCCAATTAATTAAATTAGTTTCAATGGAGAAACCAACAAGATCCTTTTATACACACATACACACATGTGTGTGTGCATGTGTGTGTATGTATATAAACTTTTCTGTTGTTCCTACAAAGGAGAAAAGAGTTCTTACTCAGCTTTCTCAAGCAGTAGACAGAAAAGTCTAGGAAAAAGGACATAAACATGGCCTCAGCCAATTGCTCCAATTTCCCAAAGCAGCAATCAGACTTCTACCCTGGAACTGGAATCATGACGCTGGTATTCCTTCCCTTGTATTAAATCATCAGGCACCCACCTTCCAAATAAAGACCACAGATGTCCCCAGAAATGCTTCCAGAGACGTAATTAGTGATTCCCCAGCACATCTGCAGGCTCCCATCTGGAGCCCTTACCAAATGATGCGATTGCTGGCCAAGTAGCACAAAGTCATATGAACAGGTATGAGGAAGGAAAAGGAAATTCCAAGAACGAAGAGGCAGAACAGACATAACTACTGAACACAAACACAAAATAGGAAAGTTGTAGCTTAATGGTAATTCTCAGGAAAAAAAAAAGACAAACACCACAATCTGGGGTTTTTAAATGGATCACAAGTTTAGTATGAGTCAACAGCATGACAAAGCAGGCCCCAAATGCTAATGCAATCTTGGGTTTCAAGAAAAGAGGCAGAGGGGAATGGAATGAACAGAGGATATGGAGTTGGAGTACCTGGGTTTGAATCCTGGCTCTGCTACGTAACAACAAAAGGAATATTCTGGTGCTAACAAAAAACTGGAAAAAAAAAATAGATGCCTACCAGTTGACTGAACAAATTGTGGTACATGAAAAGAATTGAAGAGTACTGTGCCAGGAGAAGAGGCATAAACCAAGGGGGTTAAGGTCTCCCTCAGTTCTTAACCTAATAGATATCCATGCTGAAGGTGATAGTTCCCTAGTCCTCTTCCCTCATTAAGGTTCACAGAATATCAAATTTAGTTCCAAATGCCACATTTTAGAAGGGAATGTTAAAAAGCTGGAATTCGTCCAGAGGAAAACAATCAGAAAAGCTGACTCAGGACCACATTCCATCAGAATCTGTTGAGGAAACAAGAGGTGTTTAACCTAGCAAAGACTGAACTATCTTCAAACATCTGAATGACGTATAACATTAGACCAGGGAATGTAGAATGTAAGAACTAGAAGGGGCCTTTGAACATAAACTAGTAATAGCTGGAAGGAACCTTAGGTCATAAAATGCTGGAACGTAAAATTTAAGACTAGTTCATAATATAAGACATGATCTTTCTCTTTCAGAAAAAAACTGGGGGGGGGGGGATAGAAAGGACAAAGAGCAGTGATAAGGCAAAAAACAAAAGAAAACTTCAGATTACAACACAGAATTCAACCACCCTAGGGGAAGTTCCAGAAACATCTATGTCTGGGTGTCTGGCTGTTCCCAAGCCAGACATTCATTAGGTGCCATTTACATAATGCAGAACTGTCAAAGTCTGAGAGGACTGGGAAAAGGGGTGACCATTTGCAGGAGGCAAGTTCTAGAAACACCTGGGGTTGTCTCTTCTTTGGACATATTAGTATTGAAAGGGAAAAGACCATCTCCAGTCAAGACAGCCTTATTGGCTGCTCTGATCTTCCTGCCTGCCCCAAAATTATCTTAAAAAAAAACAACCGAAGGATGTACTTGGATCAATTGGACAAATCCCTGGGATGGCATAGTGCTGTGGAAAGTATAATGCTTATTTCATAGAAAAGGAAGCTGAGGCTCAGCAGAGTAAGAGGACAATGGTTCACATCTCACCTTTGCCCCTGATAACCCTGTTCTCCCTCTGAGTCCCTTTCATCTTTCAAATCACATACATCCTGTAAGATCTTGGGCAAGTCATTTCACTAGTCAGCCTCAGTTTCATCCTTTATAAAATCTGAACAATACTTTTTTTTTCCTTCCCAATCTCACAGGTTTGGGATGAAGTAAAGTGAAAAAAAAAGGGTAAAAGCACTTTCTCTGTAATTGTGAAGTGCTTGCTTCACTTCAAAAGATCTTGGTGAGGGTACTGTTGTATTCATCAATGCAGTCTGTAATCGCCCCGGAACCTTAATATAGTCCTCAGAAAAAAACGTGGCTGAAAAACAATTCATCTCCTCACAACAGTTTCAGGCGATAAGCATCTCTGCCATTAGTGAAACGGGTCCTCAACCTCGGGTGATGGATACAGCCCCTGATCAAATCCTGTCTAATCTGATGGCACCTGCCATTGTAGAAACTCTCCTTTCCACATGCTTTAAGTCTAATAAATCTTCTTGGGGGTAAGAAGGGCAAGAACAATTATCTCCCACTGGACAAATGAGGAAGCAAATGCTGGACAAGACCAAATGACTCATCCAGGGTCACCGGGCTTTTTATCACAGATTGGGGACTCAAAAGTAGATCTCCTGACTCCAAGTTCAGTGGTTCTTCCATTGCCCCCTCTGCAAATAACGTGGAAACCCCATCACTGCCGTGCCACAATCAAGCACTAGAAAAGGGTGATAACCACTCATGATTCTCATGATCACAGTCTGCATTCTTGGGAGCCCCTGTGGGAAATCATCAGACAATTAGGCCACAGATCAAACATTTCAGGCTCTATTTTTAGATATTTTTTTTTTGAGCTTCACAGAGGCCTCCAGGGCCGTAATCAAAAAGAGACCAATAGTAACGATAAAGTCAATTATGCTTCTATAGTACTTTATAACATGCCTTGCAAGCCCATTTTGTAGATGAGGCACATAGAGCAGCTAACTTACTCATGGTCAAAGAAGCAGAAAGAGTAGGAGTCAGGACAGACCCAGGTCTACCTGACTTCCAACTCTAGTGCCTCTTCTACTATATCAGGCTTGTCAATCCAAGAGAAAGAGCTCTTCACACAAAGGTTTATGCATTTTGCTCAGGCAAAGCTTTCCTCAGACATGCACAATGGGCCAAAATGCCTCGGGTATTCCCTGGGCTTCTTAAAAAGTCCAGGTTCTCAATAGTCAAATTCCTTATGAAATATGATCCTGCTATTTTTCCGAAGTCAAATTCATAATGGAACTTTAGTACTTCACCATTTAGTGCTGGGCTCTCTTTTTGCCCCAGACCCTTGCAGAGAGCTGCATCATCCCCTTCCTTCTCCTATCTTGCTTCTAATTCCCCATTCCCACACCCTACCTCGCTCAATCTCCCCCCATTCCTTTTTCTCCTTCCTTAGCTCCCCTTCCCCCAACCCTTCTCTCTCTTATTTCTATTTCCCTTTATCTCTCTGGCCTCCTTTTTCTTTGTCCCTTCTTTTTGTTGCTGTCTCTGTACAGTTCTCTCTTGGTCTCCGTTTCTGTCCTGTTTTCTGCTCCCCTTTCTGCCTCTCTCTGCTCCCCCTCTGTGCCCTATATCCCCAATACCTCATTTTCTGCTTCTCAGCTTTTTCTGTGGCTGCTTTCCCTTTGAGTCCCACTCATCTTTCAAATCACACATACCCAAATACCTGCTGCCAGCCTTGGAGTGGGGTAGGTGGTTGCCACTTTCAGTATATGCAGCCAAGGGAACTCTAATGCTTTCCCTGAGAAAAAGACCAAAGCTCCAAATGGAGAAGATAACAATTTCTCTCTTAGAAGAAAAAGGTCCCTCAAAAACTCTGACCTGAACTCCCTCACACACACTCCCTCTTAGAGCAGAAGTGTAATGTATTTTTAAAAATACTTGTATATAACAAAAGATCAGTTTCTTATACAATTCTCTTTTTTATATATTGAAATGATTGTTTATGATAACTGCCAAATTTATAATGAAAAAGAAATGTTGAAAAGAAAGCAAATGTGGATAGATCTCAGTCAAATCCTTTATATGAGTTAAAACAGATCTGGGGAGATGCCCAGTCCTTGCCCTACTTCTTCCAAACACCAAAACCCACTAACTGCAAATGTTGGACTAAAAGGAGCCCAGTTCCCCAGAGTTTTCTTTTCACATTGTTATGTCAACACTACATAATCATTAAACAAATAGTGACCCTGTAAGATTCACTGCTCTATACCTGGGAGCAAAAAGACCTGGGTAAGTCAATACCCTTAAAGTTGTTCCAGGCTCCCTAGAGACAATTGAGTAAGCAGGATGTGCCAATATTTGAATAAATATCAATAAAGAACTTCCTCTTCTACTTGGAATTCTTTTCTCCCACCCCCATACTTCAGCTTAAAGGGTATCTAACTCATCTTTAATCAGAAATGCATTTCCCAGTCCCAAAGATCATTGCTTGTTCATCAAAAGTAGGATCTGAATTCATGCTATTTTGGGCTCTGGTCTGTTTGTGCATTCAGGCTGCCCCAATCTCTGTCATCCTTTGGAGTCTGACCTTGATGCTACTTCCTTCACAAAGCCTTTCCTGATCCCTTCATGGACCTCTACTCCATAGCACTCTGTATCCATCTCACACAAGAAAGTCAGAATGTTGCAGGTGAAAGAACCTGTGAGACAGTGAATATGGGAACATGGGGCACAGAATGTTAAAGCTGGAAAGGACTCTAACTCATAGAATGTCAGCACTAGAACGTTAGAATCACAGACTCTTTAAGACAGAAGGAGCTCTCAGAGGTCCAACATTCTCACCTAAGAGATAAAGAACCTAAGCCCAGAAAGGAAACCAAGATTAGAACCCTAGTTAGTTCTTCAGTTCCCAGGACAATGGGTTTTTCATGCTGTCATATAGTACTGGTGTATGGCTCACAGTCCCCTACTAGACTGTCTCCAAGGACCATGCTTGTATTCATATATGTAAATATATACACAAATCCATTAACTTAAGCAGTTCCCAAATTAACAAATGCTTCTTGAATTGAACCATACCAACAACCAGATGAGGAAAAGAGTAACAGGTGGACAGGTGGTTTCTCTCCCTCCTCAACAGCTTTATAAACACTCAGTTCTTCTTAGCACCTTTCTCTGTGAAGAGCTAATGGTATTAGCCATTGTTCAGGAAGAGGTGACTCATGAAGCATGTTGACTAATACACCCATAGTTGTACCAGGGATAGCCTTCATAGCCAGAGTAAGAAGGTGGAATTTTCTGCCACCTGGAGACACACCCAGACTCTCTTTTCCCTTCCCTGATGTTCCTTACCCCCTTCCAAGCCTCCCAGGCATTAATGCTGAGACTTTTCACTTTTTAGTAATCCTTGATTTCATCAATATGGTACTTTCTACATTGGTGTAGATTTTGGCCTCTCCACACCTTAACAGACAAAATTATGAGAGGCTATCATCAAAACAACATTAGCTTGTGCACAACCTTTTTTGATAAGCATTTCCCCACATGGTTGGTCTGATCTTCAGATGACAAGCACAATCCACTGCTGGGCCCACAACATGAAGCCTTTTCAGCTTCAAAGGACTTAGAAGAGCTTCCACAAATCTGCATGGGGATAACCTTTAATCCAATAAGCATTTATTAGGTGCCAACATAAGCAGGGAGGTACCAAAGCATCAAAAAAAAAAAGTCTTGCCTTTAAGAGGCTTACATTCCAAGCAGGTAGGTAGCAAAGTGAATAGAGCACCAGTCCTGGAGCCAGGAGGACCTGAGCTCAAATACAGCCTCAGACACTTAACACTTACTAGCCAAGTGGCCTTGGGCAAGTCATTTAACTCCAACTGCCCTACCCTCCCCCCTCCAAAAAGCAAAATATTAAAATAATAATAATAATAAAAGAAATTTACATTCTCCTGTTAAGATACAAGATATAAACACCTAAATATACACATGACTATTTAGGAAGACAGAAAAAAGCTCCACACCATGAGGAGGCACTGGAAAAGGCCAGTGGGCTTTTTTCACTTATTTCATGTTTCTTGGTTTGGGGGGGGGGTTGTTCTGGGTAATATGAAAATATATTTTGCAAGAGTTCACATGTATAACTGATTTCACCTTGCTTTCCTTGACAATAGTTGGGGGAGGGTCTGGAGGTTCCTTTCATTCCTTTCATTTCCTTTATAACTTGGAACTCAAAATCTAAAAAAGTGAATGTCAAGATAAATAAAACAATTTTTAAAAAGAAAAAGGGAAGCCTGGTGGAAGAATATTAGCTCACATTTCACTGCTTCCTTTTGCAGATGAGGAGGCTGACAAGGTATTACAAAACACTTAACCTACCTCATCTCATTTGAGCTTCACAACCTTCCTAGAAGGTAGATAATTTGTAGCATTATTTTCATTTTACAGATGGTGAAACTGAGGCCCAGACTAGTAAAGTGACTCACCCAAAGGTCCCATAGAAAATTAGTGGCAGAGATGGGCCTGGAATCTAGGCCTCCTAAGTCCCAGTCCATCGCTTTTTCCTCTGAACTGGGCTACGTCTTCAAGCTATACTTATATTTCTTGTAAAAAGTAAAATCAAGTTCCAAAATTATGCAATTTTAGCCATCATGTGATTGGAGGCCACAACTTACTTCAAAGCTGCCTCATAAAACCTCCCTACAAAACTTGCAAAGTAGCCAGATGCTGGGGCTGCAAGAAGAATGTTCGAGAACATCTGGATCCTGCACCTCTTAGCCAAACGGAAGCAGATATTTTTCGCTTGTGTAAAAACATTTAATTTTTGCCCTAAGGATAACTAATGGAGCATGGGGAAACCATGAGGCCAGTCAAGCACAACGTGAGAATTGATATTATGATGAGCATGAAATTTTTTTTTCATGTAATCAAATATGACTAATCCTTTTTCATAAGACACTCTATATGCTGGGAAAAGGAGCTATCATATTTTCAGCCTTAGGAGTTTAGAAATAAAATACGGTGCCAATTGTATGCTAACATTCCCATTCTTGGGATGCTTCTGATCCCTTATGAGCAAGTAATGGTTCAAAGAATGAGCGTTAGGTCATTTATATTTGCTCTACTATGCTGTAGAGAACAGAAAGCTAGGCGTGGAGATAGAAGACCCAGGTTTTGGTAGCAGTTCTGGCACTAACTTTTTGTACGAATTTGACCTTGGACAAGTAATTTCATTCTCTATGCCTCAGTCTTCACCTCTGTAAAATGAAAAAATGTCAGAATTCTAGGTACCCTTCCAAATCACCCATTCATTCAAACGGCACTGGACCTGTGTCCAGATCAGATGCTACCTACTAGAGAGAGACAGAGTTTAAATTTAGTCCCTGCTCTCCTGGAGCTCAAGACAGTAATGATAATACACAAACTCAGACAACTAAAATATACAACACAGCAAAGTACTGGGCATAACAGAAAAGGCTCACTGCCAGTATGGAGGGATTAGGGAAACTAATAGTCTACGTTCTAAATGCTAAAGACGTTTTCTAAGTATTAATATTCTATGTTCTAGACTCCTTCCAACTTTCCTGTGTTCTGGGTTCTAACATTCCTTCTGAATCTCAGAGTCTATTACTTTACGAAATACATAACTCAGAGACTCTGCTAGTCAGTCTTGAAATTTTCAGACCAAAAATTAAAAACCAAAAATCAGCAAAGTGAAAGTAAGCTGGAATAGGAGCTCTGGGAGATTAATGAGACAGCCTTTAAGTCTTCTGAAAATAAATGTATTCTGTTGCAGACAATCTTTATGGGAGGCAGGCCTCTCTGTTCACCCTTCCCCATTATCTTTACCCTGTCATCCCAGAATTCAAAGCAGTTTCTTTGACTAAAAAAAAAAAAAAAAAAGCACTAAAAAATCCAGAATTAGGAAAAATAACACAGGGAGTACTTCTCACCCCTAAGAAAAGCTTCAAGAGCTTTACATATCTTCTAATTTATTCTTACGTCACTCCTGACACATTGCAAAGTATGTGCCTTCAGGGAAGTGGGTAGAGCCTTGAACTGGGAGGCAGGAAATCTAGGTTTGAGCCCTATTTCTGGCACTTAGTCTACTGACTTTGGGCAAACTTATTCTACTCCTCTGAGCCTCAGTTTCCTCATTATTAAAATGGGGATAATAATACTTTGCACTATCTGCTTCAAAGGATTGTTCTGACAACAGCACTCTCTGTTGCAAACCTTAAAATCTAATTGAATTGAGAGCTATTATTCCCATTGCTTTACAGGAAAAAAAATGACAACACTGTAAATAAAGCAAGTACAAAGGGCGCTTGACCTGGGTCATTTTAGTTCTGGCTGCTAAGACACTGTGAGAACTGAAGTCAAGAAGCATTTATTAAGCACCTTCAATGGCACTATGTGGGCACTGTACTAACCACCAGGGACACGAAATAAAAACAGCGGTCCCTGCATTTAAGAAGCTCACAGTCTAACAGGGTAGACCACACGCAAACAACTATGTACAAACAAGATGTAAACAGGATAAATTGGAGACAATTTCACAGGGAAGGCACGAATATTAAGGGGGACTTGGAAAGGCTTCTTGTGAAAGGTAGGATTTTAGCTGAGACTTGAAGAAAGCTCAGGAAGCCAGAGAATGGCAATTTGAGGCATGGGGGTCAAACACGGAAACAGCAAAGAGTGGGAGATGGTCTTGTGGGAAGAACAGCAAGGAAACCAGCACCAGTGGAGCATAGAGAACAAAAGGGGATGAGGTGTAAGACGACTGGAAAGGCAGGAAACAGCTGGGGCACAAAGGACTTTACTTTTTTTTATATTTTTATATATTTTATATTCGATCCTGGATGAAATGGAGCTCCTGAAGTTTACTGAACAGGAAGCTAATGTGGTCAGACCTGGGCTTTAAAAGGAGGATCACTTTGATAGCTCAATAAATGGTAGACGGGAGCTAAGAAAGCCTAGAGGCAAGGAGGCCAACAATTAGACAATACTAATAGTCCAAGCATGAGATGACAGGAGTCTACGCCACTTCAATGGCAGTGTCAGCTTTGATTTTCTCCCCAGTACAATGAGAACTTGCATTTGCATTATTTTCTTCATAGGGTTCTTGACCCAGGTCTTCTGACTCCCAGACCAGGATTCCCTCCGTTGACCAACTCACTTGGGAAGACCCAATGGCACCTGGCATAGGGCCTTGAAAATGCTCATTAAATATCTAAGGAAGGGAAAAGCACCTCACATTTACAGGGCAGCACTTTACAGTTTAAGGGCAGGTAGGTGGTGCAGTGGATGTAGCGTTGAGCCTGTAGTCAGAAAGACCTAAGTTAAAATGTGACCTCAGATCCTTACTAGCTGTGTAACCTATTTGCCTCAGTTTCCTCTTCTGTAGAATGAACTAGAGAAGGAAATGGCAAACCACTCCACTATCTTTCCTAAGAAAACCTCAAACTGTGTTAGGAAGAGTTGGACACAACTGAAACAACTACACAACTTCACAGTTTACAAACACTATTCTCACTAACAACAGAGGATTAGAAGTCAGAAGACTCAAATTTGAATACCAGCTCTACCACATGTGCAAGTCTCTGTTTCCTTCTCTGTAAAATGGGTGCACTGGAACAAATGGTCTCTAAAGTCCTTTCCAGGTAAAGATGATAAGGACCCAGTAAGGTAAATAATGCAAATATTATTTTCCTCATTAGTCATGAAGAATTTAGGTTAGCAGATGATGGGACTTGTCCAAAGTCACAAACAAATAAGGGGCAGAAATGGGACTTCAACCCCAGTTTCTTGAAGACACCATCTGTATGACTTTAGGCAAGTGACCTAATTTCCTTGGACCTCAGTTCCACCTACCATATAACGAGAGGTTTGGATCTGATGGCCTCTGAGGACCCTTTCAGCTCCAATGCTGTGGTCCTAAGGATACCTTCGCCCTGCACGGTGCTGAAAAGGTGTCCAGATGCCAATATCTTGGAGGTCACAGCAGGGTAATCCAAGCTGTCTGCTCAGCCTTCAACTCTGCTATTTTTCTTCTTTGATCTGTGCGCCCACACTCCTTAAGGTTTAAGTAATCAATTAAAAAAAAAAGTTTTCCCTTCCAGAGACAAAATGGCACAAAAGCTTCTCCTGCTCCCCTCCCACCGCCAATTCCAAAGGGCTAATTTTGTCTTCCAGAAGTTATGGCTGTAATTCCGTTAATAGGACGCAAGATCTATGGTGCGCTCAATCCAAAGTGTTAGGAAAGCGGCTTTTTCTACAGGAGAAGGAATATCACAGTTTCCCTCTGGGGGGGAAGAAAAGCATAACTAGAACACAAGCTCCTTGGGGGCCTTATTAGATCCTCAAAGAGCCGTCGCAGTTGCTAAAACCTGCTTTTGCCAGCAGAAGCTTCATTTTACAAATATACAACAGGAAAAGCATAAAAGGGTGAGAAAGCCCCAAAGATTAGGCTTCCCCATTGCAGAGAGCGACAGAAACACAGATCTGTGCTGCAGCATTTAGCCTTCATGACTCCTGATTTTAATAGATGTATTTAAGCGCTTTATAACCATTTGTGAATACAGAACGTTTCCTTCTTCTTTTTTTTTAAAGTATTGTTTGCCAGCTGCTGGACAGGAGAATGCTTTAAAAAAAAAAAAAAGCCTTTTCCAGACATGATAAAAAACCTTATCGTTCTCACAGATGGCCATGAGTCCTCTTGGGGACTTTGAAAAATAACCTTTTCTGACTCAGTTTCTCCTGCCCCAATCATACAAACACCAAACACCGATCATCAATTTAAAAAGGGAAAAGTTTCTCTAAGACATCTGAAAGCTTTTCTGCCCTAAAATTAGGTACCAAATATTAACAACACTTCTCAGAAAATACACTGCACAGCTCAAACACGATGTAGTAAAAAGAACACTAGACTTCAAGTTAGTCACTAACTGAGACTATATTGTGACCTAAAGCAAGTTAACTCATCTTCTCTGGGCTTCAGTTTCTTCATCTATCAACTATGAAGCCCTGGCCCTAGACTCCAACATTCATTTCCAATGTTCTAAGATGCCCTCCTAACATTCTATGCTCCAAGGTCCCTCCTGGGTGTGCCATTCTGTGCCCTATATTATATATAGCATTCGATGTTCTGAGGTCCTCCTGGTTATGGCATTGTATGTTCTAATGGTCCGTGCCTAGAACAGGCTAGACGTTGCCTAGAACAGTATTTGGAGGTCAAAATCCCTGCATCTGAATCCAAGTGCCAACAACACTTGACTGAAATGATGCTTCTGAGGAGAGTCCTACAAATTGCATGACTTTTAAAAATTCCCTTTCTTATTACAGGGAATACCAAAAAGTCCCTCAACAAATCTTAACAGATAGTAAGAAAAATTCCCCAGTGGTTTTGGTTAGAAATAATTCTCCTGATTTCATTAAGAATCCGTGCTCCTTCGCTGCAGCCAAGCCCTTACACAACTAACGGGACGTCATCAACTAAATGACCGATGTCTGAAGGGAGAGAGGGACTTCGTCAAAGTTAAAAACTACCCTCTAAATACCGTGAAGATGAGGAGACTTGTGATGTGTGCTAAAATAGTGCGCTGTTGGGGGGGGATCCAGAAACACCAAATCTTGGCCTCTGCTTATCCTGAGCCCTGCCGCCGACATACAGACCACCCTCTTGCCCAACCTCACTCTTTCCTTCATTCGAGGCCTAGTTCCAATCCAATCTCTACCATGAAATTTTCCCTAAGTATTTCTCTTAAAGGAGTTCTCTCTTTCCTACTCTGATTAATCCAAAAAGTTCTCTTTCTCTCTCTTATGAATTTAAGCACATTCTAATTTGTATTATACACACTCTGCCTCCTCTATTGGATTACATACATCTGATGGCAAAAACTGCGTCTAAGAATAGCTGCTCACATTTCTATAGCACTTTATTGTTCACACAGCACTTCACAAGAAACCTGTGAGAGAAGCTGCACAAATATTAATATCCTCATTTTAATTATTCAACAAACATTTAATTTAAGCATCTACTATATTCTAGACACTATACTAAGTAATGAGGATACAAAGAAAGGCCTTGCCCTCTAGAAACTTACAGTTTACTGAGAGGCAACATGTAAAAAACTACATACATATTAGTATATAAACAGGGTAGACAGTAGTCTCTGAAGGCATTAGCTAGCCATCCTGAAAGAAGCCAGGGAAGCCAGGAGGCAGTGACAAGGAGGGAGAACATTTTGGGCGTGGGGCACACAACCCGAGCAAAGGCATATGGGGATAGGAGATGTTCCTCACATTTGAGAAATAGCAAGTAAGCCAATATATCTGGATTGTATAGCACACGGAGGGGAATAAAATATAAAAAAGAATGAAGGATAGGAAGAGCTAGGTTGTTACAAGTTTTAACAGCCAAACAGGATCTCATGTTTGATTTTGGGATGTAATAGGGAGCCACCGGAGTTTATTGAGTGTGGGGCAGTAACAGGGTCAGACCTTGTGCTCTAGAAAAATTACTTCAGTGGCTGAGAATGGATTGAGGTGGGGTGAGACTTGAGTCATGGAGACCAACTAGAAAGATATTGTGAAAGAGAGGCTCAGAAAAGTGAGATGATTCTCGTAATGTCATGCAGCTATTAAATATGAGAGCCAGAGTGCAAACCCTATTCTCTAAAACATTAGATGAGATGCATTAAATCTGTGAGAGATCTTACCCAGTACAAGCCACCTTGTAAGACCATTTCATTTTACAGAGGAAGAAAGTGTTGCTCAGAGGTTGTGACTTGTACAAGATCACAAAAATAAAGAAATATCAGGGCTGGGTCTCAGATCTTTTTATTCCTAACCCAGAATTCTCTGTAGGACTTTTTACATAGTAATAGTTTAATAAATATTTGCTGAATTAATATGTGGTCTTGAACTGTAACATCAAAGAGTGTAGTTGGTAAGCCTATGTTCTGTACTCTACCAATCCACGGGGCTAGCAGGTCCTTGGTATCATCTACCAAAGAATATGAGACATGAAATCAGAAAACCTGTGTGAAATCTTGCACCATACTCTCTGAGCCTCAGTTTTACTATCAAATGTAAAATGGAACTACCCACCTCACAGAATGTTCTAAGTAAAGGGCTGTGTCAACATTAATGGATTACAAAAATGTGAGTCATTTTTATTCTGCTATCCCTATATCGATAACTGGTCTCAAGTCCGGGGTTCACTTTTACCTGACAAGCAAGTAAGACAAACAGATAGGTGCAGCTGGGCTCCTGAACATACTCAGCAGGCTACGAGTCCTCTAGAACACAGACTTATCTGAGCTCCAGGTGACTAAAGAGGAGTCTTTCTTTTCTCTTCTCTCTCCATCTCCCTCTATGTCTCCATTTTGCTCTCTCAATTTTTCTCTCCCCCCCTTTTTCTCAGTCCCTCTTCCTTGTCTTCTCTCTTTCTGTCTCTGTCTCTCCCTCTCTCTCTCTGTCTCTCTCTCCCTCTCTCTCAGAACTAGGAAGACACTTGGCTGAGCTCAGTAGCTGGAGAGGGGACAACACCGGAGCCTTTGCCAGCAACAAGGCAGCTTCTGTTCCCGTCCCTGATGTGTCCCCTCCCAGCAGAGATGAGCAAGCAGACGGGTCAGGCAGCCAGACAGAATCATCCCAACTATCCTACATCCGTTTTTCTTGTCATCGATTGAAAGGCTCCATTTCACAAATGAGACATGTGTGACAGACGTCCTACACCCTGTAACAGTGCAAGCTGTCCCCTAGAGATGCATATTGTCGAAGCAAGGCTTGCCTAGGAATGAGGAGACCCAAGTCATGCCTCCTCTTTGGGCCTCATTTTCTCTGCTTATAAATGAAGGGATTTAACTAGATGATTTCTGAGGTCCCTTGCAGTTCTAATACTGTGTGTTCTGACATTCTCTATCCTAAGACCCCTCCCAGGTCTAACATTCTATGGTAAGGGTTCTTAATCAGGGGTCTGTAGAACCCCAAGTGGCTTGTGGATAGATTTTAGAATATATATAAAACTGGATGGGGGGGAAGGAAATCACATCATTAATTTCACTAACCTCTAACTGAAATTTAGCATTTCCTCCAACATTATTCTGAGGCTTCCCCAGGCCACCAAACTGGTGATTCTCCAGGATCTCTCTAAGTTTCAGGCTTGAGGAGTCAGAGAGTGTCAATATGCTGGTAAAGTTCAAAGTTCCCCTGCCACCTGTTCTGCATTCATCCTGAGAGGGTCACTGACCTGATTATTTGGTCTTTGACCCTTGTAATTTAAGAAAGCATGGAGCCAAATGGATCTGATTTCCAGTCTCTTTTTCTAAAGAGCTCAGGGAATCAAATTGAGAGCAACATTCTTTGAGGTAAGAACTATGAGAATAGGGAAGGGAGGAAAGAAATACCACCACACATCCATAGTCTGCCCAGAGTCAGGAACCCCAACTGCTATCTAGAAGTGATGTCAAGGGAAAATACCCTGAGACCAGTCAGGAGAGAGAGAAGGCAGTTAGCAGGCATTACTCACCTGCCCATCATGTCTCAGACTTTTCTCTCCTCATCACAGCTACCTCCAACCTAGACCTTTATCAATAGCCAACTGGGCACCCAAAAACTGGTATAGACAATTTTCCATCCAATTTCCCAGCCAAATATGACGCACCTTTGGAGTGTGTATGAGTTAACAAGCATTTATTAAGTGCTTACTATTTGTTGGATACAGTGCTAATCACTGGGGATATAAAGATACACACACAAAAAAAAGTCCCTGCTGTCAGTGAGTGTGGGAGATATCATATAAATAAGTAGCTACCCACCAGATATATACTAAGCGGATGGAAGACAGTCTGTATGTTCTCAAAAGCAGATCAAGAAAAACAAAGTGCTTCTGAAGCCTGGAATTATAATGATAATAATGTTACACTAGCTAGAGAGGATTATAGTTTACAAAGCACTTTCTTTACAACAGCTTTGGGAGGTAAGTAGTCAACAAACATCTATTAAGTGTTTACTAGACACTGTACTAAGCAATAGGAATGCTTGTTGTTACTGAGTTTCAGTCATATCCAACTCTCTATGACTCCATTTGGGGTTTTCTTGGCAAAGATAATGAAGTGGTTTGCCATTTCTATCTCTAGCTCATTTAACAGATGAGGAAACTGAGGCAAGTAGGGTTAAGTGACTTGCCTAGGGTCACACACCTAGAACATATTTAAGGCTGGATTTGAACTCAGGCCTTCCAGACTTCAGACCCAGCACTCCATCCACTGTGCTACCTAGCTGCCCTAATGGCAATGCAGAGAAAGTTAAAAACGGGTCCCTACCCTCAAGGAATTTATAGTACGGAAACTAAGAGGCAGAGAGGTGAGGTACCCCAGCATTCCAGGCCTAGGGGACAGGCAGTACAAAGGCTTAGGAATAGCAGAGAAGTCACCAAGACTAGATTATAGAGTGTGTATGAAGGAGAATAAAGTGTAGAAAATGTAAGTATTACTATTTCCATTTTGCAGATGAAAAAACTGAGGCTCTCTTTCTATCCAGTTGATTATATTCTCAAGATGCCCTCATGCAAGAGAGAGCTCATTTATCAGAAAGAAAAAGAGGAAAGGGAGATGAGGAAGGAGAGATCTGATATGCTCCCTTAATTCATGGTGAAGCTTATCATTCTGTGATCCTCTATACTAGAGGGTCAAACAGCAGGACCACGTTAAAAAGTAACTGGGAAATATTGAACAAAATAAAGAAAAACACAGTAAAACATTGACAATATTCATTTGTGTTTTTCTAAGTCAATATGCAGCCTGTGGGGAGAAATGTATTTCTAGCTGAGTTTGACCCCACTGCTCTAGACAATGTCTTCACGTGCAACCGTGTCGCTGTGGAGAAGATGGCTGTGTAAGAGCGATTACTGATTTTAATCTGAGATTAGGAATCCTGTTATCAGACATGATATAACAAATTCATTCACTTCTTCTGAGCACCCATCATAATGACTTTCATAGATTTCTCTTCCCCCCACCATCATGTAACATTAGTTTATAAATATTTCAGTCAGGTGTCATCTGATTATTAGAATATACCATTATAGCACTTTACACATTGGCTTCTTTTTCATTTAATGGTCTCACATTCTGTCACAAAATGTTGACCCTCTACAGGGCAAAGGGCTGGTTTGAGTTCCCTTAAAGTGTGAAAGTGAAGTTTTCATTGTATAGATTTCCAGATTCAGTTCCCTGTTCTAGTCAACTTTCTTTTAGGTGATAGTAGGAAGGGGACTAGAAGTTTCTAAAGAGAAAATTTAAAAAACACAAATATTAGAGCTGAGAGGGACCTTAGAACACAGGACATTAATGGAAAGGTATCTCAGGTCACAGGAGATAAGAGCAGAAAACAACCTCAGAGCACAAACTATGAACGGAATGGTGTCTAGCAATCTAAGGGCTAGAAGCAAGGGGTACCAAAGGTGTCCTCCAATCAACCTTATGGAAAACATCTCTGGGGAGGCTGTCACTATAAGGGAAGAGCAGAAAGAAATTCACCTGGGGCTTAAAAGTGTGGGGATTGGGGTACTAGAAAATCAATTGCTACCTGGTAGCTTCTCATTTTCACAGATACTCTTGCAAAGAAGCATCTTGGTTCATCATTCTTGATAAGAACATTATTCATACTGGGAAGGCCCTTAGGACACAGGACATTAGCGGAAAGGCATCATGGTATAACAGACAAAGAGCTGGCCTTGGAGCCAGGAAGATGTGAATTCAGGTTTCACTTCTAACATACACTGCCCAGGTGAAGCTGAGCAAGTCATTTAACTTGTCAGTGTTAGACTATAAACTGCAGAAAAGGTTCCAACCTGCTCTGGTACATTGAATTTTCTTATCTGCAAGTTCCCTATATCAATGACATCACAGGTCCGAACTCTATTCTTGCTTTTGTCATTGTTTAGTCAGTTTCACATCTGACTCTTTTTGACCCCATTTGGGGTTTTTCTGGTTTGTCATTTCCTTCTCCAG
Organism: Pseudocheirus occidentalis; assembly: GCA_028646575.1. NCBI lineage: Eukaryota > Metazoa > Chordata > Mammalia > Diprotodontia > Pseudocheiridae > Pseudocheirus > Pseudocheirus occidentalis. The sequence goes on along the minus strand of CM053595.1, from coordinate 76,979,340 downwards.
CTCATTCTGCAGATGAGGAAATGGAGGTAAGTGGGGGTTAAGTGACTTGCCCAAGGTCACACAGCTATTAAAGAGTCTGAGGGCAGATTTTAATTTAAGAAGATAAGTCTTCCTTATTCCAGGCCTGGCACTCTATCCACTGAGCCACGTAGCTGCCTGATTTCTTGCTAAATAGGTGCTAATATGAGAACATAGAATGTTAGTTCTTAAGGGACCCGAGGGACTATCTAGTTCAACAGTCTCATTTTATAGATGAAGAATGAAGGTTAAAGTGACTTGCCAACAGCACAAAGTAAGTAAGAAGCAGAGCCAGAATTAGGACCTGGATCCACGGAATCTAGTAGAGAACTTTCTACTCTCCCACGTGGCTTCTATTCCACCTGATAAGGTCAATGTTCCACCAAGCTTAAAAAACAACATGACACAGTGATTGGCAATGACTCTCCATGGGCCTGAGACCAGGATATATCTCATGGAAACTTCAAACAAACTGTAATCTTTTGTGACAGCCTGAAGCAGGACATTTCTAAATCAAAGAATCTAGTGGAACAGTGAAGAGCCAAGGCGTCAGACACACATCCTGATGGCGCCCCCCGATACTCTCCTAGCCTCAGAACCAGATTAAAATGTAACTGGGGAAATGCAATACAAAAAAAAAGTACAACGAAACACAGATAATATTACTTCTTAAAACTAAGTCAACATGCA
>CM053595.1:76967980-76978132 GCA_028646575.1 Pseudocheirus occidentalis | reverse complement strand
CCCCGTGCCGTCCTGAGGGCCCTTGGCAGAACAGCAGCAGCAGCAGCTTTTCTTGCAGTAGGCACATTTGCATTCTTTGTGTTTGCAGAAGCTTACTTAAAATACAGGAGCCTCCAGTGGAACAGCAGCAAATTAGGAGGTCCATGGCTGAGGCATAAGTACAACGGAAGGTTAAGGTTGCACTGACTCTGGAGTCCAAGGACCTGGGTTCAAATCCTGCTTCTGGTGATGCTACTGTGTGATAATAGGCAAGTCTCTTAACCTCCCTGGGCCTCAGTTTACTTATCTATTAAGTCAGGGCCTCTGGGGTCCCTTCTAGTTTTAGAGTCATAATCCTATGATGTAGATTATAAGCAAGGCAAGTGGAGAGATCTCTAGTGGCTTTCTATCATCTCTAGGATGAAATAGAAAATTTCCTGCCTGGCTTTCACAGCCCTTCACAACTTGGTTTCTTCTTACTTCTCTCATCTTCTTATGTTTTACATCCCTTCGCGTACATGTGTACTACAATCCGGAAGGATTGGCTCTGCTGTGGCATGAATGAGACATTCCATCTCTGAATGGAGCATTTGCACTGGCTGCCTCCCATGCCTAGAACCCTCTGCCTCCTTCTCTCAGTCTCCCAGCTTCCCTGGCTTCTTAATTAGTTCATGTCTGAACTAATTCCACTTTCTTCCCTACCTCCGCCTGATAGTGTCTTTCCTCTGAGATCGCCTCCAATTAGATGGATAGATATAGATATTGCATGTACGGATATTTGCACGTTCTTTCTCTCTCAATAGAATGTGATAGAGGGCAAAGACTGTTTTTGCCTGTCTTTATAACTCCAGGGCTTAGCACAGTGCCTGGCTAGTAGTAGGGACTTAATTAATGCTTGTTGACTTGATCTGACTGATTCTCTCTTGTGCAAGTTCTTCACAGAATTTCTCCACCCACCTCTTTTCTGTCTGCAAAGGATAGCAGCACAAGGGCTGCAATACCTTACTAGTCTTGTCAATCATGAGCTCTGCAGCTGTGCGGGATGGCCAAATATGCCATTGAAATGAGGTTTCTTATGGCTTTTGCAGGCGTTTAAAAACCAGTTTGGCCAGCTCCTTTATTTGCTTCTCCAAAAAGAACTTATATTTAACTGCAACTTCCTTATTTCTTCTGGTTTTATTTATAATGAAAATGTCAATATGGATATGATTCATTTCCTCTGGTACTGTGTTGACTCATCGGCCATTAGATAAGAATCTTACTTTTAGAGCACCAATAATTATTTATTTATAGGTGGTTTAAACATTGTACTCCTTGACACCTTTTTCCCCTCTTCTGCAGCTCTGCTATAATCACTGCAGACATGGAAGGGGATTGTAGAGGACCGAGGGCCATTTTGTATTATTCTTTGATTTATGATTGTCATGGTCAAAGAATCCACAACCTACCAACCCACCTCTTGGTGACAAGGCTCTCTATACTTAACCAGACATGCTCTTTGGCCAAGATTGTACTCTAACCTTCCCCAGTACAATACAATCTACCAGACACGGCATTCTACTGTGGCCTTCAAGTAGCTCAATCAGTAAGGCATTGCAATTGGACTTTTGTGGTGGGATTTAGTGTGACATCCTAGAATTTTCCCAAGAATTGAAGTCAAACTCAGTGGCCAATAATTTGCAGGTTCCATTTTTTTTTTTAACATTAGGTCAACATTTACCTCTCTGTAGTCCTGTGGCATTGCTCCAATTCTCTGAGGTCTTTCAAGGATCACAGATAGGGGCTCGGTATTCACATCTGCCAGTTCTTTCAGTATTCTATGCAGTTGCTTGTCTGGCCCTGGTGCCTTGAATTTATTGAGGGCAGCTGAGGTTTCAGTTCCCAGTTCATCATTTTTGTTTTATATTTGCCAGTTGGAGGATCATTCTTTTTGGAAAAGAAAACAGAAGCAAACACAAATTGAGTTGTTCTGCCTTCTTACTTTGCCCCACCCACTCCGAGAAATGATCCTAACCCTTCTTTAATCTTCCTGTCTGCAATATACATAAAAAAGCCCTTTTTTTTAATTAATGTTGACATTCATACCCAGCTTCAAATTGCACTGAGTCTTTATACTCCTGACACTATTCTTACAGGACCATGAGGCTCTTTTGTATCTATTCTCCATTATTTGTTATTGCTTTTGTCTTCTTTGTGTGTCTTTTAAAAATAAAAGTGAGTGATTTCCCTATGCATCCACATAGGCCTCTCTCTCTCTCTTTCTCTCTCTCTCCCTCCCTCTCTCTCTCTCTCCCTCTCCCCCTCTCTAGTGTGTATCAGAGATGGGTGATTTGCCCCGGGGTCACGCAACTAGGCTGAGGTCTTATTTGAACTCAGGTCCTCCTGACTCCAGGGCTGGTGCACTATCCCTTGTGCCTCCTAGCTGCCCTAAAATGAATCTCTTTAGATGCCCCACCATTCTTATCCACTAAAATTGTTTGTGTTTCTTTTGTCAGACTTTCATTCCTCAGTGGTTCCTAGCCCTTTTGGATTGACTTCCCATGTAAAATTTTAGACCACAAGATCTTGTCTATCCTATGGAGGCCCTTCAGTACTGTAGGAAAATATACTGAATCTAGAATCAGAGAAACAGGGTATTTGAATTCTAGCCTTGCCGCTTACTACTTGGTGTAACCTCTCTGGGACTTACTTTCCTCATCTGTAAAATGAGAGACTTGGATTAAGTGACCTCTAAGGCCCTTTCTAGCTCTAAAGCCAAATGATCTTCTGATCCATAATCCTTTCTCTGAACTATTTGAAATTCCTTTTCTCAAAATCTAGGCAGATATCAGAATGGGTCCATTTTCCTTTCCTTCTCCATCAGGACTTCTTGCTCTCTTCTCCCAAGACTCCTACCCGTTCTAGCTCAGCAACCAGGTCCTCCTTCTTGGTCAATCAAGTCCAGAATTCCATCTTCCCTTCTTCCTTTCTCTGCCTTTTGAAGGATGAATTGATAACTATGGCAAGTCACAAATATATACAGTGCCCTGCTTTTGGCAGCAGGAGAGAGCTCCAGCACACGCCTGAATATTTGGGGGTCTTTTGTACCCAGCTATAATCATGCCTCTGCAGCACATTTGTGATCTATTCCCCATGCTCCTGAGGTATTTCTTTTTTCCAGATGGTCTGTAGTATTCTCCCACTGTTAATATCAATTCTGATTTTTTTTTAAATTTGATTTTCACCCATCAATTCTGTATCCTGCTGTCCCCCTCCAATTCTGGGATTTCTCTAAATGAAGGTCTTTTTAGTATACGATGCTAGAAAAACAGTATGCTGAAATAGATTGAATCCCATCTCTGATACACACTAGTTATGTGAGCTTGCCAATTCATTTAACCCTTTAGTGCCCCAGGCCAGTCACTTAACCATTTTGTGCCCCCAGGAGACTATCCACTACTATAAACTGCCGTGTAATTTCATCTGCAATGGTAGAAGGAATTTTCTCTTCGGAAATTAACCACACCAATGGAATCATGGGATCTGTTCAAAATAATAATAACAAAAACAATAGCAACAATAATGATGAGGATAACAATAACACGTGGCACTACTTCACCTTTCCTTTTACTTATAACATTGCTTTCCATCAGTCTCTCGTTCCATAGTCATATCCTGGTTATGACTTTGGTTATCCCACCAAATCCCAGAGAACCCATTGATGCTACATTGTCCTCCTCATGCTACTTTTTTTATTACCTTGTCTGTTACTCATATTTGTGCATTTGTGTGTTGACATAGGAGTGTGCATTCTTCTGATCTTATTTCTTCTTCCTAAATTATACCTATATATTCCATAAATCTCAATAGAGATATACGGATAGTTTTCCCCATTTCTTCCCATCCCCATCTTCAATTTATCAGCCTTTTGATCATATTTACAAAACTTCAGACAAATATATGCTTACCCACTTTCAGGTGCGCTCTATCCCTGGCCAAGAGTTCATCATTCTGTTACTTTAAGCTGTGGATCATAAATCTAAATCCCATTCTCAGATATCATTTTAACCAGCTGTTTACTTTCCATATCTGTCTATATCCTCTGAATTGTCTACTTTTAATCAGCTATAGTGAAGAAAACACCACCTGTGCCCCTCACAGCTTCACTTTCTTGCCCATAAGTCATAATCACTTGCAATGCTCTTGTGGAATCAGGACCCCATTTTGTTGAACTTCTTAAGACATTAATGTCATTGAGAAGGCCTAGACTTGGCATAGTTAACCTGAAAAAACTAATGGTAATTATCATTATTATAACTAACATTTATATAGCACTTAATATGTGCCATGCCCTCTGCTATGCACTTAACAATTATTATCTCAATTGATCCTCCCAACAACCCCAGGGAAGTAGGTGCTATTATTATCCCCATTTTACAGATGAGAAAACTGAGGCAAACCGAGGTTAAGTGACTTGCACAAGGTCACACAACTAGTGTCTGAGATTGGATTTGAGCTCAGGTCTTCCTGACTTCAGGCCTAGCACTCTATCCACTATACTGCCTAGCTGCTCTGTGGGAAAATGTGTTCTCTTTGCAAAAAGAAAAAGAAAAATGTTGCCTCTAGAAGTATATTGAAAGAGCCTGCTCACTTTGCAGAATGTTCCTAGGATGGTCCAATTGCAACTCGGTCATTGGATCCCACTTACCATGCCTTTATCAATCTCCTAACTTTGCATTTCTTTCCCCCAGAATTATATTTATTCTGCCAATCCAATTCCCTCTTTGTTCTTTGTCTTCTTAATGCAGTTGTAAGTTGTATCTTGAATATTTGTAAGGCTATAAATTGGCCAGTGTTCCTCCATTTGGCTGGACAATGTGGCTGTGAGGACTGCTTGCAGGCATATGGGCTAATTTTCCCCTTCTTTTGTTGTTGCTTGGTTGTTTTCAGTTGTGTCTGTGTCTCCATGACCCCTTTTGGGGTTTTCTTGGCAAAGATGCTGGAGTGATTTGCCATTTCCTTCTCTAGTTCATTTTACAGCTGAGAAAACTGAAGCAAACAGGATTACATGACTTGCCCAGGGTCACACAGCTAATAAGTGTCTGAGGTTGGATTTGAACCCAGATTTTCCTGACTTCAGGCTTGGTACTCTATCCCCTGCCCCACCTGGCTGCCCCTGTCTCCTTATATATACACAAGTGAAGGTCTCCACTGCATCGGGGCCATCACCAATTGTCCTGACCCATTTCTTACCACCAGACTCTGATTACTCTGAAGGAGAGAGTGAGGCTGATGACTTTGCATGGCTCTGCCTCACTTAAATACCGTTAAATTGCAAGTGAAGACATCACCCTCCTGATGTCACTGGTCCTCTTTGAGAATGAAGGACAAACAATTACAATATACAAGTGATAAAAATGTCTTAGCTAAACCAGAAAAATGCAGAATCCTAAGTTAATTTTTTGAAACTTTCTAGGTTTCTTCTTAGGGTATATTTATCCCCTTTTGAGTTACCATTAGTATTCACACAAATCACCTGGAATGGGTAGTGGTCATCAGCTGTAACAAGTCTTGAGGGGTTCTCCATTATATTCCACTTACACGCCTCAGAATGGAGGTAGATCTCTTTTCTGTTCGTGTCAGGTTGACAAATAGTTGTCTGAGTACTCAGCTTGGAGTCACTCACCATCTCTACTCTCCCGCATCTGGCTTTTTTAATGGCTATTGTCTCTTCTTGTTGCACCCAAGAATACGTAGAAATCTTTCTTTGGGCAGAAGAGGTTGTTCTCTTCTGAGTGGCTTCCGCTCTCCCTTCTAAGAGGAAGAGATTTGTACCCATTACCAGTAACTTAATGGTTCTTTTTTCCTTCTATCAGAGATTACGATTCTCCTCTGACCCTTTGGATTATTTTTCTTCTTTGCTTTCAAGAATTTCTGTGTTCCTCTTCTTCTCTAATAATACTTTTTTTCCCCTGATAGGCTGAAGAATAGAGAGATATTTCTCTAGCCCTTTCACTGCATGCTTGGTGAGGGATCCCAAACCACATTTTGCCCAATATGGCCACCATTCAACACTGGCAGCAACACGTACTTAACTTTCACTTTGCATGTTACTGTGAATTCTCTTTGCCCCCCACAGTAATTGGAAGATTTCTTCTCTTCTTCCCCTGATAGCTTTCCACCAAGTGCTATGCCACACTACCACCTTGCCCCACCTTCTTCTCATCAAGCTGGGGGGCTTAGCTGCTGAACACTCCAAATCAGGCTTCCCTGCCTTTTTCTCATGAGGATGCTAGCTTGCTCAGTTACATTTGACTGGAAATTAGCAGCTTCTTGTCAAAACCTCAATGAAAACAAAATCTGCCCAGTCCTCTGCCAGAGGGTTTCAAACAGAAACCTAATTACTAGAAATATTTTATTGATTTAAATCAAATTACCTACTTCCTTCCTCTTACCACTGGTAAGCTCAAGATACCACCTTGACATCTCTCTGGTACCTGTTGGTAATATGTCTCAAGAGTTTAAACTCAGGAGAAGCCTAACTAGGGGCCAATCGTGATGGCTCAGGGTGTATCCTGGCGTGGTTGGGAGCAGTAAAGAAAGATATGAGCTCAGTGAGGAGTGAGGGGATTATGTAGAGAGCAGAGAAGTAGAGGGGAAATTATCTGCCAAAAGCAATCCCCACAAGAGGTCCAAAGCTATAGATCCTACTAGCTCCATTTAGGATGGATGTCTCGGGACTGCATTTTGGTGCTAATTAACCCATATACTACTTCAGTAATTACTAACTTTGTCACTTGGGGTACTCCTACTGGCAGATACCTATCTATACTATAGAAATACTTCAGTGGTAGTAAAGAGTGCACACTATTATGAATTAGGGAACCTGGGTTCAAATCCCAGATCTCTCCTTTTTTAAAATAATGTTTTATTTTTCCCCAATTACATGTAAAATTTTTTTTTAAACATTTGTTGGTTTTTTTAAATTTGCATCCCAAATTCTATTCCTTCCTCTCCCTCCTGCCTCCGAGTCAGTAAACAGTCTGATATAGGTTATAAATGTTCAGTCAGTAAAACATTCTATATTACTAATTTTGTGCAAGAAGACTCAAACCAGAAGAAAAAGTCAAAAGGACCTGAAATCTAAGGAAAAAACGAAAAAAGGAAGATGGAAAGAAAGAAAGAAAGAAAGAAAGAAAGAAAGAAAGAAAGAAAGAAAGAAAGAAAGAAAGAAAGAAAGAAAGAAAGAAAGAAAAGAAAGAAGGAAGGAAGGAAGGAAGGAAGGAAGGAAGGAAGGAAGGAAGGAAGGAAGAAAAAAGAGAGAAAATAGTATGCTTCAGTCTGTATTCAAAAAATATCAGTTCTTTCTCTGAAGGAAGATAGCACTTTCCGTCATGAGTCCTTTGAGATTGTCTTGGATCATTATATTGCTGAGAATAGTAGCTAAGTCATTCACAATTCTTCATCGTTTACTGAATACTGTATGCTCTATACTGTATACTGTTCTCCTGATTCTGTTCACTTCATTTTGCATCAGTTCATGTAAGTCTTCCCAGGTTTTTCTGAGAGCCTTCTGCTTGTCATTTCTTACGGCACAATAATATGTCATCACAATCATTTGAACTCAGGAAAATGTCTTCCTGGCTCTGGCTCAGCACTCTAGCCACTGTGCCACCTGGCTGCTCAAGAGTCAGAGGACAGGGATGTAAATTCTGCTTTTGATGCTTACTTATGACCTTGTACAAATCATTTCAATTCCATGGACCTCCTTTTATTGAGTGTAAAATGAAGGGGTGGGATTAGAGAAGGCCTCTGAGCCATACCCCACCCCAGCTCCAAATTTCTGCTTCTATGATATTTGCCCAGATGAAGAGGCAGCAAGTCTGTTAGTAAAGACTAAATTGTTCCCTGTAGGTGCTTGCTGAGCAGAATTCGGGGCCGAGGAGGGGAGGGGGGGCACATCAAGGGAGGGGGTGAAGGTAGGGATGGAGTCTGGAGCTAATGAGGGACTTTGGGAGCTGTGCTGGATGACTTCTGAGCCAGCCAGTGATCAGAGCTATGGCTCTCCAGACACAATGTTTGGCTAACCAAGTGGAACAGACATTGTATTTGTTGTATTCCTACAGCAAGCAGGATTTAGGCCATAAGGAGCAACCTTACTGGTGAGCCTCATGAGTCACAAAACGTCCTAAGCTGTCTTGGCTGGGGACCAGGACAGATGAAATACTCTATCATGAGGCAGAATGGAGTTAGGAAAATAAGCCCTGCGTTTGGAACCATAGGACCTGGGTTCAAATTCTGCTCTACTCCTTATGCTTGTAGGATCACAGATCACAGCTGGGAAAAGATGGGTCTTAGAGGCCATGGAGTTCAACTTCCTTGTTTTATAGATAAGATAAACCGAGGCTCAGAGACTAAGGTCACTCAGCTAGTAAGTGTATGAGGACTGTTGGACCTGTTTCTTCCTGACCACAAGTATAGCATTCTACACTAACGAGCTATGTGATGTTGGGCAAGTTAATTAGCTTCTCTGAGCCTCAATTCGTTTTTCATCTATAAAATGGGGGACTTGTACACTAGATGATCTCTAATATCTATTCCAAATATAAATATTACTATCTAAGATAGACCCCTGTCATCAAAGGTAACCGTCTCCCAAGATGAGAATCTCCTAGGAGTTTAAAGAAGCCCTAGCTGAAACGTTCCATTTTCTTTCATGAACTTTCCTCCCCAAACCCTACCACCATCATCACCACTTCATGAGACTGCTAAGAGCAACTAAGTAGTGTAGTGGACAGAAGAAAAAGTCAAAAGGACCTGAAATCTAATTCTGCATCAGACATTTATTAGCTGCATAACCTGGGCAAGTCACATAACCTCATTATGCCTCGGTTTCCTCATCTGTAAAATGAAAATCATAATAGCACCTACCTCACAAGGTTTCTGTGAGGATCCGATGAGTTAACATATGTAAAGTGCTTTTTTATAAAACAGGATGTTAACACTGCTCACAGAGAGGGAAACTGAGTCTCGGAGTCCTTCAGGATTGTATGACCATGGACAGACTAGTAATTTACTTGAGTCAAAGTTTCCTTTGTGTTAGATTAGATGATCTTGAGGTCCCTTCTAGTGGATAAAGTTGTCCTTTCTGTAACAAAGATCATCATGGACAAGAGAAACTAGATTTATTCTGCTGGTTCCAGATGGTAGAACCAGAACCCTAATTACAGGAGGCAGACTTTTTCTCAGCACTGGGAAAAGCTTCCTGAGCATCAGAATTGTCTTAGAGTGGAAGAGGGAGGCTGTTTGAGAAGGTAGCCAAGGTCCCCGGACTTGTCTGTCCTTTTTCTCTCTTTGTATCCCTGGCACTTAGCACAGTACCTGGCCAAAGCAGACACTTCAATGTTTGTTGGCCTACCTAAAGTTTTAAGTCTTCAAACATGGTCTATGTTGATGACCAATTAATTGTTGGAGATGCGGGAGGAAGCAGGGCTCATACTAGAGGTAGTGAATTCTTTGATCCTTTCCAATGCTGTGATGTTATGACTTAGATTAAATGCACACTAAGTTGAAACAAAGTCTTCATTTAAGAATCCGGTCTCCTTGATTATTGCTCTAGGCTTCTTCCTGGTTGCTGTTCAGTTTTTCAATCATGTCCAGCTCTTTGTGACTCCATTTGGAGTTTTCTTGGCAGAGATACTAGGGTAGTTTACCATTTCCTTCTCCAGCTCATTTTACAGATGAGGAAACTGAGGCAAACAGGGTTAAGTGACTTGCCCAGAGTCACACAGCTAGTAGTGTCTGAGGCCAAATTTGAACTCATAAAGATGAATCTTCCTGATTCCAAGCCCACTTCTCCATTTGCTGCACCACCTCTTCTCTTTGAGGGATCCCCAACCCTGATGTGGGCTGGGGTAGAGGAGATGCCAACCAGTATTCTGGACTGCCCAGGATATCTTCCAGTTTCTGACTCCCAACAGAAAACAGTGAGAGAGCAATGTGGTATAGTAGAAAGCATTCTGGATTTGATTATAAACCTGAGTTTGCACCTCAGCTCTGCTGCTTATTCATGGAATGCATGGGGAGGGTATGTTGGTAAATGTTTAACAATGGGCTTTCTGGAAAAAATGTACATACACACTTTCGAGCTTAGTCTGCATTACTAATATTTTGTCCATCACTTTCCTAAGTTAA
>CM053595.1:76909772-76967880 GCA_028646575.1 Pseudocheirus occidentalis | reverse complement strand
AAAACAATCAATGTCAATCCATCAAGCCCTGATCTGAAATGTTTTCACATTTCCAGGGTGTAAATTTTCATTCTGAACATTTAACAGTCAGCTGTCTCGAGCTGCTTCAAGCTGATTCCAGTACACTTCTACCCATGGATATACTGCTTCACCAGGGACTTGGTTTCCTCATTTGTAAAAAGAAGGATTGGGTGTTGGATAAGTTCTCATCTTACTCTGACATTCTAAGATCCCATTTAGACTTAATGCTCTGTATTAAAAAGTCCCTTCCAGGGGGTGGCTAGGTAGCACAGTGAATAGAGCACTGGCCCTGGAGTCAGGAGGACCTGAGTTCAAATCCAGCCCCAGATACTTAACACTAGTCATGTGACCTTGGGCAAGTCACAACCCCAATTACCCTGCCTTCCCCCTTCCAAAAAGCAAAAAAAAAAAATTAAAAAGTCCCTTCCAGTTCTAACATTCTATACTATGGAAGGGCCCTTCTAGGTCTGGTAGTCTGTTTCCTAATGTCACTTAGAGGCCCTAGCAACATTATAATGTGTTCAAAAGAGCACAGGAAGTTCAAACAGAGGACCTAGGTTTAAATTCTGGCTCTGCTACTTATGTGATCATGAGATCAGTTTCCATGTCTGTAAACTGGGGAAGTCAGACTGGAAGATCTCAATAATCCATTCTAGTTCTGACTCAATAATCTTATAATTTAACTTTCTTTGTTCATAACATCATGGCTCTAGAGAAGGAATAGAACTTGGAGACTATTTAGTCTGACTCCTTTATTTTACAGAGGAGGAAACTGAGGCCCAGTAAGGTTAAGTGATTTGCCCAATATCATATACATGGTAAACTCCAGAAGCAGAATTGGAACCCAAGTCCTCTGATTCTAGGGTCTCATGCTCTTTCTACTACCCTTTGCTGCTTCTAAGTTCTATAGTACCTTGCAGCTCTAAATATAAGATCCTCTTCTGCTATGATCCTCCCTCCTTCCTTGTGGCCCTTATGGCCCCTGCCCATCTGCTGGTAGGCCTGAAGGCCCTTGGGTCTTGCTCACATGGCCCAGCCTGGGAGAGCAGAGTTGATTAAAGCCCCAGGCAGCATCAACGACATAAGGCAGGTTGGGGGGATGGCACCCACGGTCTCTGCAAATGCTTCCTGGACTCCCAGAGAGCCAACTTCCTCTAGCAGTAAAAATAACAAGGTCCCAACAGACCTCTGTGGCAGGAAGGCACAGCTCGGATTTGGGGGAGGAGCAGGAATGGGGGGGTGCTGGATGAAAATGGGGGATGGGGAGTATTCACATGGCACAAGGAGGCTGGAGCCTCAGGAACAAGATGAAGAGAAGAACAAGATTAGGATGGGGGATGGGGGAAGGTATTCCAGGTCTGGCCCAGAGGCTCAGATAGTGGCAGTGCTAGGGGGAGCCTAGGACCCTACCTAGGTACCAGCCCCAGGGGAGTCTCAGTCTTCCAGAGCTGCCTATGTCTCCTGAACAAGACAACGAACATTTTCCTCAAATACAAGTTTGTATATGACTGTAACTGTGTGTTTATGGCTTGTCTAACTGTATATATGATTATATGTGTACTTGTACATGACTGTTTCATGTATCTGATTATGTATTTGTGCATACATGTCTCCTTATGACTATGTAGGTGATTCTATATGTGTCTGTGAAATACAATTATGTATGCCGATATATGTGTGCAACCGTCTGTGTTTGTATTTCCAATACCCTTACTCTGATGTATTATTTCTAAAAGTTTCTACTTTTCTTTTGTAAATGAACGCTGGGAAATGGAATGTTGTGCACATTTAAGTACATTTACAGTTGTGTGTCTATGTGATGGTGAGGCAGTAGGGTGCTGTGGAAAGAGCTGAGAACTTAGAAAATCCAAGTTCAAATCCCAGCCCTTCCATTTATCGCTGCATGACCTTGGGCAGATTTCTTAACCTTTCTGAGCATCAGTTTAAGTTACAGTTAAGGAAACTGAGGTGACCATAAGTTATTTACCTAAGGTCATACACATCATAAGCTTCAGAGGCAGAGTTGGAACCCATGGGGTTGGGCTAAATGGCTTCTAAGGTCCCTCCTACTGTAGATCTAAGAACCTGTCTGTCTATGTGTCTACCTGTGAATATGTTTTTCTATTTGTCTGTTTATCTGTGTCTGTGAAGATCTTTGCATGCCCCTGTGTATCTGGATTTGTGAGCACAGACTATGAAGAAGCCAGGATTCAGCTATTCCCTCTCATTGAATGACCTGGGGTTTCTTTATCACATGAGGGCTCTCAAAGGGTCCTTTAATGCAGCAGTTCTCAACCTGTGGGTTATGTTCAATTTCTAACAATGAAAATACATCCTGCATATCAGCTATTTACATTATGATTCATAACAGTAGCAAATTACAGTTATGAAGTAGCAACGAAAATAATTTTATGGTTGGGGGGGGTCACCACAATATGAGGAACTGTATTGAAGGGTCGCGGCATTAGGAAGATTGAGAACCACTGTTCTAGTGCAATACTCCCTAGCTCTACGACCACTTCTGGTTTTCTCTGGTGACCTTTCATCTTCCCCACATGGTCAATTCACAAGTCTCAGAAATTCCATTGTCCAACCATACTTTTCCTTTTGCACAGAGTGGGAAATTCAGACCTGAGTAGAAGCAGAGCTTAGGCCAAGACTCTGCCATATAGGTAAGCTGATGTAAACTGTTTATGTAGAAAGAAAACACAAAGTAAAATGAGCAGGAACCTTTTCTAGAGCTCCTAGTATTGTTGGACTGGGAGACAGGGCTAGGGGAAAGAATGGGGAAGCAGGGCTGCTTGGGCAGGACAGAGTGAAGGACAATTCAAAGACCAAAAATTCCATGGAGCATAGGTAGTGGTGACTCTTCATCAGTAGCACAGAGGGTAGAAGAATAAAAGGTGGTCCTCATCTGACAGGAGCCAGGGGACAATGGCAACAGTGCTGGATTTGAAGTCAGAGAGAGAAAATGAGCTGAAATCTTGACTTTGACACTTTCTAGCATTTTTGCTCTCAGCCTCTCTGAATGTCAGTTTCCTCATCTGTCAAATGGGAATAATAATTCTTTCACTATTTGTTTTAAAGGAAGATTGCAAGGAAAACATTTTTCAAATCTTAAAGGGCTATGTAAATATGAGTTATTTTTCTTAAATCTCAGGTAGAGGGGTAGAGGTCAGACTTAAAGAATAACTTGCTTATAACAGTTGATAGACTGAATTTTGAGGGGAAATATGGATTCTCTGCAATCTAGAGGCTTAAGAGGGGGAAAAAAGGTGAGTGACTCTCTTTATTGAGACGGCCAAAATGGAGGCAGAGGACTGGAAGAAATGACCTTTCCAGGTCTTCTTTGGACCCAGATGGTTAGGAGGTAAACGGGGTTAATTGGGTATGAGTGAGAGAATATACCCCCCTGGTGGCCAGTTGTAATCATTGCAGTCCAGGTTTACCCCAGCACAGTTACTCCCTTCCTGGCCCTTAGGGTATACATGGGGTAGAGAGCAGGTCTCTAGACTATTTTAAGATGATTTAGACGAAAAAAAAAAAAAAAAGCACTGTTCCTTCCAAAGTGCTCATCTGAAAGGGAGTAGGAAGACTGGGGGGAGAAGGGCAGATCCCCAAGATCTGGGACCACAATGTAAATTAAGAAATAGAATTCAAGTCCTCAGCAAAGGACAGATAAACTATACAGCAATCACCACCACTACCATTTCATCACCATAATCCTCCCCAGCCTCTCTATCTCCATTATAATCTTCTCCGTTCTCACCACAAGATCATTTTTATCATCATGGTTTCCCTCACTAACAGGAATGGAATACAGGAGATGTAACGGGCATGTGGGGGTAGAAGGAAAAAGACCTTGGAGAGGGGTCAGCCGATTAGGATTTGGTTCCTGGACCAGATATGTCCTGCTGGACAAATTCTCAAAACCCTTTAGACCTCTGTTTCCTTATCTGTCAGTATGAGGGGGTTGCATTAAATGAACTCTGATGTCCCTTCATCTCTAACATCTTACAAATTGGTTTAAGGTCCCTTCACACTAAAACTTTTTATGTTCTAACATTCTATGTTCCAGGGAGCCTCCTAATATCAGCAAACTTTCTATACTCCAAGTTGGCTTTTAGCGCCAATATTCAGTACTTAAGATTCCCTTCCAACCCCAGCATTCCATGTTCTAAATTTCTTTCTAGCCCTAATATTCTGTGCCCCAAGTTCCTTTCTAGACTCGTCTATTAATTTTGTGAAGTTATATGTTTTCAACTTCCTTTTCCCATCATGAACATAATCATGGCCTCTACTACCACCAAGATCACAGAGTCTCCAAATGTTATAGTTTGGAGGTACCTCAGTGATCATCCATCCAACTTTCCATTCCTTCCTCCATTTTACTGATGAGAGAATTTGCTTGTCAAGGTCAAATAAGCAATAGAGCTGGCGCTTAATCCCAGCCATTCTGACTCCAAGTTCCTATTATGCCATAATACTAATTTATTTCTTCATAGGTTTCATGCCGCTTGAATTGGAGTCCCCAAAAGAGTCCTCTGCCCTCACACATCGGTCACTGGCGAGGCTTTTTCCTTCCATGAAAGCTGTTTCAGGGTTCTGATTTGGGCTCCCCCATGGAGGAAGCAGATTTTTCCCCTGTCCCTTTAGCCCCAGCTCCTGAATGGCCTCTTCATTTGGAGGGGGTGAGGTGGTTAGTGGAAGGGGTGCCTATAGAGCACAGTTCTGCAGAGACTCTGAGGAATGGTAGTATTGAACCAACAAAGTGTGTTCAAAAAATTGAATGCTTTCTTACTCAAGGCGAAGGACCCAATTTCTAGGTGTAGGGATCAGACTAGCACAGCTTGTAGCTGCTGGGAGAGTTATTCTATTGTAAGAGGCCATAGAGGCAGGGGGAAAGGAGGGGGGCAGCTATTCAAAGACACATCTAATCCAAGAAGCAAGAGAAAGGCACAATAACAAGCTGAATTGCTTCTCTCTCTCTCTCTCTCTCTCTCTCTCTCTCTCTCTCTCTCTCTCTCTCTCAGTTTTAATATACACTGAAATATGTGCATACATTCAAATACATAGTCTAATGCTCCACTGAATGTACATGCAGGTACATCTGTGTCAGCAGAAATATAAACACATTTGCACAATATTCCATGGCCATGCAAAGATTTGCAACTATCCGAATGCATATACACAAAACACACAAATATAAACACAAATCTGTGCACACACAAATGTGCATGTGTACATAGCACAGGCACATGAAGGCAAAGAAAGATGGATATACAAATAATACACGTAAAAATAACTTATTTGTATAGTGATTTGAGTTTTTGAAGCTCTTTGCACAAAATACTAAAGCCTGCACTGTGTTGAACAGACATGGATTTGAGTCCCCACTCCACTAGAGTTTGATAGAGGTGGGAATATTATAACCCCCATCTTACAAATTAGGGCACTGAGGCTCATGGGTCCAGAACTGGAAGAGGCCTCAAAGGCCATCTAGTCTAATCCCTTTCCCCACTCAACAGATGTGGAAACTAAGGCTCATAAAAGTAAAGCAACTCATCTATGGTCACTTAGATAGAAAGTGTTGGAGTCAAGATTTGAACCCAAGTCTGCTGACTTGTTCATTCTTTTCCAGTCCAGTTCTCTTTTCGACTATAACTTTCTGTGCCTTAATCTAGTCTTCTATAAAATGAGGGGTTGGATTTAATCTTGAAGGGTCTTTCCAACTCTAATATTTTATGTATTCTAGTGTTCTATATGCTAAGGTCTCTTCTAGTTCTCTGATATTCTATGATTCTATAGAAGCCACACAGTGATGCTCAAGGTGAAGCAAACAGGACTCTCCCTGCTCTGCCTTTCTCCATTGGGTCTGATAAGCCTCCTCCCCCCCCTCCCTTTCCGGTTGGCTTTTCTCTCCCTGGGGCCCAGTTCGGGAGAGTGGAGTCTCAGACACACACAGAGCCCAGCTCTTTGCTAAAGCCATTGTTGCCTTTGGCAAAAGGCCCTACTTACAGGCTGAAGGCCAGGGCCTCTGTGAGTGGGACTAGGACAATGGGACTGCCTAGGCCTACAGAAATTGCCCCAGTGCCTTTGCAAAGCCCCCCTTAGCCAGCAGCTGAGTGACAGCTGAATTGGGTGGGGGGGAACACTCTGTGAGAGCCAGTGCCCCACCAGCCTGCAGAGAGATACCCGTTGTCTGCAGCCCCTGCACAGCTGCAGACACTGGGAGGTCCCTGGTTCTTTGCTCCCACCCCCCAGAAAGAAGTGCCTCCCACAGCCCTTCTGTCCAGCCCCCCTGCCCACTGGCTAGACCCTCCTGAAGGGTCCTGTCAACACTGATTGGGGAGCAGATGGGAAATAGGCAGGAGGGGACCTGCAGCAGGGCCACACTGAATCAGTCTGAGCCTCTATCCTACCCCCATCAAGGAGCTGCCCCCATCCTCCTTCCACTCCACTCCTCCCCCCAGAATATATCCTACTAAGCACAGACATCACTGTGAAAGGGACAGAATACTGGACAGAGTGACAAAGAGACCTGGCTTGCAGTCCCCACTCTCATACTAACTTACTCTGTGACCTTGAACAAGTTATTTTCCCCTTTGGGGCCTCGGCTTCCTGATCTATAAAATGGGAAACCTCATGGCGTAGTGGAGAGCTGGCTTTGGGGTCAGGAAGATCTAGGTCCGAGAGCTGCCTCAGACACATACTGGCTATATGACCCTGGGATAGTCATTCTCAGAGCCCCAGGCAATCCTCTAAAAACTATGACCTGCCGAGAAAGGATTGATCTGTATTGGCAGAGGGAATTTCCTTGTTGGAAGTTCCCCATGCTAATGAAAAATGAAATCACAGCTCCCGTTTGAAAGAGGCAGATAGAGAGACAGAGACAAAGAGAGAAAGAGAGAAAGAAAGGGAGAGACAGAGAGAACTGAACTTAACAATTTATAATTTCTCTTCCAGTTGTTACATTCTTTTAATTCTGACATTTTATATCTTTATGACATTCCCCCCATACCCTCAGTTTCCCCATCTGTACAATGAGGGCATTCAACTGATTGACCTCTCAAACTGAAAAATTCTAAGCATTGCTCCTGGGGTATTTGTGAACTTAGAGCAATGGCAAGGAGTCTGAGAAGGGGAGATCACAGAATTTGTGACCTGAGCTAAGCCCTGAACTGCATTGTCTGACCTGCTGTTGTCTTTCCTTCACCCCTGACCTGAAGCCTGGCTGTTTCCAGCTGTAGGAACCTCAATCTGTCCCCTCAGACATGGTGACCTGCAGTTAGTGCTTTTTAAGAGTCCCTGATTTGGGGAGGAGTGGGGAATATGGAGACCAGGAGCCCCTCTTGGACATTTCTTACCTTTCAACATAGCCCTGGCCCTTCCATCAGCCTATGACCCCTCAAATAGAGCCCTAGGACTAGCAGGCTGGTGATAATGTACAGGCAGTCTTCTGCACCAAAAAAGTCCCTCCCATTTTATTCACAAATGTGTGTATTGTGGGGTGTGTATGTGTCTTGTGTGTGTGTGTGTGTAGGGTCTATATGTAGTGTGCATGCCTATGTCTTATCTGTAATAGTAATAGCACATTTCTGTAGCACCTTTAAGAGCTGCAAAGTGATTTCCTCACAACAGGCCCATGAGGTAGTAATAGAAATGAGTTTATCTCCATTCTACAGATGAAGAAACTGAGACCTAGAAGGTAAAATGACTTGGATTCACAGGTTCATAGACCTGCCTTGAATCATATAGTAAAGATATGGACTCAGTTCTCCTAGGCCAGTGGTTCCCAACCTTCCTAATGCTGCAACCCTTTAATACAGCTCCTCATGTTGTGGTGATCCCCAACCATAAAATTATTTTCATTGCTACTTCATAACCATAATTTTGCTACTGTTATGAATCATAATGTAAATATCTGATATGCAGGATGTGTACCATACCATGAGAGAGAACAACTGGCCAGTGAGCCCATCATATGGTTAAGAGTTGGTACGATTCTCATATGAAAGGGTTGTGGGCTCTATGTTATGGCTCTGTGTATTGTGTGTGTATGTGTGTGTTATGATACATGTACATGTTAAAGTAAATTAGATCTGAGGGGTTTTTTTAGGGAGAAAATAAAACTATTATTTGTTTTCAGGAGGGGGCAGGAGAGAGCCTAAATCTCATTCTTATTACTCTATCCAGGTCTTTGGATGGTTCCCTGAAACTTAATCTTGCTTTTAAAATATACATACACATGTATGCAAGTCCACACACATGCACAATACACAAACACATACAGCAGCAGCAGGAACTCTATCTGGGTGTCATGCACCTTAGGCAGATGTCACATATCCTGTTGTCCACAGTAGGCAGATGTTGTCCTCCTAACCCCATTCTCTTTCCTAGGAGCCCTCAAGGGTTCGTCCCCCACCCACCCACCCAGGGAGATATTCCCATTGCTTAGGACCAGCAGCCAGCCTCAGGAGAATCACCACCTGTCTGGCTCATGTCTCAGGGATTTCTCCCCTTCGCCAACAATGCCTGGATTTGGCTGCATCAGCCTGGAGATTAGCCCCAGGAGAGATGGGGAGCAGGTGGCAGACCAGGGCCCACTGTTGACAAGGCAGCGAGGATGCCTGACCTAACTCGCGCTCTGAGTACATCTTATTCCCCCTTCCCTGCTCTCTAACCTGTAGCAAGCACCAATTTTCTGTCTTCAGCACCACAACTGACTGTGAGCTGATCATGGCTTATGTCCCCTCAAGTAATTTCTGTGGACAGACAGGCATTATGGTATCATAAGATTTGGGTCAGAGAAACCTGGTTTGTATACAAATTCTATTATCCATAAGTCACTTAACTTTCATCCAGGCCTTAGTTTCCTCATTTGTCAAATGAGATGGTTAGATTAAATTATCTCTAAGATCTCTTTTAGCTCCAAATCTTATGAAATCACCCTGGATATGGTGTCAGGCAACATGGCTTTACCACTAATTGTAAGGTTAGTGATGTTACGCATCTCTCGTGGCCTCAATCACCTTGTCTGTAAAATGGGGATAATACTATGCTTGCCTAAAGTCACTGGACTGGATCAGATGACTTAAGGTTTTTTCTTAGATTGTCTCCTTAGCACTGATTGATTCAAGTTCAGCAAATTGTTTTTATTGGTGGAAAGGGGGACAGGTGAAGATCTGGGGACAGGTGAAGATCTGGGGACAAGCTTTCCCACCTTTTCTGACACTGGCTGAATCTTTGAGGACAGGAGAAGGGAGATAGCGGACCGTCAGAAATGTGGTTGGAGGCCAGATGTCCGGCTGGGTCTGGCCATCAGATAACCAGAGCCACCACTAGATGGGGATGTCAGAGTCAGAACCAAAGCTCCTACTGGCCCTTCCTGAGGAATGTCCTGAAACAACTCAGAAAACAAGGTCAGAAGCAGAAGCAATGATGGTCTAACAACAGAATGGGAGAACTGGAAGATCTTAGAATGGAGAATGTTAGAACTTGGAAGGCCTTTAGAACATCAAAGGTTAGAGTTTGGGTTCCAAGCAAAGCACCTGAGAATATAAAATGTTAGCACATGGAACGTTGGCACTTAGGACTTACTGCCACTACTAATGATAACTAGGATTTATATAGCACTTTAAGGTTTGTAAAGCGCTTTACAAATATTATCTCATTTTAACTTTGCAACAATCTTACGAGGTAGGCGCTTTTATCATACCCTTTTTATAGATAAGAAAAATTAGCCTGGCAGGGGATAAATGACTGGCTTGTCCACACAGCTAGTAAGCATCAGGTCAGATTTGAATTCGGGTCTTCCTGGCTCCAGGTCTAGAGCCCTAAGCACTGGGCTGCCAATTACATCTAGAAATGGGAAGGAACTCAGAACACAGAATATTAGAATGTCGTATAGAATACAAGAGAGCGGAGAGCGACTTTGGACAGTATCGCCTGGGCCAATCTCCTCATTTTACAGATGAGAAAAATAAGTCCCAGAGAGTCACAGAGTGGGTCTGGCTGGGATGAGGAAGTGAGGATCAGAGAACACCATCATAGAACTAGGGCAATGTTCATGCAACATATTTTGTACTGAATTATTGATGTTTCTGTGACTTCCCCTCAGTAGAATGTAAACTCTTTGAAGACAGGGATTGTTTCTTTTCTGTCTTTGTACCCCCAGTGCTAAGCACAATGCCTGCTACATAGTAGGCACTTAACTAATGTCTGATGAATGAATGAATGGATGGATGGATGAATGACTTGTATGTACTTGCACCTGCTACCTCCCCTCTTTCCTCTTTCTGCTTCCACTCCCCCTTCTAGGGACCTGCTTCCCAGGCCCCCAAAGATCTAATGCTGGGTGTTTGATCTGGTAGCTTTATTCATACCAGTGTTAGATCCTGAATTGGTAAGGGAAATCTGTGTTTTTAAGGTAATACTTAACCCCAAAGAGTGAAGCTCTAAGGATGGGATGTCAAGCATTATGGTACCCATATAGCAAGATTTGGGAGCAGAGGAGACTTCCCCAGCCTCTACTGTATGGGTAAAGTCAGCTTAGCTAGGACATATTCTCCAGGCCTCAGTAAAAGTTTTATGTTTAATCAACTGAATTTACTCTCGTTAGCTGGGGGGGGGAGGGGGAGAGCAATTGGGGTTAAGTGACTTGCCCAAGGCCATATGGAGAGTGTGTCAAGTGTCTGAGGTCAGATTTGAACTCAGGTCCTCCTGACTCCAGGGCTGGTGCCCTATTTACTGCACCACCAACTCCTGTTAGCTTTTTGAGGCAGCCAGGCAGTGTAGTAGTAGAGGGCTGGGCTTGGAGTCAAGGTCTGAATTTGAATCCTGTCTCAGACACTTAATAGCTGTATGTCCCTAGGTAAGTCACTTAACCTTTCTCAGACTTAGTTTCTTCTTCATCTATAAAATGAAAAGGTTGGCCTTGATGATCTCTGATGCTCCTTCCAGGTTTAAAATCTATAATCCTATGGTGACTAAAACCAAGTTCTAACAAGAATGCCTAGATATCAAGTTTTCTGACTCTTCCCACTATACTGTACTATTCTGATACTCTTCTCTGGGGATCCCGGGTTCCAGCTGAGTATGCTCCACATCCTCTGAGCCCTTGCAAACTCCTGGATCTCCTGGAGAACCTAGAATTGCAATAACCTCTGCCTAGCAGGGGCTCACAACTCAACATCTTACCTCCCATTCCTTTGGCAGAGAAACAAATTGAACCAAATTCTTGAACTAAGTTCTCCTTAGACATGAGGATAATAAGAAACAGTGGTAGGGCCCAAGGATACACAGTGACCCTGGTAAGTGAAGAATAGGTAAGAAAGAAGCTTCATTTTTCAGACCTATAATCAGGTTTATTATAGAGGGTATGATGGAAAGCACACTAGCTCTGAAGTCAGAGGACTTGGGTTCAAATCATACTTCTGATGCTCACTATCCATGTGACCTTAGATGAGTCACTTAACATTGGTAGGCTTCAGATTTCTCAGCTGTAAAAGGAGGGAATTGGATTAGATGGCCTATGATGTTTTATATATTTATTGTAGGAATTTCAGTCTTGGAGAATGGTCAGTCTTGAAGCAGAGTAAGTATACAGAACAAATGATTGGAAAAGCATTTATTAAGGCAGGTGCTGTGTTAAGCACTAGGGACACTGATACAAGCAAACAAGACTGGGCCTGCCCTCAAGGAGCTTACATTCTAATAAGCAAAGACGACACATTCTCAGTAAAGAGTCAGTCTTCAAAAATTGTGAAGTTCAGAGAGTGGTCAGCTTTGGAGAATGGTGAGTGGGTCTCTGATAAGAATCATTTTTGAAGAATAGTCCATCTTAAAGAGCCCATCCTAGAGAGAAAAGAGTCATTCTTTCAGAATGGGTGGACTCCAAGAACCTGAACTCACAAGACTGACCCTGTGTCTCCCAGGACATTTTCCCTCCACCTGGGGACCTGTTAGCAGACGGGCCGAGCAGCTACTGCCAGTGGGGAGATCAAGCTTATCAGAAGAGGGAGGAGAGGCTAGATGTTGTGTTATTATCTCCCAGCTCATTAGGTTGGATGTCACCACACTCACTGCCATAAAACTGTCTAATGGGGAAATTACTTGAGGACCATAAAAATTAATGGCAGCTTCTAGGTCTCTCACAGAGATTTATTTTGGCCAGCCTACATCAGTTGAAAGGGGTGGGGGAAGCTTCATGGCTCAGACGGGAAGAGGCAGGCTGAATCCCCTCCTAGCTGTAGCTGTCCCGTCTCTGCCATGTGGGAACTGAAACCTGAGGGGCTGCAGTGAGGATGAGGCAGGACTCTGGGAAAGAACCCCCCACAGAGCTCATCTGTAAACACCCACCCATCCTAAAGAAGGCAATGGGAGAACCCCACCGAAAACTCCTCTCCAAACCCCAATTAACCACAGACAAGAGACCAAGCAGGGGCTCATAGCTCAACATCTGACTCTTTACTCTGTTGGCAGAAACAAATTAGAACAAGTTTCTAGGGGGAGGATGGGAGAAGGAGAATCTTGTACAAGAGAGATCTGTCTTCATCTTTTTTCTGCCACTCATACACACTCATATGTGCACATATATATATACATATATACATGCACACTCATGCTCATGCAAACATGCAGACACACACATGCCTACCTTTCAGGCATCTCGTGTGATCCCACCCTCTTGCTTCACTTTATATTTTGGGTATTATTCCATGGATGTATAAGGTCATCACAA
This sequence comes from Pseudocheirus occidentalis, assembly GCA_028646575.1. Taxonomy (NCBI): domain Eukaryota; kingdom Metazoa; phylum Chordata; class Mammalia; order Diprotodontia; family Pseudocheiridae; genus Pseudocheirus; species Pseudocheirus occidentalis. Next base: position 76,955,117 of record CM053595.1, on the reverse strand, counting down.
GGATGTCAAGGAGATGATTTCAAAGAACTAAACTCCTCATCCAGAAGGGACAGGAACCTCAGTGTTCTCAAGGATAGGTCTGGGGACAAGATTTGGGGAGCATAACATCAGAGATTATCTAGGGTTTCTGGGATCCATATCTATAGACTGTTTAGAGCAGGAAGGAACCTTAAAGATTATCTTGTCCAACCTCTTCAGGTAAGAAATGAGGATACTAAGGCTGGCCTAAGGTCACAAATCTAAATATCTGCCTCCTGTTTGTAAAGGATTCAATCCACGAGGGTTGGATGAGAGTACCCACTGTTCTCCTGTAATGATGGCAGAAGTCAAGGTGTAGTATTGACCAATTATTTTCCCCACTTAAGAACTGTCACTAGCCCTACTGTGTCAATTGGAGCAAAAAGGTAGGACCGTGTATTCAAAGTTGGAAGGAACTTTATTGCTCATATAGTCCAACTTGCTCATTTTGCATTTAAGGAAACTGAGGCCCAGAGAGGATAAGTGACTTGTCTAAGGTCAAGCCAGTAGTAAATGGCAGAACTGAGATTCAAACCAGGGTCTACTACCAGCTGTGGATTGCCAGAGGTTGGTGACCCATTTCATGAATTATCCAGGCCCAAATCAACCCATTCTGCTACATGCCTTAGAATATGTGAGGGTGCACATGCTTGGCACATAGTAAGCATTTAATAAATTTTTATTGGATTGGACTGGATTGAATCAGTCTCCTAGAGTGACTAGAACCAATGTGATATAGTAGAAGGATACTTGGAAGCAGAAAGGCTGAAGTCAAATCCTGGATCCTCCACCAACTTGCTATGTGATGTCAGGTACTTCTCTCAGAACCTCAGTCTCCTCATCTGTAAACTGGAGATGATAATCCTCTTGCTTCTAAAGCACATTAGCTATTGTCCATACTTGGCCATGCTCACCCTAGAAGTCTATCTCCACTCTTGGATTTCCACCAGACCTCCCACTCTACCCAAGGCCTCTAGTCATAGCTTCCTAACTCCCCTCCCACTGCTTTATTGTCTCCTAGCCCCCTAACTCTACCACATTGTCAGACAGACCCTCAGGGTGTGATTTCCTCCTCTGTATGTGGCTGGCACAGGATGAATTCCTAAAGCTGGAGTGGGTCCCCCAGGCTCTGTCTGGATTTGCAGGTGGGACAGGCCCTCTCACATACCCAGATTGCATAAGCATCATGCCCTTGGTGGTTGAGGGGGCCAAGGGAGGTTAGTTCCCTAGCCAGAAGGGGAGGGTGTAGCCCAAACAGCTCTGGGGAAGGGAGCTGAGGCCCAGAGAATCAGAAGCAGCTATCCATGGACAGGAGAAATGTAACATTTTAAGATGGGAAGGATCTTTGGAGGCTCTCTAATGCAACCCCTTCATTTTTCAAATGAGAAAACTGAGGCCCAGAGAAGTCAAGATATTAGCCCCATGGCCACACGGGTAATTAGTGGCAGATCTAGGATTCAAAGAACACTGGATTGGAAACCAAAAAAACATGAAAGTGAATCCTGGCTCCACTTCTCACTCCCTGTGTGTCCTTAGGGAAGATATTCACTCCTCTGGGTCTCAGCTAGAAAATAAGGGTTTGATTAGACAATCTATAAAGTTCTGTCCATCTCCACCAGTCTAGAATTCCGCCAACTCCAAATCTAGGGTTCTTTCCCCTATACCACACTTCTGCTGATTCCAAGCCAATCTTCCCTTTCTTTTCTTTTCTCTTCTCCTTTCGCCTCATGCTCCCTGTCTCCCTCACCAACTCCCCTTCCATCTTGCTCTTTGCTTTCTCTTATTCTCCTTCTCTTCTTTCCCTCTTCTGTCTTCCCTCCTCTTCTCATTCTCTTCTCTTTTCCTCTATCCATCCACCCTCTTTCTTTTTCCTCCTCTCCTGCTCATCTCTTTTTTCCTAAATACTTCCTTCTCTCCTCTTTTATGCATAGATGTTTCTCTCTGTCTTATTTCTGCTTCTCTTTCTTCTCTATTATCCCTCTCTCTTATTCCTCTCATTCTCTTCTCTTCTCTCTTTCCTTCTCCCTCTCTCATTCCTCTTTCTCCTTCATCCCTGTAATTCCCTTTATTCTCAGCCCTCTCTTTTCCTCTCTCTTTTCCTCTCTCTCCCACTCTTTCTCTCTCTCTTTCTCTCACACATGCACATACCCCTCACACACACTTTCTTTTTTTCCCTTCTTCCATTCTTCCTTCCCTTCCTCTTTTCTTTACTCCCTTTTCTCTTCCTTATTCTTCTTCACCTTTAACTACTAGATCTTAAACATCTCTGTTGTAAATAATTCAATTACCCCATTGGAGTAACAGTAAAGAGATTCTAAAAAGTGGACCTGAGGAGAAATATGTTTAAGTCCAGGCATGAAAGTAGGCAGGTGTATTCAGCAGGTATCTGTTCTCTGCAGGAAGAACATTCTGTCAGACTCAGTTCTAGAACCCCACTCCCAAGAACTCCCAAGTCACACAGCCTCCCTTAAACAGAATCCATGGAAATAGCCTTGTATCCACAGGATGAAACCTCTCCTTCTTATCCTCAAAGAGGTGCAGATACCTGGGAGGAGCCATTCTCCTCACTGAGGAACTTCCACAACTCCAACCATTAAGAAATAAAGCAAGCCCTCATTCATCTCAAAACTCACCAGTCTAGACTGCCAACAACTTTGGCTGGACTTTGCTGAAGATTGTGAAAAATAGGGAAAAGAAAACATACATATTTACACAGATGACGGGTGAAAACAAAATGGTGGGATGGTGTTTGTGCTTTTTTAAGAGGCAAAATAGTATACGGTGAAGAGCATTACCCTGGGAGCCAGGAGATAGGATGGAACCCCAGGCCCAACACTGCTACTCACTTGCTTTCTGACCTCTAACAAATCACTTAAATGCTCTGGGCCTTCAATTCCTCATGAAATGAAGTGGTTAGACTAGATACTCTCTAAGGATGCTTATGGTGCTAACATTCTGTCATCCTCCGATCCTTCCAGATGTAGTATTCTAGGATCATATGATTTTAGCTTCAAACTTGAGCAACGAAGCTAGCAAGCAAGCTGTTCCCCAAAGGCCAAATCCTCCAAAGCCTGGTATAGAGAGAGTAAGGGGGACAAGCAGGGAATAAACATGTATGTAGTGCCTACTAATTGCCAGGCATTGTGTTATGTGCTTTAAATATCTTTTTCTTTCTTTCTTTCTTTCTTTCTATCTATCTAATCTATCATCTATATTATCTAATCTATCATCTATATTATCTATCATCTATCTATAATCTATCTATCCATCCATCCATCCATCCATCCATCTATCTATCTATCTATCTACTAACTAATTTGATCCTTAAACAACCGTGTGAGACAAGTACTATTATAATAGCCATTTTATAGTTAAAGAAACTGGGACAAAGAGAAGTTTAATGCTTCAGTCACAATCACACCATTAGTAAATATTTGAGGCTGAATTTGACCTCCTGTCTTTCTGAGGCCCAGTGCTCTATCCACTGTACCACCAACTGCCTTTCTAGCTGGGGCATAGGCACCAAGAGGAGAAAGCAAGGTCAGACATCCCACCCCCATTCTGTTTTTGAAATCTGGATGGAAGGAGCCCTGCCTTTTCCCCAGGAGAAAATACGCAGGTCCTTCTAATCTGCATATTTATCACAATATAGCAACTGCATAATTGAACATTGGTGTTAAAAAAATATTCCAATGTGTTACAGGATTTTGCCTTACAGAGTGAAGAAAAATTGCTGTGAGAAGGTGGTTAATTATTTCAAAAGACAAATTCCATGAAACAAAACAAAAATAGCCTCTTCCTCTATAAAGAGAGAAAATAAGAAGACATAAGGAAGGAAAATGCTCTGTCCCCATGTCCACTGTACCCAGCGAGTTGGGAGAAAGAGACTGAAATGCAGGGATAATAATAGAATTGAAGAATTCTAGAATATCAGAGTGAGAAAAGCACTAAGGACAAATGATATTAGAACCCAGACCCTAGAACATCAGAGCTGGAAGGGACCATAAAGAGTCAGAGCTGAGAAGGATCCTGGATCACAAAACAGAGCTAGAAAGAACATTAGAACATAGAAAGTTAGGAATGGAATAGAGATTTGTTAAAGTTGAATGGGATCTTTGAAAACAGAATGTGAGAATGTAGATTAGATTGTCAGAAGAGGAAAAGACCTTGTACATCACCTAATCCACCTCCTCCAACCACTCCCATTCCCATCAACAGGCGCTGAAAATGAAGCCTAGGACAAAGTCTAATGGCTCCTGCCATTTGGGCACTTCTCTTGTTTGTCAAGCTGAAGATAAGGGCTCGGTATTACACGAGACGTATTGACCTGAAGATCTTCCAATCCCAAGGCCCTCAAACAAGAGGAAGCCCCCTCCACACTGCCAATATGCAGCTCTCCATGGGCCAGCAGGAAGGGTCCATCCCAAATAGCCTGAGACCAAACCACAGAAAAGGCCATTCCCAGCAACCAGCACAGTATTATGGAAAGAACAATGGATTTGGAAGTCAGAAGACTCTGGTTTCCGTCCCGGCTCTACCACTGATCCACTATGTGACCCTGGGCAAGTGACTTCCCTTCCTGGGTGTCTACTTACCTCCTCTATAAAATGAGGTGATTGCATTAGCTCACTTCTGAAGTCTTTTCTAGCCTTAAATCTTATTATGTAAGACCTTTCCTGGGCTATTTACATGCAGAATCATGGCCTAGTTTCAGTCTTAGCAGCACTTTCTTTTACCCAGTATTTATCTGCTTCTCTTTCCTCTTGTGGATGGTACTAAGACTTCAGCCAAGGCCTCCTAATTATCCCGTGCCTCAGAAATTAGGCTCCAGGTCTTGCTCCCACAGTAACCTCTTCTCTCTGAGCCTCAATTTCTCGAAAAGAAAAATGGGGATGATGATATATGTACTACCTACTTCGCAGGGTTGTTTTAAAGAAAACCCTTTGGTAAGTAGAAACTAGAATTACTTCCCATCACATAAATGGAAGCTGTCATTGTTTCTGTTTTAGAAACTGAGGCCCCCTGGTGGCCTCACTTAGGACTAGCGGGCAGGCCCAAGGGGCAAAGTAGCCCCTGACAAAGGCCTGGAAAGGACAGGGAATGGAGCAGCATTTATTAAGTCAGATCTCATCTGGAGGGTGGGCTTCCATTCTTGGTGCCAGAGTTTGGAAAGTCTACTGGCGAGGTGAAATGTGTTCAAAGGAAGGTAACCAGGAGAGTGAAGAGACTTGAAACCCTGTCATGAGGTGCTGAGGATGTTTAGCCTATGGAAGAGTAGCCTTGGGTGATGGGATTCAAATCCCAGCTCTACTACTACCTACCTCTGTGACCTTAGATAAATTGCTTGCCCACTCTGAGACTCAGTTTTTCCATCCACAAAATGGGGGTGTTAGACTAGAATTTATCTAAGGTCTCTTCCAATTCTTTTTTTTTTGGAGGGCAGTCGGGGCTAAATGACTTGCCCAAGGTCATACAGCCAGTTTTGTGTGTGTGTGTGTGTGTGTTAAGGCCAGATTTGAACTCAGGTACTCCTGACTCCAGGGCCGGTGCTCTATTCACTGCGCCACCTAGCCGCCCCTTCAGTTCTTAATCCTATGAGTTTGGGAAAGTGCCTTGCTCGACTCTGTTACCGATGAAGGGCTCGACCTCCACAGGCCATGGGTCCCAGTCACTTGTATTAGAAGAAAGAGAGTGGATTATCAGGGAACATAGCAATGAGACACACTCCGGAGGCGAGGTGGCCAATGAGAATGATGCCTCCCCAATCATTCCCCAACAGCTGTAGCCCAATTAAAAGCAACAGTTCACAGGTGTTCCTGGTAATGATTGTAACACAGAAAGCACAGTTCCCTTTAGGGCTCTTTAAAAAAAAATGTTGAGGTCTTTAAATTTTATTCACCACCAACATCAAACCTAAGGAGGAAATAATAAAGGAAGCGAGAGGATACAAGGCAAAGGAAACAGAAGAATAGGCATGTTCATATGCACACGGATGCGTAAGGGGAGATACTCAGCTTTGTGCACATTCCCTCATGTTTCACACGTGGATACTCGCTCACCTGCATAGCCGTTCATGATTACACTGTCACTGTAGGCTTATGTATGTTCATCCATGTCGAGTTTCAAGGGCTTTTGCTTTTATATACTAATGTATTCGACCAGTATCATTCACTCATATATTTGCTTGTCTCAACACATGTGTGTTTAGGCAGATGCATTTTCACACACATGACTATCCGAACCTTTGTCTGTGTAAGTATGTGCTCCTCTATATACACATCCATGCTATGAAGGCTCATAAGTTCATATCCATGAATATATACATGCATGCATATATCAGTATAAACTAATCCCTTTATATGTATACATATAATCATCTGTGTGCTTATGGATAACTACCTATACTCATCCATGTATGGCTTTATGTACATACATGTGTACACAAATTCATGTGCATACATGTGTATACACACATGCATATGTTTTCATGTGTACCTTATGCATGCACAGACTCCCAGGGAAGAGAGCGAAGGCTACTAAATGTGAGGTCAGAGGACCTGTGTTTGAATTGTGCCTGCTATACCTCTATGACCTTGAGCAAGTGACTTTATCTTCCTAGGCCTCAGTTTTGTCAACTGTAAAATGAGAAGATTGTACTGGATAAAATCTAAGGTCCTTTTTTAGCTCTAACTACCCTCAAGTCAAGGGACTCATCCCAGGTCACAGAGCCTTTAAGTAGCTGAGCTGGGCCTCAAAGCCCAGTCTCTGAAGCCCAGGTCACACACTGGTCCCTCTGCTCCCCAGCATTACCGCTTAGCTGCTGGCCCTCAGCACCATGTACCGGGATTATGGCCATATCCCATTCTCCACTTCTTGGTTCAGCTTTTTATTTCTAGTTAGCACAAATAGCTTAAAAACGTAGATCTGAGATCAAAACAGAATCGCAGGTTACTGAGCATCTGGTCTATAGGAGTGTGCAGTATGCGGTGAGATAATTTTAGCTGAATGTGTTATAAACAAGATCTGTAGAACCTCGCAATGTGTCGAGTTTTGAAAACTTACCATTTTAAATGTATAAATTGTTTAGAATATTTAACATCTCGTTGTTTAGCAATCGCCCTGGTCCCCTTGACTTTCAGGGAGAAGGCGACATGCATTCAAATCAACTATATGCATGCTTTCTACCCCCTCTGAGCGTATGAAATATAAATATTACTGGAAGGTGGGTGGATACACTCCCCCATGCGCACGCGCTCCCTGACTGCTCTTGACCATTTCGTGTGAGGCATCAAGGGAAAACATCCGTTAACCACTGTGCCATAAATAATATTTCTCAGTTACTATGGCCTTTTTCAATTGAATTTTCTTATCCAATCTTACTCCTCCTGTTACAAACAATTCAAGGTACATAGAAACAGAAACCTTAGTGGTATCTGCACTGGCCATGCAGAGCAACCTGAAAAAAAACAAAAAACAACCATTTTGTATTTATTTTTAGAGTTTCTCTAGGTACTTAGAGGACGGGAGAGCTGGAATGAACCTTTTGGACACGGACCATTAGAAACTGGAATATTTTACTTAGAAATGGGGGGGCTCTAGTAAATGCTCAATGACAAGACTCTCTGGGGGAAATGGGGATCTATAACAAATCCTGATGTTTAATCTTCATTATTATGAACATTTTCTTTGTCACCTTAAGTCTAGACAATCAACAAAACAATCAAGACTTAATTTGGCCTCAGATACTTACTAGCTGTGTGACACCGGACAAGTCACTTACTTGCTGTTTCCCTCAGTTTCCTGATCTGTAAAATGGGAATGATAAAAGCACCAACTCCCAGGGTTGTTGGGAGGCTCAGATGAGACAGTGATTGTAAAACCCTCAGCACAGTGCTTGGCACATTGTACGTACTATATAAATGTTAGTTGTTATTATATTAGAATTATCATTATTAACATTTGTAGCATTTGCCAATTCCCAAGATATAAATGTTCACACTGAAAATTTATTAATTGGTTCTAGCAAGCTGGTATGAGATGGCTCCAGCACAGCCCTGCTTAGAAGGGACTTTAGAACAAAGAACGTTGCAACATAGAGTGTGAGCCCTGAAAAGGGACCTTAGAACACAGAATGTATACAAACCTACCTAACGTTATGAGTTGACTCCTGTTGAAAAAATCCAGCCTCTCTCTGGAGGCAAATTAAAGGGAAGTAAGTGGGTTAGTCAGACAGTCCATGAGAATCTAATAAATTGGGAGAATGCAAGATCTGAGCTTTAGAGCCAGGAGGGACTTATTTGATCCAACCCTTTCATTTCTCAAAAGGAGGTTAAGTGACTTACCCTGGGTCACTCAAGTAATAAGTGTCAGAGCCTGGACTGAACCCTCATCTTCTAATTCCAGTCAGAGAACATTTTTTCTACTCTACCAAATGCTTCCAAATTAGCTACCAATGTTCCTTCTAGTCACTAGAAAATGCAAGGTAAATACTGATTGAAGATGCAGAGGCATGCAGAAGGGTCCATATTATAAGACCTTCTTGGGATGTAGTAGAAAAACAAGAAAAGATGGAAGAAAATTGAAATAAATGTTGCATTTTGGGGCTGGCGCTGGACCTTAGGCAGGCCTGCAAGAGAAAATTTCCTTTTTTATCTGGATTCCCATTTTCTCATTCCCCCAAGGAAGAGAGTCAATGGCCCTGGTTCTACCACTAACTGGTTATGGGATTGTGTGCGAAGTATGTCACCTCCTTGGACTCAGTCTCCTTCTATACACTATGGTGGAGTTGGATGGGAAAACGTCTAAGGCCTTTTCCAGCTCTGCCATTTCAGGGACATGGTACCCCCAGGAGTATAAAGGGCTAGTTTTTCCTCTTCCTGAAACATAGAGAGATCCCAGTGCCATTCAACCTACCAAATCTGATTCCATTTCATAAGATATGAACACTAAAAATACACAATGAATTCAACCAGTCTATAGAGCAATTTGGAACTATGATCAAAGGGCTATAAAAGCATGCATACCCTCTGACCTAGCAATACCACTACTAGGTCCATATCCCCAAAGAGATAAAAAACAAAGGACCCATATGTACAAAAATATTTATAGGAACTCTTTTCTGGTGGCAAAGAATTGGAAATTGAAAGTATGCCCATCGATTGGGGAATGTCTGAACCAATTGTGGTATGTGATTATGATAGAATATTATTGTGCTCTAAGAAATCATGAAGAGGATGCTCCTAGAAAAATCTGGGAAGACTTAACATGAGCTGATGCAAAGTGAAATGTGCAAAATACCAAGTAATAGCAATATGGTAAGATGATCAGCTGTGAATGACTTAAATATTCTCAGCAATACAATGATCCAAGACAACTCTGAAAGATTTAGGATGAAAAATGCTATCCATTCCCAGAAAAAGAATTGATGGTATCTGAATACAGATTAAAGAATATTTTTTAACTTTTAAAATTCTTCTTGAGGTCTTTTTGGAAGGGTCTATGTTTTCTTTCACGACGTGACTAATATGGAAATGTCTTGCATGACTACACACGTATATTACTTGTCTTCTCCATGAGGAGAGGTGGGGTAGGAGGAAGGGAGAGAATTTGGAACTCAAAGTCTTAAGAATGAATGTTAAAAATTGTTTTTACATGCAACTGGGGAAAAATAAAACACTAAATAAGTGTTTAAAAATATACAATGACTGACCAGGAAAGGCCTCTAATAACCATCTTTCCATGTCCCTTCTTCTCTCCCATCCAACCCCACACTTCTACAGTGGACTTCTTCCCAGAGACCCAGACTCTAAAGGCTGGAGTCAGAAAGACCTGGGTAGACCTGGGTTCAAATCTAGATAGAGACTGATATCTGTGTGACCCTAGGCAAATCACTTAACCTCTCTGCCTGCCTCAGTTTCCTTATCTGTAAAATCACATCACACTAGCACAACATTCTTAGAGATGTTTTAAGGATAAAAATGACAATATTTATAAAGAACTTTGCAAACTTTAAAGTACTATATAAATGATAGCTACCATCATCATCATCATCATCATCATCATCATCATCATCATTGTCATTATAGCATCCTCAGGGAAATGGCAGCTTGTGGCAATGGAAGAAAGGCAGATGTCTATAGGGAGATGACAAGTGAGTAAGGTAGAATTTCCCCAGATACTAGGCACCAGAACCTTGAAACAACCTGCTGTGAGCAACGGTCACCTCACTCCTATCCCTATCTTTTTTACTACTAATTTAGACCCCAGATGCCCAGAAGAGGAGTGTCAACAGAGATAAACTCATTTTAAGAAAACATGACCACAAAAACCTAGACTGACAAGGGAACCAAAGTTCATGTTACCAAAGGAATCACAGATATAATCAACTCTGATCCTCATCTTACAGATGAAGAAATTGAATTTCAAAGAGGGAAGCATTGTGTGGTTTGATTGAAATAACGTAGGGTTGCATTAAATAAAGCCAATGTAGCACCCTCTCTGGCATACTTCCCCAACTTACACTCAAACTTATGCGTTGAGTACCCAAAGGAGCTACTACCTTCAGGATTCAAAGGTGTAGCCTATGGCACCGTCTTTCTAAAGTTACAGTCCATTAGCCCCTATCAATATATTTCCCATGAACAATCAGACAGTAAGATCAATTCACTATTTTAAAAAGGCATTTACTCAAATGACATGGCAAGAATAGCAGCTACAATAGGCATTGTGCTCAGCAGCTGAGGATGCAAGTACAAAGAATGAAACAATCATTATTTGCAAAGAGCTTATAATAATCACCAAGTAACTTTGGGGTTCAGGGATCCCCAATTTTTTTAATTCAAGATTTTCCTCATTTTTGCAGATGAATGTCTGAGGAAAAGGTATAGAGGCAGCCTATGCCCTGATGGGGCAAATTTATTGTCTAAGTAGCTCTTTTTATATTCAAGTGAGGTCCTCACAGACTCACATCTTTAAAGGTACAGAATGATTCACTCAGATCTGATAGAGTCCCAAACCAGCAATGGAACCTTGGCCCAGCAGAAATACTGTGCCCTCTGGAGAAAGAATTCATCTAAGCAACATGTCTAATGATGAACTTTATTTGTATGAATAGAGAAAGGACACCGAGGTCCTGCTACTCCAGAGATGTGTGTAGCCTTGTCCACATGTTTCCTAAATCTGTGCCTCATTAGCATTCTGCTTTAGGTTTGTGCCTACAGAAAAGATGTGTATTTGTGGGAGAATATGACCCAAGGTCATAGGGAGATGTTATGAACCCATATTCAACTGTCAAGAAGCAACAGGTACACAAATAAATACATAATATACGTGAATATAAAGTAATTTAAGTATATAGGAGCACTAACAATTGGGGGAATCCAAAAACGACTTTTGTAGGACATGACATGATGTCCAGCAGGCAGTTGAAGGTGACAAATTAGAACTCAAGAGACCAATAAATCCTGAATTTAAATTGGGGAGTCACACTCATAGAGGTGATAGATGAAACCACAGAAGTTGAGATCACCAGGAGAAAGAGTGTAGAGAAAGAAAAAGGTGCAGAATAGAGACCCATGGTTTTAATTTTCATAGCTATGGTATAGGTTTAGATATAGATATAGGTATACATGTGCATTTATATATGTATATGTATGTGTATATGATAGAAGAAATTGCACAAGACAAAAAGGATTGTTCTAATTACATAGAATTTAAACACTTTGTGCAAACAAAATCAATGCAATTGTAATATGATGAGTAGCAATAGACTAGAAAAAACATCTTTGTATAAAACACCTTTAATAAAAATCCAACATCCAAAATATATAATTGACATAAATATATAGTAGTGTCATTCCCTACTAGATATGTGATCAAAAGATATGTACAATTTTCAGGAGAAATGCAAATTATAAACAATCATACAGAAAAAATGTACCAAATCACCAATGATAAGACATGCAAATTAAAAAGATGCAAGAGTATCATCTCACATACATCAGAGTGGCAAAAATGATAAAATGCAAAAATACTCAATATTGGAAGGGTTATAAGAAGCCAGACACACTAATACATTGTGGATGGAACTGTGACTTGGTCCTATAATTCTAGAAACAAATGTTAATTATTGAAGAAAAGTTATTAAGTTATTTCTGCTTTTTGACCCAATGATCCCCACTTTTGCTGATTAGAGCTGAAAGAAGCCATGTAGACTAGGTCCACTACAAATTTATGTTATCTATTCTCCACTTACCCTTCGTTGCAGCAAGACAGCTCTTTTACTTCTCCTTAATTAACACAGTTGCTGTTCCAAACATTCTTTTCTTTCCTCAAGCCTCCCACAGCACCCTCTCCTACTACCATCTCAACCGAGGAACATATTTTACCAAAAAAAAAAATTGAGGACATTCTGAGTGAGTTCCCTCTTCTTCCTTTTTTTTCCCCATCTTGCAACACTTTTCCATCATCCCCCAGTATCTTTCCTTTATTCCACTCTCTGATTAAGAGACGATCCTTCTCCTCACCAAGGCCAACCCCATTACCTGCACCCTTGATCCTGTCCTTTCCCGTTGCCTCTGGAAGATTGCCCCTGCTATCATCTTTCTCCTCTAATCTTTATTCTTTCTCTACCTCTGTTGTCTACAGACAAGTCTAGATCTCTCTTATACTTAAAAAAACCCCACAAGAGATCCCACACAAACTCTTATTCTCCGTCTCTCTCCCCAAACCCCTTCTCAGTCAAACTCTTTGAAAAAGCAGCCTACAACTTTTAATCTGGTCCTCTCAGTCTTTGCTAGAACCCATGCAATTTGGTTTCTGACTTCATCATTCAACTGAAACTGCTCTGTCCAAAGTTACCAATGATCTCTTAATTGCCAAAGCTAATAGCTTTTACTCAGTCTTCATGCTTTTTGACCTCTTGGCAGCATCTGACATTATTGACTGCCCTCTCTTCCTGGATACTCTCTCCTTCCTAGGTTTTTGTGACTCTGCTCTGTCTTGGTTCTTCTCCTACTTGTCTGACCTCTCCTTCTCTCAGAGCCATCTCCAATCATCCTGATTGATATCTGGCCACTGGACCCAGATGACTCTGGGGGAGAAAGTGAGGTTGATGACTACCTAGCCCTCCCTCACTTAAGTCTAATTCACTTGCAAATCATGGCAGAGTCCTCTTCTAGAACAAAGGACAAACAAAACCTCTCCTTTTCAGTCGCCTTTGCCAGGTCATCATTCCTATCACATCCCCTAACTGTGAGTGTAGCCCAAGGCTCTCCTGAGTCCTCTTTTCTTTTTACACTCTCTCACTTAATGACTGCGTCTGTTATCATGTATTTAATTATTATTTATATGCAGATGACTCCCAGATCCACCACATGGTGGGTGCCATTCCCATTTTACAGATGAGGAAACTGGGACAGACAGAGGTTGAGTGACTTGCCCAAGGTCACACAGCTAGTAAGTGCTTGAGATCACATTTGAACTCAAGACTAGCACTCTGCCACACCATCTAATTTCTGTTACTGCGCTCATTGTGTGATCTTAGACAAGTTATTGCCTCTCTTTAGTTCTCTTTTTCATCATCTGTAAACCCAAAAGACCTCAAAGATTCTTCTGAGCTCTTGTTACATTCCAACGTCTTTTCCAGTACAACCTTTCTTTCTATGTTCTAAGTCTAGGGAAGTCTGTGTTCTTAAGGGAAGCCAAAGGGAACTACTGCTGGGATTCAGAGGGGCTCAGGTTCCTCTCCCCTCCCTAATCTGTCCCCAGTCATATGGCTGTATTTTGGGTTCATTGTTGGGGAAGCCCAGCTTCTTAATAGGGAAACAAGGTTCCCTCCTGTTACGTTCATCGGCTCTTCATCCCCACTACCAGCAACTCCAGGGACGATTTGATTTATGGTTTTAGTCGTGGGTTTAAAAAAAAAACACTTGATGTGCAAATATGAATCAGGTTTAGTACGTTTTATCTCTCACAAAAGGTAATGAGAAGCACACACACACAAATCTTAGTGTATATTCAAGAATAATTAAAGCAGAATTCAGTAACATTACTATTTGCATAACCAATTGGGAGGATGGTATCCAAGCCCCATTGTTGGTATATGAAACAGTTTTTGCAAGGCTGCTAATTAGCCATTCTACATTTTACCTCCACTGGGTACAAGCCAATCAAACACCAAGCAAGATTTTCTTTCCACTGTGCTCTGTATCTCTCTGTCTCTGTTTCTGTCTGTGTCTCTTTTATCTTTCCATCTCTCTGCATCTCTCTGTCTCTCTCTCTGTCTCTGTCTCTCTGTCTGTCTCTGTCTCTCTCTGTCTTTGTCTGTCTCTGACTCTTTGCTCACTAGCCCTACCTCTCCAGGGATGCCATTGCTGCCTTGCTAGTGGGAGATGTTACCATGCAATAGTCAACCTCTAGGCCTTTTGAGTTCTCACAAGGTCTTATTCCAAAAATAAAAGGGCACAAAAAGGAGGGGGCTCCATCCCAGGTACTAGCCTGCCTAGGTAGAATGTGTCATCCACATGGCAACCAAGTGGGGAGGGGTGGGGACCCACCTGACTCTTCAAACAGCTCAGAGTCATCTTCAGACTGAAAAGTGGGAAGGAAGACAGGGGTCCAAGGGGCAGATCACTCCTCTGGTATATCCATGGCATTCTGGCTCAGCAGTCAGTTAGGAGACTGAACCCAGCAATGAATCATATGTAGCAGGAGGCCTACCCACCCCCACCCTACCCCACCAAGTTTCCATATGGTCACCAGGATTGACAACTGAGCATGCTCCAAACAAAGGGATCTGGAGGGCACCTGCTACATAAGGTCTTTTCTAGCTCTCACATTCAACGATTCTATGAAGGGTAAGGGTCTTGGCCAAGCTCAAGTCCATTGTGGCATAATCAGGGCTAAGGCTCAGACTTTCTGACCATTTCCCTGCTTGCTTCAGTCGACTTCATTTCCCTTCCAATTTCACACCTCAAGTTCCTATTCAATAGGCAGCTCTTCTGCAGAAGCTACAAGAATCAATTTTTTAAAAAACCAGCCCCCATTTGCATCCAGGTTCTCAGGAACACACTAGTGCATAAAGGCTGGTACAGGGAAGCCCTGGGGACAGGGCCAAGCCTCTCTCAGGCCTCAGGTGGTAGCAGAGACCCAGCCTAGGGAGACCAGCAGAGTCAGGAGGCAGAGCCTGAAGTGATGGGGCGTGTTGTGTGTGGTGCATGCTCCACCAAAGGAAAAATCAGGGGCTGCTCCGGGAAGTGTTTTCCCTTCTCAAACATCTTGGCATCTTGCTGACACTGATCCGGGCCTGGGAATGTCATTCCTGAATAAACATGATGTCATTTCCATTCCAAACATACTCTTCCCGGACAGCTGCTGTCAGCATCAGTGAAGAAAAATGCCACCTCACCCGTGACAGGTGCCACTTGATGTACTTTGTATATCAGCTTCTCCAGAAAACACACACACACACACACACACACAGAGGCACACAAGCATGCACACACACAAAATCAGCCAGTCATGCAGATGCTATTTAAAGTATGTTGCATTTTGATGAGAAATGCAAAGGGAGATAATATGTGATACTAAGGTTCCTGGACCCAGGGCAGGAAGGAGGACTACCCTCATGGATCTTGTTAGAGGGGAACTCATGGAAGGAGACCCACATCACAGAATATCAGAGCTAGAAAGGACACAAGAGCATAGAACATTAGAGCTGAAAGGCACATTAACTTAAGAAGGTTAGACTCTACAGTGCTAGATTTGGAAGTGATGTTAAAACATGGAACATTGTAAGGGCCCTTAGAACATGGAACATAGAACCGTTAGAACAGCGAAATATCTGGAAGAGACTTCAGAACACAGAATGCCAGAAAACAGAAAAATAGTACATTTTTAGAGATAGGAGAACACAAAAATCCCTCCCTTCCTTCACAGTCGAGCTCAGGCACTACCTTCTCAATGACGCCATCTGTAGACTAGACTCCTCCCAGACGAAGGGAAGAGATAGCAACATAACAGAAAAAGGCTTGCATTGGGTAGCAACTAATCTAAGTTCAGAACCTGCTTCAGCTATTTCCTACAAGTATGATCACTTATTAAGCACTATTATGTGCCTAGCAAGTCACCTCCCCACTCAGGTCTTCAGGTTATTGGCCTGTGAAAAAGGACGGCTTAGATTAAATGATCTCCAAAGTCCCTTCTAGTTCTAGACACTACAGTCTCTCCATCCAAAAATGTGTCGGACCATTCATTCTGGATCTTTCCTTTATATTTTTTTCTTTTTAAGAAAATTGATGCTTTTTAAAAGATTATGGTCATTTCCCAATTAAGTCCCAGTCTTGCCCCACATTAGAACCGTTCCTTTGTCCAACTCTTCATGACCCCATTTGGGGTTTTCTTGGCAAAGGTACTGGAGTGGTTTGACATTTTCTTTTTTTTTTTTTTTTTTTTTTTTTTTGCTTTTTGGATGGAGAAGGCAGGGCAATTGGGGTTAAGTGACTTGTCCAAGGTCACATGGCTAGTAAGCGTTACATCTCTGAGGTCAGATTTGAACTCAGGTCCTCCTGACACCAGGGCCAGTGCTCTATTCACTGCACCACCTAACCACCCCAGTTTGCCATTTTTTATTCCAACTCATTTTACAGATGAGGAAACTGAGGCAAACAGTTAAGTGACTTGATCAAGGTCACACAAGGTCACACACAGTAAGTGTCTGAGGCCAGATTTGATTTTGTCTTCCTGACTCTAGGCCCATGGTTCCTTTATCCACTGAGGCACCTAGCTGCCCCATTGACAAATAATATAATCAAGCAAAACAAAACATCACACTGGCAAGGTCTAAACATTTGTCTCATTCTACACCTTTGGTTCAACACCTTTTTGCTGAGGGGCAGAAGGTATGCTTCACCATTAGTAAAATGAAGCCATATTTGATCACTGCATTGGCATTTATCAAAGACTTCCTCATACCACAATCATTGGTGTATGTGTCTTTTCTCCCAACAGAATGATGTCTCTGAATAAGGGGTTGATGGCCTAACTAGTCATCATATCTCCAGTACAAAGCATAGAGTACCTTGTACATAGTCTGTACTTAAAAATACATATTTAAAACAGATACATGTATGTACTGCTGAAAGAGCTGTGAACCAGTCTAGTCATACTGGCGAGCAATTCAGAACTATGGTCCCTAAAGCTATTAAACTGTGCATTCCTTTTGACCCAGTGATGCCACTACTTGGTCTATACCTCAAGGAGACCAAAGAAAGAAGAAAAAGACCTTTATGTACAAAAAATATGTATAAGAGTTCTTTTTCTGGTAACAAAGAATTGGAAACTAAGAAAATGCCCATAAGTTGGGGAATGACTGAAAAAGTTTTGGCGTATGAATGTGATAGAATATTATATATTTTGCTGTAAAAAATGATGAAGAGGATGGTTTCAGAAAAGCCTGGGAAGACTTATATGAACTGATGCAAAGTGAAGTGAGTAGAAATGGGAGAACAATTCATACAATCGTGACAATATTATGAAGACAACTTTGAGCAACTTGAGAATTCTGATTAACACAACAATCAAACACAATTCCATAGGACTCATTCTATCCTTCTTCTTATCGAGAGGTGATAGATGAATTCAGAGTTCAGGCTGAGACACGGTTTTTTTGGACATGGCCAATGCAGAAATCTATTTTGCTTGACTATATATGTTTGTAACAGGGGTTTTATTTCTCTTGCTTTCTCAGTGAGGGTGGGAGGGATACAGAGGGCACAAGGGTGAAGTGAGAGAGATGGGAGATCTTCGTTTGAAAATAAATTTAATCTAAAATTTTAAAAATACATATTTGTTTAATTTCATTTAATTCTTCCTCCTTACTCTATTTCTAGTTTCTCCTTCTGGAAGTGTAAATATAAGTGGGTTTGTTGAATTGAATTAAATCTTGCTGGAAGATGGGATACTTTTTGAGGACAGTGAGGGAACCAAACTAAAAGTCTCCATATTTCTGTTTAGGCTGACTACTGGTTGTTCCACTACCAACCTTCACCTATTTACATAGTAGCTATTTCAAGAACTCATGATTCCCCATTTCTGAAGGAACTTTAGGCCAAGGCTGCACTCCTATTCAGGTAGAGGCTAGACTAGATGAGTCTAATCCAGTCTCTTAAGTCCCTGCCAAGCTGTAAGAACTATTCTGGCTCTCAGTTTTCCAGTTTGTAAGATGAAAGGTTGGGCCTGATGAGTTCTAAAGTATAAAGTATCTTTCAACTGTGAATCTAATTAACTATAATATCTCTCTCTCTCTCTCTCTCTCTCTCTCTCTCTCTCTCTGTGTCTCTTTTTCTGTCTCTCTCTCTGTCTATCTCTCTCTCCCTTAAAATGTGTCATACTAATCTGTTTTTACCACCTGCAAAATTAGAAAGTAACATCATTGAAAAATAGCTTAAAATTATGGCATTGGCAAATAATGAAATATTACTGAACCATAGGAAACAATGAGGTGAAGGAGGGGAAAAATAATGAATGTGAAGAATTCAGAAAAACATTGAATACTTATTTGAACTGATACAGAGTGAAGTAAGCAAAACGAGGAAAATAATATAATGACTGCAATAATATAAATATAAAGAATAAACTGAAGATTATATGATATAATGACTAAGAAGCATAGCCCTAGAGAAGAATTGAGAAAATATAAATCCTTTTCTTCTCTGTAGAGGTTGGGGACTATCAGTATGTAATATTGCATATTAGATATTTGGTTGGTATGTTGGGGTTAGTTTTGCTAAACTACTTTTTTCTCTCTTTGTATTTTATCATAAGGGATAGTTCCCTGGGTAGAGGAGGAAGGAAGGAATAGATAGATAGATAGATAGATAGATAGATAGATAGATAGATAGATAGATAGATTAGATAGATAGATAGACAGGCAGATAGATAGTCAGATACAAAATAGAAGCAAAAGATACAAAAACCCTATTTTTTAATGATGAAGTGAGACTCAGATGCCATCTGAAGTCTACTCTCAAAGATTCTGTAATTCTAGTCCCTGAGGCTTCATTTGGAAAACTGCAGAACCTGTGACAATTAGTGTTTTAATGTTCTCTTTTTTTAAGTGCCCAAACAGCCCAAGCAGCCAAGAGGGTCAGAAGCTGGGCAAACCATCTGGACAAGAAGACCCTAGTCAATCAGACCAATTATACTACATCTACTTGAAAGTTTTTATATGCTTTCTCCTTAGGCAAAAACTAATCACGGGGTAAGGGAGACCCAGAGTTCCACAGGGAGAACAGGAAAGCAGTTGCACCTGTCTTGCCCAGGGCAGGCTAGAAGTGCTGAATGGTATCATGAAAGGAACACTGGGGGCAAAGCCAAAATGGCAGAGTATGGGCAGCAACCCAGTTAAACTCTCTCAAAATTCTCCTCTAAACAACTTTAAAATAATTTCTCAGATCAAATTGTGGGATGAGAGTGAGACTTTTTCCAGTCTAAGAAAACTTAGGAGGTTGATGGGAGAGGTCTGTAACACTAGGGTAAGAGCCCAGGCAGGAGTGTGACAACAGCACCAGTGGTGGATTTTGGAGTGGACCATAACAGCAATAGCAAGTGGCAGCAGAAGCTTTGAGAACTCTCAGCACAGAGATGATAAGGGGGTAAAAAAAAAGTGGTTAAAAAGAGATTTCAGGGAACTCTTTGCTGACACTGGGTGTAGCTGGTGCTAAATGGCAAGTCTATTGCCTATAAGCCAGTGATTCTCAACCTTCCTAATGCTGCAACCCTTTAATACAGTTCCTCAGGTTGTGGTGACCCCGAACCATAAAATTATTTTCATTGCTACTTCATAACTGTAATTTTGCTACTGTTATGAATCTATCTGATATGCAGTATGTATTTTCATTGTTACAAATTGAACATAATCTACAGGTTGAGAACCACAGCACTCTGGATCACAGTTCCAGGGTGGAAAGGAGTGCTTGTGGTCAGTCACAAGGGAACAGAAGTTCTGATCACAGTTCCAGGGCCAAGGGGAGAGGAACTAGCACTTGTGGCTGCAGAGGAGTAGGGGCCCTTCCTGGGTAACAAACAGAGTACTGACCAAGGGAACAGAGACCACATCTGGATCACTCCACCTTGGAAGAATAAAAAACTCACAGACTCCCCCCAGAAATAACTCTGAAAACAGCAATATGAAAAAACCCAAAACTTGGGACAGAGTTTTCTCATCCATAGGCGAGCAGAGTCCAACTTTAACATGAAGTTCAAAGTCAAGAAATAGACCAGAAAAATTAATAAATGAACAAACAAAAAAGAACTTAACTACTACAAAATTACTCCAGTGACAGTAAAGACCAAGTTTTTGGTCTCAGGAAAGACCTGAGAAAAAGCCAAAAATGTAAAAATAGCCATAAATAAAGTCTCAAAGAAAAATGCTAATGAGATGCAAGACCAACAAGAATTCCTGGAAGAGTTAAAGAAAGAGATAAGATTGGAAGAGGGAAAATTGGGGAAAAAAATGAGTGATGAATGAAAGTTACGAAAAGAGAATTAACAACTTGATAAAAGAGGCACAAAAAATACTGAAGAAAATAACTTTTAAAAATGGAATTGGCCCAATGATAAAAGAGGTACAAAAATTCGTTGCAAACGAGAACTTCAAAAGCAGAGTTGGGAAATGCAAAATGGATAATTTCTATTATACTAAATTAAAAATGTTTTGTACAAACAAAACCAATACAACCAAGATTGTAAAGAAAGCAGAAAGATATGAAACAATTTTTTACAGTAAGTGCTTCTGATAAAGCCTTCATTTCTAAATATATGTGGAGAACTAAGTCAAATTTATGAGAATACAAATCATTCCTCAACTGAAAAATGGTCAAAGAATATGAATAGGCAGTTTTCAGATGAAGAAATTAAAGTTATCTATAGTCATATGAAAAAGTGCTCTAAATAACTGTTGATTAGAGAAATGCAAATTAAAACAACTGAAGTACCACCTCACACCTATCAGACTGGCTAATATAACAGAAAAGGTAAATGATAAATGTTGGAGAAGATGTGGGAAGATTGGGACACTAATTCATTGCTGGTGGAGTTGTGAACTGAATCAACCATTCTGGAGAGCAATTAGGAACCATGCCCATGGAGTAGTCAACCTGTGCATACCTTTTGATTCAGCAATACAACTACTAGTTCTGTATCCCAAAGAGATCATAGAAAAAGTAAAAAACAAAAAACAAAAAAACCTACATGCATAAAATATCATATGTACAAAAATATTTATAGCAGCTCTTTATGTGGTAGCAAAGAATTGGAAATTGAGAGGATGCCCAAGAATTGAGGAATGGTTGAACAAGTTATGGTATATGAATGTGATAGAATACTACTGTGCTATAAGAAATGATAAGTAGGCAGATTTCAGAAAAACCTACAAAGACTTGCATAAACTGATGCTGAGTAAGGTAAGCAGAGCTAGGAGAACATTATACATAGTAACCCCAACATTGTATGATGACCAACTGTGATTGATTTAGCTTTTCTCAGCAATACAATGATCCAAGACAGTTCCAAAAGACTCATGGTAGAAAATGCTATCCACATCCGGAGAAAGAGCTATGGAGTCTAAACACAGATCAAAGCATACTCTTTTCTCTTTTTTGTGGCTTTTTGTTTTTTGTTCTGTATCTTCTTTCACAATATGACTAATGTAGAAATATGTTTGCATAATTACATGTGTATAACCTTTATCAGATTGCTTGCCATCTTGAGGAAGGGTGATGGGAAGGAGGGAGGGAGAAAAAAATGTGGAACTCAAAATTTTATTAAAAATCATTGTTGAAATATATCATTACATATAATTGGAAAAATAAAATACTATTTTTTTAAAAAGCAGAGGAAAGTAAAGTACAAAAATTCACTGAAGAAAATAATTCCTTGATTAGAATAGGTCTAAAATTAGAATTAGGCAAGTGGAAGCTAATGACTCCATTAGACATCAAGACATTAGACATCAAGAAACAATAAAACAAAGTCAAAAGAATGGAAAAATAGAAGAAAATGCGTAATATCTTATCAGGGAAACAACTGGCCTAGAAAATAAATCAAGGAGAGATAATTTAAAGATTATTGGATAATCTGAAAGCCATGATCAAAGAAAGAGTCTAGACATCATATTTCAAAAAATCATAAAGAAAAATTGCCTGATAATTTAGATTCAGAGAGTAAAATAGAAATTGAAAGATCCCACTGCTCACTTCCTGAAAGAGATCCCCAAATGATATTTCCCAGGAATATTATAGTCAAATTTCAGTGCTCCGAGGTCAAAGAGAAAATATTGCAAACAGAAAGAAACAATTCAAATATCATGGAGTCATAGTCAGGATAACACAAGATTTAGCAACTTCCATGTTAAAGGGATGCAGGACTTGGAGTGTAATACTCCAGAAGAAAAAGGATCTAGAATTACAACCAAGAATAATCTACCCCCAAAAAAACAATATAGTCGTACAAGGGGGATGGGAGTGGTGGATATTTAATGAAATACAAGACTTTCAAGCATTCCTGATGAAAAGACCAGAGCTGAAAAAAAATTTGACATTCAAGCACAAGACCCAAGAGAAGCATAAAAAGGTAAACATGAAAGAATAAGCATACCAGACACAATAAAGTTAAAATGCTTATGTTCCTATATGGGAAGATAATATATGTAACTCCTAAGAACCTTATTATTATTAGGACAATTAGAAGGAGTCTACATAGACACAGGGCATGGGTATGAGTTAATTATATTGGGATGATCTCCAAAAACCAAGGTGTGAGAAACATGGATGCACTGGGAGAAGGTGAGGTGGAAAAGTAGAATGGAGAAATTTTTCTCACATGAAAGAGCTTGCAAGGAAGAGTTTTTATAGTGAAGGGGGACATGGGAGGGGGCAATGTTTGAACCTCAGTCTCATTAGAATTGGTTCTAAAGGAGAATACACACACATACACACACACACACACAATTAGTTGGGTATAAAAATTCTAGCTTACCCAATAAAGAAACAGAAGGGGAAGGAGATGAGTCATTGGTAGAGGTACGATAAAAAAGGAGAGTGAATTAAGTGAGGCAGTGGTCAGAAGCAAAACAGACTTTTGAGGAAGGAAAGATAAAAAAGAAAGAGAGAATAAACAAAAGAAGGCAGGATAGAGGGAAATACACTGTTGGTAATCATAACTGTGAATGTGAATGGGATGAACTCATTCATAAAACAGTAGCAGATAATGGAATGGATTAGAAATCAGAATCCAACAATATGTTGTATATAAAAGACACATTTGAAACAGAAAGAACATCGAGTTAAAATAAAGGGCTGGAGCAGAATCTATTTATGCATCAACTGAAGTAAAAAAGGAAGGGGTAGTAATCATATCTCAGACAAAGCAAAAGTAAAAATAGATCTAATTAAAAGAGATGATCAGGGAATCTGCATTTGCAGAAAGATAACATAGACAATGAAGTAATATCACAATTTTTACAAGTTTCTTTGATAAAGGCCTCATTTCTGAAATGTATAGGAAACTGAGTCAAATTTATAAAAATAAGAGCCATTCCCAAATTGATAAAAGGTTAAAGAATATGAACAGGCAGTTTTCAAAAGAAGAAATAAAAAATATCTATAGTCCTATAAAAAAATGTTCTAAATCACTACTGATCAGAGAAAGGCAAGTTAAAATAACTCTGAGGTACTGCCTCATACTTATCAGAAATGACAAATGCTAGAGGAGATGAGGAAAAATTTTGTTGTTAAGTTGTGTCTGACTCTGTGACCCCTTTTGGAGTTTTCTTGACAAAGATACTGGAGTGATTTGCCAATTCCTTCTCCAGCCCATTTTATAGATGAGGAAACTGAGGCAAACAGGGTTAAATAACTCGCCCAGGATCACAAAGTTAATAACTGTCTGAGGTCAGATTTGAACTCAGGAAAATGAGTCTTCCTGACTCCAGGCCTGGTGCTCTGTGTGCTATGGTGCCACCTACCTGTGCTAGCAACTCATGTACCAACTGCCTATAATTTCCATTTCCTGATTTCCCCTAACTAGGATTCACTCCCTTCTTAAATAATCACATACACATATATGTATGTACATGCATATGCATACAGATATGTGTATACATCATACACATACGCAAATGGTTTCATTTCTTATCTCTCTAGTAGAATGTAAGTTCTTTAGACAAAGGACCATTTTTAGTTTTATCTTTGAATTCCCAGATCTTAGCAGAGTGCCTTGCACATGATAGGCCCATAAAAATATTAATTGGATTGGATTGAAGTGTATTGAGTACACTGTCACTTAACCTTCCTGAGCTCCAGTATCCTCTTCTGTAAAATGGGAATAATAATAATCAGTTGTTTGATCTAGTTTTGAGGTTTGTGGTGAGAAAAATGCTTTGTAAAATTGAAAGTGCCAAGTTGTTATTGTGTTCCAGCCATCTATGTTGGGAGCTCCCTTTCAGTGCCAACATTCTATATTCTAATTCCTAATCTCAGTCTCAGGGTTTGAAGGCATTTCAGAGATCACCTACTTCAACCTTCCACTGTAGAAAGGGATCCTTTCTATAGTATGTACCCCTAACCAGTTCCCCTTCCCCTGAATTCTAGCTTCTACTTGAAACTTTTCAGTGATGGGAAAATTATTAACTCCCAAGGTGGATCATTCCACTTTGGAATAGCTCCAATTATTAGGAAGTTTTTTCTGCTATGAAGATAAGATGAGCCTTTCTGGAACTTCCATCCATTTCTTGCTTTGTATTCTGCCTTCTGGGGTCAAGCAACAAATTTGAAGAAGTCTGATCCCCTTTCCAAATGACAGCTTTTCAAATATTTGAAGCAAATTATCTTAACCTTCCCCGACTTTTCTGGAAACAAAATACATCTAGTTTCTTCAACCAATTCTCCTGCGACCTGATCCCCTCATTATTCTGGTCCACCACTGAGTCACAGAATCAAAGCCCTTTAAAGGCAGAAGGGCACCTTGTAGTCCAGCTCCTAGATGAGGACTTTGAGACTAAGAGACAGGATCTTTCCAAGACTCATATAGGTAGTGAGTAGTAGAGGCTATATATGATCACATTCCTCTTTACTCCTAATCCAACTATCCTTTCATGATGCTAGGTGATGAAGTGGATAGAGTGAACATATAACATTCTATGCCCTAAGGGCCATTCTAGCCCTAACATTCTGAATTCTTGTGATTTTGTTTCAGCCTCCTTAAGAGAGTCATTGGCCACTGACACTTGGAGCCTTGTGGGTGTAAGGGGTCATACTTCCATCTCAATTAATGTGATCAGAGAAGACTCAGTCATGGTCCTTGAAGCTCCATACTTCTTGGATCTTTCCTCAATTGTTTGGCCTTGGTGTGTTACTTTGTTCCAAGCTAGATTTGTTGTCTCCCACTGGAGTAGTCTCTTTAATCCCAGATGGTCAATTCTGGGGAAGGGGACAAATTGATTCCCTTTTAGGAGTTTGACTTTAATTCATCTCTGAACTTGAAATCCTTGATTACTGTTCTCATCTACTGGCCAGACTTTCTAACTATTTTTAGAGATTTCCCAAGGGGTATGACTTTATCTCCTCAACCAATCACAAGATGTTTTCTGTGTGGTATCATGCACATTCACCCAGTCACTAAAAACCTGTACATAATCCTTCTAAATTGACTAAGGGTTTATCCACACATTGTGGTGAGGTCTAGGAAAATTTCTTAATATCTAGTTTTTTTTTTCCTGTTGATTGATTCAATTGAGTTGCCTGGTTTCCTGGGATTACGTTAATTAAAGTAGAGGTTCTTACATAGGAATGGGGGGAACGAACTGTCACATTAACAAATGAAAAAGCTGGTGACATGTTCCAAATACTGGAGAAGCTGAGAACAATAGGAGTCAGGTTCACAAGCCAGTGAAATATAAGTCACTAGACATGGGGGTAGCAGGGGGTAAAGAGGGAGTTTGGTCCTGGGGAAAGTTCAGGAAGGGCAAACCATCACTTCTTTAGGGCATTAAATTAAAAGACCAGATGATAAGAAGTGGAACTGTGGAGAAGAGAGCAGGGCAGACCAATCACATATCAGAAAGAGCACAGAGTTTAGAATCAGAGAACCTGAGTTCAAATCCTATCTCTGCCCGCTTAACTTTAAACAACTTCCTAGCTCCTTGGTTTTCTCACCTGTAAAATGAAAGAGTTAGACTTGTAGCTTTCTAAGTGCTCATCTAGAGCTAAACCCTGTGACCCCAACAGCTCCCTGAGTGCCCAATATAAGATACTCCATTACTGGTGATCTGAAGGGACCTCTCTCTACCTTCCCCTCTACCCTGCCTCTCAGACAGAATCTCTAAATCCATTGCTGATGCTATGCATGAAGGACTCTCAGATCCTCATTTGCCTCGTTACCAAACTGAAACAAGGCCAGATCTCTGGCCTCCAGTATGTCTAATTTACCCAAACACTTCTCAGTTGCTGCGTGACTGTTTTCTTTCCCCATTCCCCATGCGGTAACAGGTCACTGCCGTTTACAGAATGGGGATCTCATTCTCTTCTGCTCGGAGGATAAACATTGCATCAAGCTATTCAGGGAGCTCTTTCTCCTCACCATAAATACTAATTAACTCATTGTGAGTAACTATTGCACTCAAGCCAATAGCTGGGGTTGGTGCACGCACAGTTATGTGATTTGCTTCAGCAGAATTGGTGGTGGAGACAAGCTGTTGCTGAAACACTGTTTTTCTGCCCGTGAGCAGCAGTGAGCTTGCCCACCTCCAACATGCTGCCAACTACACTGACCCCAGGGGCTGGGCTCCTGAGAAGAGATACGGATGCTATTCTTCTTACCCAGTTGAGGGAGATCTGGAACGGGGAGGCTGATGACTTTCCTTCTTATGGTAGCAGTTAAATTCATGGGGTCCATTCAAATTTCCTTCCAGCTCTAACAATCTACATTCTAGCCATCTAAGTTCTAAGGTCCCTTGTAAGTATAACAGTCTATGTTCTAAAGTTCTATGTCCTAAGGTCCCTTCTAACACTAACCTGTGAATCCCCAGGTTCTAACATTCCATAATCTAAGGTCCCTTCCTATTCTGTTCCAAACGTCTTTTCAGGGAGAAGAAAAGCATCCTCCTGATAGAAAAGACTGAAAGTGTTAAGGAAAACAGAAACATCTGCATTTCAACAAAGCACAGTAGAGAAATGGGTCAATTCTTAATCCTTAAGATTAACTCCTAATAGAAAAATTTCCAGGACCAGCTTCAGGCTGATAGGAGATTTTTGGAAAGTCCCACCACATGAACAACTAACTAGTGTCTTCCTATATGTAAAATTAGATGACGTCACCTAGGTTCCCATTGCAATCATATGCTCAAACCAGATTAACATGAGCAATTATTCACTGTGATTCATAATGATGAGAATAAAGTCCAATAATAATATTTTATTATTATTAGCAAACATATTGGATGCTGTCTTCAATCATAACTTTTTCTCTTCGATAGTATTGGAAAGCTGCTGACATTCTAAAATACATATTTCTCCCTGAGTCACCAAGGGAGGTCACCAAGGTTGACCCTATCATTTCCCACAAGTCCCCAGGAAAAGACCATTCTCCGTGCCTCTCCACAGAACCCTAGAATGCCAGATCTAAAAGAGCCTTTAAAACAAAAACTATTAAAATGTGAAGTATTGTAGGTGGGAGGGACTATTAAAATACAGAATATTCGAGAATATCAATCATTCAGTAGTGTGTCAGTGGAAAGAACACTGGCTCTGGAGTCAGGAGGCATGGGTTCAAAGTCTACCTCTGGTACTTATTGCCTGTATGACCCTGGGCGAGTCACTTAGACTCCTTAGGTCTCAGTTTTCCTTGTGTGTAAATGAGAGTTGGATTAGATAGCATCTGAGGTCTCTTCCAACTCTGGATCTATAATCCTGTGAACAAATATTAAGTGCCAGTTATGTGCCAGCCACTGTCCTAGATGCCAGGGGGACAAAGACAAAAACAAAATAGTCCCTGCCCTCAAACAACATATATTCTAATGGGGGAGGGGAAAGGAATAAGCATGAACATATGAAAAACAAATATGAAATATACACAAAATAATTACAAAGTAAATATAAAGTATTTGGGATGAAGGAAGAATGACAAGGCAGAGGGGTGGGAGTGAAAAAAGCTTCATGTAAGAGATGATGTTGAGCCAAGCTTCAAAGGAAGCTGGGGCTTCTGAGAGGTGATGGAGTGTGTTCTTGGCATGGGGCACAGCCCATGCAAATCCACAGAAATGGGAAATGGAATATTGTACATAGAGAACAGTGGTCAGGACAACTTGATTGTACTAAATAATGCATAAAGGAGAGTAATGACTGTAAGCCTGGAAAGGAACCAGACTGTGAAAGGTTTTAAATGCCAAACAGAGGAATGCATATTTTGTCCTTGATACTATAAGAAGCCACTGGGAAGCGCCACTGTCAGGATTATGAATTAGGAATATTATTCTGGCAGTTGTGTGGAGGGTGATCAGAAAGGAGAGAAGAACTAGGAGGCTGATGAAGCAAGGGATAATAGGAACTTGAACGAGGGTGATGGTCACACGGATGGAAAAGAGGGGACAGATGTGAAGGCTGCAAGAGTGAAATTAATTGGACTTAACAACTGATTTGATACATGGGAGAAGAGAAAGAGAAGTCAGTGAAGGAGTTATTGAACATTCATCAGCGCCTACTAAGTGCCAAGCACTGCAAAACTCTTAGTACACAAAGAAAGGCAAAAGACAGTGTGCTCACAAGGAGCTCCCCATCTAGGAGCAGAAACGACATGAAAACAGCTGTGTACAAATACAATGCACACGGATAAATTGGAGATAATACACAGAGGGGAGGCAGCTGCATTAAACAGAGCAAGAAAGATCTTGTTGAAGGTAGAATTTTCACTGGGACTTGAAAGAAACCAGGAAGCCAGGAGATAAAATGAGGAATGGAAGAAGGAGCATATCATAGGCATTCGGGAAGTCAGAGAAAATGCCCAGAGTCGAGAGATGGAATGTTTTGTTTAAGGGACAGAAAGGAGGCCAATGTCACTGAATCACAAAGTATGCCAGGATGTGTAAGGTGTAAAAAGACTGAAAAAGTAGGAGGGGGTCAGGTTTTAATGTCAAACAGATCTTATGTTTGATCCTAGAGGTGCCATTGTGTATCTCTTAGGGGTGAGGGTAGAGTGATGTGATCAGACCTTTGCTTTAGGAAGATCACTTCAATGGCTGAGTAGCAAAAGATGGACTGGAGTGGAGAGAGACGTATCAGGGAGACCAAGCACCCAGCTATTGAAGTAGTCTTGTGCCAGGGTGGCAGCAAAGTCAGAGAAGAGGAGGTTGCCTATGCAAGAGATGTTAAGAAGGTAAAATTGACAGGACTCGGCAACAAATTGGATGGGACGGGGCAGGAGGAGGGGAGGATCACACCTAGGTTGTGATCCTGGGTAACTTAAGAGGATGGTAGTGTCTTTGACAATAGTAGGGGAAGTTGAAAGGGGGGAAAGATAATTCATTCAGTTTGGGACATGTTGATAGGAAGGCAGTAGTAATAAACTGGAGAAGACAGAATGGAATGGCATCGCTTATCTGTATAAATGAGATTGCCGTGGCAAGAAGGGCCACCTCCTCATGGAAGACAGGGATGAAGGTGGAGATAGTGGTGGAAAGCATCTGAAAGATGTGAAATGCAGAAGAGGGGAAGAGAAGGAACTCTAAGTCAGCTGACTTAATTTTTTCAGTGAACTATGAAGTAAGGTTCTAGCTGAAAGGGGAGGGGAGAGAAGGGGAAGTTATGGGAGATTTGGAGGAAGGAAGGATGAAAGAGTTTGGAAAAGCTTCTGTGATGAATAGGATAGTAAGTAAATTAGGGGGTATAAAAGGATTGTTTTGCTGCAGTGAGGGCCCAGTTAATACTATGTGTAGTAGATCTAGGCAATATGGTTTGGTGATTTTTCTCCAGCTTTGTTCAGCAACACATGAATAGGAAGGAAGGCAGCAAATGGTGAAAAGTTGAGGAAGACTCTGACGTTGTAAATCTGAATTATAAAGAGGATCATAGTATCTTCAACCCAAACAGACAAATTCAGATGGATATATTTGATGATGAGATCTGTTTTGAACAGGTTGAATTTGAGATGCCTGTGGGACCTCCTGTTGGAAATATCCCATAGACACTTGGTGATATGGGACTGGAACACAGGAGAGAGAGCAGGACTGGATATTTAGATCAGGGAATCATCTGCAAAGAGATAATAATTGAACTTATTTCAAAGCTGATGAAATCTCCCAGATAGAATATAGAGAAAAAGGTTTAGAACAGGACCTTACAGTAGCTCCACAGTTACAAGATGGGATATGACTGATGATCCAGCAAAGGAGACTGAGGAGGAGGAGCCAGATAAGAGGAGAAACAAGAGATAGCAATGTCATGAAAATCCTGTAAGAAGAGTATGAATGAACAGTATCAGATACTACATAGAGGTAAAGAATATTGAAGACTGAAAAAAGGCCATGGGATTTGGATATTAAACAATAATAGGTAACTTTGGAGAGAGCAGTTTTACTTGAATGATGAGGCTGGACACCAGACTTCAAGGGGTTGAGAAATGGGAGAAGAATGTAAATAGTTTTTTTTTTACTGGTGTGACTGTAAAAGGGAGGAAGGATATATGTTGATGACATGAGGAGATAATAGGCTCAAATGAAGGCTTTTTAAGGATGGAGAAGACTTGGGAATGTCTGTAGGTGACAGAAAAGGATCCAACAGATATGGAGAGGAGAGAGAGAGAGAGAGAGAGAGAGAGAGAGAGAGAGAGAGAGAGAGAGAGAGAGAGAGAAAAGAAGAAGAAGAAGAAGAAGAAGAAGAAGAAGAAGAAGAAGGAGGAGGAGGAGGAGGAGGAGGAGGAGGAGGAAGAGGAGAAAAAGGAGGAGGAGGAGGAGGAGAAGAAGAAGAAGGAGGAGAAGAAGAAGGAGGAGAAGGAGGAGGAGGAGGAGGAGGAGGAGGAGAGGAGAGGAGAGGAGGGAGGGAGGATGATTGGGAAGGCAGTCTGTCGGAGGATGGGAGGAGATATGATCAAGGATGGAAGAAGAGAGGTTGATGGTGAAGATGGCTGCTTCTTCATCAGCAACTAGAGGAAAGCTTCCAGGTCTGATGTTCTAAGGTATTTCCTTCTCTAACATTCTATAGCCAGACATTCTGTGTTCTAAAGGCCCTTCTAATTCTAACATCCTCTGATCCTATAGTTATAATATTGCCTTTATATTGTAAGCAGGAGCAAGTTATGTCTGGATTTCCTAGGAGAAAGAACAATAAAAAGTTATTTGAGTTTTACCCCATGGTAGCTGAGAACAGCAAGAGAAGCTCTAGAATTTAAAGCAACAGAAGGAGGATGCCAGCAGGGACCTTAAGAAAGAATGGTAACCCAAGAAAAGCTGGTTCCTGAATATTTCTTTGATAGAAACAAGGAAAAGCATTTCCCCTTAAAGATTTTATTCCATATATTAAAAATAAAATAACTTTTTAAAAAAGATGAAATGATGATGGGTACAATCTCAGCCTTAACTTGAAGAGAAGTAAAATCCTCAGGTACAGGGAGAAAGAGCTCCAGATCTGGACCCTAAGAACCTAAGTTCATAATCCCAGTTCTACTATTGCTGTAGGACCAGACTTCCCCTCTTCCTAAGATTTATTTTCCTCATCTGTGAAATGACACGGTTGGTTTGGATCAGTGGTTCAGTGGATCAGTCTGTGAGTTTTTAAAAAATTTTTATTGTATTTCAATATAATTGTTTTCCTTTCTAATCCTATATAATTCATGCATTTAGAATGATATTCTGAGAATGGGTCCATGGGCTTTGCCAGACTTCCAAAGGGATCCATGAAACAAACAAACAAAAATATTAAGAACCCCTGGACTAAATGCTAAGTTCTCATTCAACTCTTGATCCTATGACAAGTATTGCTACCTTTAAGTCCAGAGAAAAGAAGAGCTTCAGCCCAACTAAGGGCACAAAAAGAGAATTTGGAAGGAAAATCAGACTTTTTGGGGAATTAGGCTAAGAGTTGGGCCTGATTCCATAACTATGCTCCATTCCTACAATATACCAGATTTGACTGCTTTCAGACTCAGTTTTTCTATTTGAAAAGAGGAGATTGGACTAGATTATCTGTAAGGTTCCTTCCAGATCTAAATCTTATGAACCTAGGAACCTAGGAAACTTAATCTTCTCTACAAAGGAAATACAAGGACCCGTTACTCGTCTGTCTCCCATTTCAGAAATAAGGGGAAGAGGGAACATGGTACATCCGTATAGCCAGAAAACAAAAGAGCTGAAACCTATCCCTGAAGGAAAAATGCCATACAATACTCTTTGTTCCTTTCAAGGACACAGAGGTCATTCCAACTCTAAAGTAATAGGGCTTTATTCCTATGATGCAATAGACCAATAGAGCATCTCCTATAGATCTGTGCATGAAACCTCAGAGTAGAGACATTACCAGGTGAGGACTCTGATTGGTGAGGAGGCTCTATGAAGTGTTAGGTTTAAAAAGTGATTCAGCAGGAGCTGGGTGGAAGGTGCACAGAGAGAATACAAATGGTGAGATGCAGAATTGTGGTCAAGGTAGAGAGAGAGATGACATGGGGCAGTGGTCATGGTGCCCTGAACCCTGGCATCCTATTTACATCATAACAATGCCTACAGAGCCTGAGGAGAGAGATTTCAACCATTCACTAGCTTGCATCAAGGGACTGTCAGGAAAGGCTCCAAGAAACAGATGGCCCCACACTTTAAGCTCCCACCATTTGGTCTGTGAGCTGCAAAGTGACTTCATAGCAGAAGTTCCCTTCTGCTATGCTTGGAAGTTAGAAAGTTTAGAAGGAACTAGATTATAACTCCTCTAAGAAGTTTAGGAGATTTGAACACCTTTCTATATTTTATTTATGTTGTTGAATGTTTTAATTAAATGCTTCACTATTAGATTTTTGTGCTGCTGGTATGGCAAAGAATAGAGCAGCACATTGTGTGTGGGGTTTCAGACTGCGGGCTGAATAGTTACCAACACAAAACTGTCACAGGTGGGGTGGAATTCAAAAGAGCTTTGTAACAAGAGTAAGCCTCTGTTTGGGCATAACCTGGAAATCCAGAGGTGGGCAGATCATTCTAATGAAACCTCCATACTGCAGATACCAAAAACAAAACCATGAGAGGAAGCCTGTTGTAAGGTAAAGAGCATTGGTCTTAGAGTCAGGGTTTGAATCTGGCCCTGAATTTATTTACCTCTGTGATTTGGGGCAAGTCTCTTTGCTTCCCTGAGTCTCAGCTTTCTCTTCCATCAATGCTTACATTATTTTTTTCAAAAGGTTGTCTAAAGGAAGGTATTATATAAACTTTCAAGTGCTATAAAAATTTGGAATATTTTGAGACAATATGGTGGAATTGGAAGGAGCATCTGTCTTAGAGTCAAAAGATGTAGGATCCAGTGCCTGTTCTGTCATTTACTAGTTCTGTGATGCTGGATAAGTCACTTAATCTTCCTATGCCTCCGTTTCCTCATATGTAGAATAAAGGTGCTGTACTAGGTCATCTAAGGTCCCTTCCAGCTCTCTCTCTCTCTCTCTCTCTCTCTCTCTCTCTCTCTATATATATATATATATATATATATATATATATATATAATCACGTGGACTTATCTAAGCCTCAGTTTGTCCCCCTGTAAAGTGAGGATAACAATTTTTTTGTTACCTATATCATAGAATTTTCTAGAGGATAGAGATTTTTATACCTGAAAATGATATAGAAATGAGAGTTATTGTTATTATCATTTCACATGAGCAACCCCTCAAGCCAAGTAAGTAATCAACCCTTACCTCCATGGCACTGGGCAGTCACTGGATGTCCAGACTGGGTCGGAACTGGGAGTCCATCCTCTCTTCCTTGGCTAAGGGAGTTCCTCTTGCCTTCTTCTGCCCAGTGAGAACCAAGAAGAAGAACAGCACTTGTCACAGCAGGTCAGCATTTAAAATCCCATTCATTCCTCATTCGGGAAGATGTGCCTGGCTCACAGGCAGGCAGACAGGCAGGCAGGCAGGCACCAGGCAGATGGAGGGGCCTCCAGGAGGCAGGACAGTGAATTGTCTCACATGGATAAACTGCAGGGAGAAGAATGAGAGAGAAAGGCCTCTGCTTTTCTCCTAAAAGATGCCTCAATTGGAACTGGAGTTGCTTCATCTGAATGGGTGCATCCAAGAACCTGGGGCCTGACCAGTGGAGTTATGTCTGTGTGTCTGATTGAGTCTATGTCCCTCAGTAAGCCTGTGTCTGTCTCTGTGTGCCTGGATGCATGTTTCACCATATTATAAGTTTCTTTGGGTTTCTTAGTCAGTCTGTGAATATATATACATAAAGACAGTGTCCTCCCTGTCTTGTGAGGGTATGCAGTGCATGTCTGTGTTTAAATGTGCAACCATGACTATATGATTGTGATTGCCCTCTACAATGCAGACGTGTGTGGGTTTCTGTGAATGAAAGCGTAATTGTGTGTATGTATGTGCTTGAATATGCAACTGTGAGTATATGATTTTCATTGCCTTCCAGAGTGCACATGTGTGTGAGTTTGTGTGAATGACATGTTTATATTAGAGTCGGCTCTGGACTTAGAGCCAAGAGACGTAGATCTGGGTTTATTTCAGATCCTCCCAAACCAGACAGGCACCCGCTCTGTGACTGTGGAGAAGACAATTCACCTCTCAAGCTTCCATTTCCCCATCTGGAATATGGAAACCATGATACCTGTTGTAGCACCTTGTAACATGCTGTGATTAAGTACTTTTTGAGCCCTGTTTCCCTATGTAATTCTGAGTTATAATGATTGTAATAACCAATATTATTATGATTTATGAATATCAATCTAATTTTATATGTTTTAGAGTGAATATAATTATGAAGGTATGAATCTGAATGTGTTTGTATGAATGTAGGTGAGAGACACATGTGGTGTGAGTGTGAGTGTGCATCCATGTGTGTGTGAATTTTTAAGTTAGGCCTTAGTACCCCAACGACGGATGTCCCCAAGTTCCTCCCTGTTCAATGTAAGACTGAGGCAAAAACAGATCTCAGCTCCGAGGTGCTACTCTATCAGAAAAGCAGGTCTAAATATAACCCATAGTAGAATGGAAAGTCTCAGCAGGATTAACAAGTGCAAATAGACAAAGCCAGTCCATTAGTGTTCAGGATCCTGGGCCCAGGAAGCACCTTCTCTCTTCCCTCCCCTCTTCCCTCTCCCTACCTCTTTTCTCTTGCTCTCCTTCTCTGTCCTGTTTTCTTATGTCCTGTTTTTTTTTATTAAACAAATCCAAATTTTTATTTACAT
The DNA here is from genome assembly GCA_028646575.1 of Pseudocheirus occidentalis. Lineage (NCBI taxonomy): Eukaryota > Metazoa > Chordata > Mammalia > Diprotodontia > Pseudocheiridae > Pseudocheirus > Pseudocheirus occidentalis. Next base: position 76,919,667 of record CM053595.1, on the reverse strand, counting down.
CACTTCCTTACATCTCTCCCTGCTTTGCTTCCTTCTTCCTTCCTTCCCCTTTTTCTTCCTTATATCTTTCTTCCCTCCCGTTTCACTCTCTGCCTGCCTTTTCCCACCTTCCTTCCTCCTCATAACCCTCCCCTGCCTCCATTCTTGACTTCCTTTCTCCCCTCCCCATCTCTTTCCTCCTTCCTCCCCATGTCTCTCCCTACTTGCCCTTTTTCTCCCTCCTTTTGAGATATTTCATTCTAATGAGAGTTACCTCCTCATCTGCCCCCTTGGTAAACAGCAAGGGGTCATAGGGCATAGCTTTAGAGCTTGAAAGGACTATACAAAAATTATTTAATCCAATATCCTTTAACAGATAAGGAAAATAATGGTCTGGAGAGGTTAAGTGACTTGCCCAAGGTCATGTAGATAATTAAATAGCAGAGTTGGAGTTCAAAGAGAACTTTAAGCAAAGAGGGTAGGAGGAAGGGAATCAGCATAGTGCCAGACCCTGTGGTAAGGGCTTTAAAAAAAAATATTATTTTTTTCGATCCTCACAACAATCCTGAGGGGTTAATCACTATCATTACCCCCACTTTACAGATGAGGAAACTGAGGCAAATGAAGGTTAAGGGATTTGTCCAGGGTCAAGCAGCCAGTAAATTTCTGAGGCAGCACTTGATAATAACAATCAGTTCAGTTCAGTCATTTTTCAGTCGTGTCCAACTTGTCGTGAGCCCATTCGGAGTTTTCTTGGCAGAGACACTGGAGTCTTTTGCCATTTCCTTCTCCAGCTCATTTTTACAGATGTGGAACTGAGGCAAACAGGGTGAAGTAACTTGCCCAGGGTCATACAGACAAGATTTGAACTCAGGATGATGAGCCTTCATGGCTCCAGGCCCAGCACTCTATCCGCTGCACCATCTGGCTTCCCTGATAATAATAATACTAGCTAACATTAATACAGCTCTCACTATGTGCCAGGCACTGGGCTAGATATTTTACCAATACAGTCTCATTAGATCCTCACAACAACTCTGGGAGGTGGGTGCTATTGTTATTTCCATTTCACAGATGGGAAAAATAGGAGAAACAGAGATTAAGTGACTTCCCTAGGGTCACACAACTAGTAAGTCTCCAAGGCTGGATTTGAACTCAAGTCTTCCTGACTCTAGGCCTGGTGCTCCATCCACTGACCCATCTAGCTACCTCACCTGGCATAAATTAGTTGCTTAATAAGGGCTCATTTCCTTCCGTCTTCCATATGTTCCAGGCAGTGTGCTAGGTACAGCATATATAAAGACAAAAATAGAAATAGCTTTTGCCCTCAGGTAGCTTACATTTTACTGGGAGAAAACAAAAAGTAATGGTTAGGAGTTGGGGGAGGGGAGAGGAGACCACTAACAATTTAGAGAATCAGAAAAGGGGATACAGCCTTGAAGGGAGCCTTGGAGGGAGGTACAGGATCGAAAGGAGAGTTCTGACTCTCAGAACATGGCAGAGAATTTCAGAGCTGGAAAAATCTGTCAGAGAACTGAAAGGTCATTGCTTTCATAATTATGACTGGGGAAGGGGCAGGGAATTCATAACCAAATAAGAGAAGGAAGAGATTACAAAATATAAAACTGATTATTCTGATTATATCACATTAAAAGGCTTTTGCACAAATAAAAAGAGCTAGAATAAGATGAAAAGCTATGTACTTTTCAATAACTCTAACATCTAAAATCTATAGAGAATTGACAATAATATTTGAGGCTAACATATATTCCCCAGTAGATAAGTGTTTGCACAGTTTTCAAAAGAAGAAATGCAAAATATTAACAACCAAATGAAAAGATGCCCAAAATCACTAATGATAATGGGAATATAAATAAAAATAAATATAAGGTATTAGTATCAAAATGACAAAGTTGGTCAAAAATGAAAAGACTAATTCTGAGAGGTTGTGGGAAGACACAATACACTGTTGGTAGAATTGTGTATTGGTCCAACCGTACTAACAAACAATTCTGAGTTTTGTGGGGAAAGTTAATAAATTGTAACTTGATCCAACAATCAAACTTTGGGGGTTATATTTCAAGAAAGGACCTGTATAAACTCAGATATGCAATTTTTGTAGTGACAAAAAAACCTGGAAACAAATAGGTGCCCATCACTTAGGGAATAACTGAACAAATTGTAGTATAGGAATAATAAAAAAAAATTATAAGTAGGAGGAATTGGAAGAAATGTGGGAAAATTCATATGAAATGATACAGAGCAAAGAAAGCAGAACCACAAGGCCAAACTAAACAATGACTATATAATGGGAGCAGTCCCTCTCCAGTATAGCTGATATAATTCCAGAAAGTAAGGGGCAAATAAAAGAAGTCATGAGATGTTCCTATGTTAAATGCAAAAATGTATCTATGCCTTGTTATCCCTTTATAAAGTGGAAGTTTCTCTGACTAAATTGGAAAAGGAGCTTGACACTGAAAGAAGGAAGGAAGGAAGGAAGGAAAGGAGGGAGGATAGGGGAAGAAGAGAGGAACAGAAAGAGGGAGAAAGAGAGGAAGAGAGGATAGAAAGAAGAAAGAGAAGAAGGAAGAAGGGAGAGAGAGAGGAAGGGAGATTATTCATACCCTCCTTAGTCTTTTAAAAAACTAAGACTGCCAACTGAGAGGGTACTTGAGACATAGCTGAAGCAAGGAGCAGGATAGGAAGAAGATGTGTCTCTCCATCCCTATCAATAGCGGAGACACTTTGCAATAGAGCTACTCCTCATTTCTCTTGGAAACACTGCTTCAAGGAGAGAGCGAGAGACATTGAGTGGATGAGGAAGCAGTTCCAAGGATCACAGCCTCTGGAAACAGAGAAGACTTCGATGTGAATTCAAGAGAGAATTAGCACTGGCAGCTGAGCTACAGAGGGAGCAGACCAGAACTAGGGAGCTCAGCCATGCTCTGGCCCAACAGAGGTGACATGCCCCAAGTGGAGCAACTTGAGGGTATGGTGAGAAGAGAAGCAACACTGGTTGATCCTGAAGTACTAGATGCATGAGGTACCTTGGCCACAGGTGTTTGTTTCCTCTGTGTGTGTCTCAGCACCCATGTACTTTCTACCCATTCTCATGGAAACTATATGCATTTGTGAGAACCTGTGCCCAGGTTCATAGCGGAAATGTTTTGTAGCTGTTCCTCTGACTAAGCCATCTTAGTAAATGTTATTCCTTTGAGCTCACTATGTTCACTAGCTGCCTATTAAAGGTAAGCTTATTGGTAGAGGCTAATGAGCTATACTTCTAGGACTGTAGACCCACAAAGCACCTTTGAACCCGAGGTAGCAAGTATTCTCTGGGCTACCTGCTCCTCAACCTGCTAGTCTAAGTTAGAAGTGAGTATCCATGGGTGGGCAGTAGTAAGGTGGGGAGGGGGTGATAAGAAAGTGATTTTTTCCCTTAATAGTATTTTATTTTTCCAATTAATTGAATAGTTTTCAATATTTACTTTTATAAGATTTTGATCTTCAAATCTTTTTTCTCCCTCCTCCTTCTTCCCCATCCCCAAGACAACATGCAATCTGATATAGGCTATACATGTACAGTCATATTAAATGTGTTTCCAAATTAATCATGTAGTGAAAGAAGAATCAGAACAAAAGGGATAAACCTAAAGGAATAAAAGAGAGAGGGAGAAAACAGTGCGCTTCATTCTGCATTCAAACTCCATAGTTCTTTCTCTGGATATGTATAACATGTTCATCTTGAGTCTTTTGGAATTGTCCTAAACCATTGTATTGCTGAGAAGAATGGTATTTATGGACCAACGGGTAAATAGTTTTATAGCCATTTGGGTATCATTCCAAGTTGTTCTCCAGAAAGATTAGCCTACTTCACAACTCTGCCAACAGTGCATTAATGTTCCACTTTCCCCAAATCTTCTCCAACATTTATTGTTTTCCTCTTTTTCATATTAACCAATCTGATAGGTATGAGGTGATACCTCGGAGTTGTTTTGATTTGCTTTTCTCTAATCAACAGTGATTTAGAGCATTTTTTCATATGACTGTAGATAACTTTAATTTCTTCTTCTGAAAACTTTTGACTTTTTATCAATTGGGAAATGACTTGTATTCTTATAAATTTGATTCAGTTCTCTTTATATTTTAGAAATGAGGCCTTTATCAGAGATTATTATGACTGTAAAAATTGTTTCCCAGCTTTCTGCTTCCCTTCTAATCTTAGTTACATTGGCTTTGTTTGTGCAAAAAAAATGTTTTTATTCAATGTAATAAAAATTATCCATATTGTATTTCATAATGTTCTCCATTTCCTGTTTCATCATAAATTCTTCCCTGCTCCATAAGTCTGACAAGTAAACTATTCCTTGCTCTCAATTTGATAGCATTATACCTTTATGTCTAAATTACGTACCTATAAAAACTTGATTTTTGGAGGCAGCTAGGTGTTGCAGTGGATAGAGCACTGGCTCTGGAGTTTCGAGGTCCTGAGTTCAAATTGGCTTCAGACACTTACTGTGTGACCTTGGGCAAATCACATAAACCCAATTGTTTGCCTAAAAATAAAATAAAGTGATTTCTGTATCAAAAAAGTACATCTATAAGACATTTTAAATAGGAACACAGAGGATAGGTGTAAAAGCAATGGAAAAACAAAAGCAAGGAGAGTTTAGCTTGATTCAAGTAAAAACTTCCTAAGAATGAGAGCTATCCAAAATTGGATTGGATTATCTTAGGTAGTGAGTTCTCCATCGCTGGAGTTATTCAGATAGAGGTCAGATGAGCACTTATGAATATTGTAGAGGAGATTCCAGCTTATGTGTAGATTGGACCATGTGACCTCTGAAGGGTCACAAATCATACCCTTTCAAGCACAAGAGAGTGATTATACTCCCTCACCCCCAAGCCTTTTCTTCTTCTGGCTAACCATTCCTATTTCCTTCAATCAATACTAATTTAGAACAACTTCCAGTCTTCTCACCACCCAGTGAACCTGCTCCAGCTTGTCAGCCTACTATTTTAAAATGTGGACTGAATCTATGTTATGTTCTTATTAACACAGACCAATTGTTGTGAGATGGTCTGGTGTAGAGAACAGCCAGGTGGTACCATGGATAGAGCACTGGGTTTCCTGAATTCAAATTTGGCCTCAGATGCTTATGAGTTATGTGACCCTGGGCAAGTCACTCAATTCTGTTTACCTCAGTTTCCTCATCTATAAAATCAACTGAGAGGAGAAGAAAATGACAAATCACCTTTCCCCTAAAAACCCCAAATGGGGTCATGAAGAGTCAGACATGACTGAAAACCACGAAAAGCCTAGGGTATTAAACACAGAATTGACGCTGGTATCAGGAAGATCTGGTGTCCAGTCCTGCCTCTGACACACACTACCTGGGTGACCCTGGGTGGCACTTGGTCTGCCACTATTCATGAGCAACTCCCTAAGTTTCAGAGCAGACCCAAATCTGCATGGGTAGAGAGAGTTCACTCTCTGTGAATTCTCTACACCAGGGGAATCACAGGTCCAACTTGAAAAAACAAAAAACATTGACGTCTCCGCCAAAGTCCCACTTGGATAGTTCACTGGAGAGGCCACCTAGGGTTATCATAGGCTATACTGGCTGTGCTAACTGGCAGATGCCACCAAATTGTAAAGGCTTTGATTATTGACCCACAGATGGACTGTATCTTGGCTACCCAAGAGCCAGTCAAGCTATATTTAGAGGGGCTCAGCACCAGTTTGGCCAAAAGGTAATATATTTTTTGACTATGACAATTCTCAAAATCTATTGACCAAGCTATAAAAGGATCATACTTTCTAGGACTCTGGTATGTGTTGTCTTCCTCCATTAGAATGTAAGCTCCTTGAGGGCAGGTCTTATTTGCTTGGATCACCAGGGGCTAAAGGCCCAGTGCTTGGCACATAATACTTAATAATTGCTTTTACTAGCTAGCTAGTTGTTTATCTCTCTGTCAGTTGAGAGAATACTCATAACCAATGAAATCACAGATCCTGGAAACATTGAAATAAAGATCTCATTAGCTTTTTTTGGCTTCTATGTCATACTGCTGACTCATATTGAGCCTTCTGTTCACTAAAACTCCCAGACAGAATAACAGAATCTCAGTGTTGGAAAGGAATTCACAGATCATCTAGTCCAATCCCTACCTGAACAGGAATCCCTCTCACCATGACCTGAGAAGGCAATACAACCTGAGGGGAACTTAGAACACAAAATAGGGACTATTTAAACCACAAGAGGCATTAAAGTAGACTCCTGAAATGTCAGTCCTAGAACAGGACCTTAAAAAATAACATGTTACAATAGAAAATGTAAGAAGGCGTCTTGGAACACAGAGTATCAGAGCTGGAAGAGAACAGAGGGCACAGAGCACTTGTATGCCCAACAAAGAGTATTAATGTTGAAAGAACTGGTCTAGTCCTATACGTACAAGTGAAGGAACTGAAGCTTAGAGAAATGAAGGGCCTTGTCCAAGATAGCGCAGTAAATTAGAATCAGAACTAGAATCCAGATCTAACACTAACACTTCATTCCTCACGTCAGTTCTCTGAGCATCAGTTTCATCATTCCTTCCTATTGGTAGGTGGAGATCTCGCTCTCTGGATGCCATCATTTTCTCTCTTCTCCACTGATCTCCCTGCTGCCAGCTCCCCGGCCTGCCCATGTGGCCAATGTGGTGGACTCTGCCAGGGGGTGAACACAAGACCTGACAAAGTTGTGACTTTCTTAGACCCTTTGTTTGTGTGTCTCAATGACAGCTGCACCCATGCCTTATTTATATTACCACAAGAGCATCAAAAACCACCAGAAAAGGAAAATTGGAAAGGAGCAAGCACTTCCAGAGAGAGGCTCAGACTGTGCTTGCAACACATTGTGATTGAGATGTCATCTGCTATGGCACTGACTGCCAAGAACCAATGGCAGGCAGTGCGGAATCATATGGAATTGCAGACAGCTACCTGCCATGGAGCATGCTGAGGTGGTGCTGGCAGAGCCACTCAAATGCACAACTGAAGCCACTGGGGGAAAATCAGAGAAAGAACATAGAATGTTAGGGCTAGAAGGGACCTAAGACCATAAAATGCTTGAACACAGAACACAGAATATTAATGCTGAAACAGACCATAGCAGAAAATGTCAGCATCTAGTACATAGAACATTCCAGTTGGGAGGTTCCTTAGACTACAGAATGCTAAAACATAGATTGTTGGTGCTGGAAGGGACCTTAGATTATAGAATGTTTGAACATAAAACACAGAATGTTAGTGCTGGAACAGAGCATAGAATAGAGACTGCTAGAGTCTAGTACATGGAGCATTCATGTTGGGAGGGACCTTAGATCACAGAACACTGTTGTTATTCAGTCACGTCTGACTCTTCATGACCCCATGTGGGGTTTTCTTGTCAGAGATACTGGAGTGTTTGCCATTTCCTTTTCTAGCTCATTTTATAGATGAGGAAACTGAGGCAAACAGGATTAAGTGACTTGCCCAGGGTCACACAGCTAGTAAGTGTCTGAGGTTGGATTTGCTTTCGCTTAGGTCCTCCTGACTCCAGGCCCAGTGCTCTATGCACTGCACTCCCAGGTGCTACGAGAACATCTCGTTCTTATTGGTTCCTGACATCAATTGGAAGAAAGACAGTGAAAAAGAAAGTGAGCTAAGATAACAGTTGAGAGATGTGTAGGTTCAAGCCTTGCTTCTGAGACTTACTGGCTGTGCAACAGTGGACAAGTCACTTTATCTCACTAAGTCTTAGTTTGTTCATCTATAAAATGGGAACAATAAATCTTATGGGAGCAAATGAGACAGTGTATGTAAAACACTGCAAACTTTAAATAGAGTTTACCTATGCAAACATGTTCATGTCCTGCCTCTAACACAAACTGGTCATATGACTCTGGGCAAATCATTAAACCTCTCAGCAACCCTAGGAAGTACCTAAGGCTAGTTAAGTTGCTAGTAGAGGTTTCTTCTTTGAACATTCCTGATGCCAGTAAAATTTCAGGTTCACCCCTCCCCCTAAAAAATTTGCTATATAAATATCTGTATTATATTGAGGGAAGGAGCTTCATTTCCTCAGTTTCCTCATTTGTAAAATGCGGAAGTTTGGACTCAATAGTTAATAATGGTCAATAGAAGCAGATTGAGGCAGCAAATAAAGTCCTGGACCTAGAGTCAATAAGACCTGGATTCAGACACTTAGCAGCATTGTGACCTTGAGCAAGTCACCTTAATATCTGTCTGCCTCAGTTACCTCATCTGTAAAAGGTGAATAATAACTGCACCTATCTTCCCAGGCTTGTTGTAGTGATTCAACAATATAATTGTTGTAAAACACTTTGCAAAACTTGAAGCCTTATATAAATGCTAGCTAGTATAGATTTCTTTTCTTTTTATTATTAGTCTATGTTCAAAGTTTCTTCCCAACTCTGCCAGACTGTGTTCTCAATTCTCTTCCAGTGTGTCCTTACTATCTATCCATCCGTCCATCCATCCATCCACCCATCCACCTATCTATCTATCTATCTTTCTATCTTGTGTGTGTGTGTGTGTGTGTGAAGCAGTCAGAGTTAATGTGACTTGCCCAGGGCCACAGAGGTAGCATCTGAGGTCACATTTCATTCAGGTCTTCCTAACTCCAGGACCCATCTTCTATCCACTACACGACCTGGCTGCCCCGCTATACTATATTCTAAAACCCTTTCAGCTTTAACATTTTATGACATTCTGCACTTTATAGAATTTTAGACCATGGAATGTGGACTTTTGAAGTTATCAAGTCCAACCCCTTTGTTATAGATATGGGGAAACTGAGGACAAGAAAAGTGAAGTGACTTGTCTAGAGCCACGCAGCCATGCAGGGGAGACTGTGAACCTAGGTCTCCCTGACTCCAAGTCCAGTGCTCAGTCCCTTATACCATGCTGCCTCCTGCAGTTCTGTGAGGTACATGGAGCTCCTTCCACTGGCCAGGCAAAGTCTAAGCCAGTTGTCTCTGCTTTTCAAAGATCCTATAGCCTCACTGAGGAAACAAGACACAAAACCACGAAAAGTTAAACAACAGTCCAAAGCAACTACAGAATCAATGTTACAAGGCCACTTATGATTAATGGCCAAACAAACGGTACAGGCAGCTGGTGCTCTAGGATCCCAGAGGAGGGAGTGATCAGAAGATGGTGGAAACTAGAAGTTATAAACTTGCTCTGGTAGCTGAACAACAGGGACCTTGGCTGGAGATTAGTCTGGGTTCTGGGCCAAGACAGAGGCCTCAGGACCTGAGGGATCTCTGAGTCACACTTGTCTCCTTAGCTGGACAAAGTTGGATTCTGTACCTTATCCTGGGTCCCCGTAATTGCTGCCCTGTAAATAAATAGCACCCTGATCAATCCTCAGCAGAAAAGGCTTTGGCTGCACTGCTGGCACTGATCTATTATCAGGGTTATTATTAAACATAGAGCATAGAATGTTAGAGTTGGAAGATTCTTCAAAGTTCATCTCCCACAGACTGCCTCCATTTACAGGGGAAGAAACTGAGGTCCAGAGAGGAGAAGCCATAGCAGGCCAACAGCAGAGACGAGGCTAGTATTGTAGAATCACTGAAAGTGAGAGCTGGCAGAGACATGCTTGGAGCAGTGAATGTTAGAGCCAGAAGGGGCCTTGGTATATAGAATAGTAAAGCAGGAAAGAGCCTTGGAATACCCAGTGTGAGAGTGGAAAGGGACTTAGCATATAGAATGTTAGAGCTGAGAAGGACCTTGGAATATTAAGCTAGAAGGAATCTTAGACTATGAAATGTCAGAACTAAAATACTGATTAAGTCGTAAGGTTGATCCCAGACCTCTTGGCTTGGGCATTTCTGTTTCTGGCCTCAGTTGTTTGACAAGGTTCAT
>CM053595.1:76884138-76909672 GCA_028646575.1 Pseudocheirus occidentalis | reverse complement strand
TGCCACATCTTACAGGATTCCTATCCTGAGGCCCCTGTCCCAAGTGATTTTGTATATATTTTGTACTTAATTTTCTGTGTTTCTTCCCAATAGAATGTAAACTCTTTGAGACCATTTTAGTCTGTGCATCCATAGCACCTGCCACAGTGTGTAGAATATAGTAGGCATTTAATTGTTCTTGTTTGTCCTTCAGTTTTTAATTCTTTCTGTTTGGTTTTTTTTTTTTTTGCTTTTTTTTTGAAGGGGGAAGGCAGGGCAATTGGGGTTAAGTGACTTGCCCAAGGTCACATGGCTAGTAAGTGTTAAGTATCTGAGGTCACATTTGAACTCAGGTCCTCCTGACTCCAGGGCTGGTACTCTATACACTGCACCACCTAGACCCCTCTGTCCTTCAGTTTTGAAAAGGACTTTTTGATATCACAGGGTGATGTCTTGACTGGTAAGTGAATTGGATTTAAGCGAGGCAGAATTTCACAAAGTCAACCTCATTCTCTCTTCCAAAGTCATTGAAGTCCAATGGCAAGAAAAAAGTCAGGATGACCTGTGATGACGTGGGATGCAGTGGATGACCTTGGCTTCTTCTTCAATACCTAACCAAGCTCTAAGTGCTCCACAGAACCTGCTTCAGCCCTCTTCATGGCTCTTAGAACAAATTGTTCTCATCTGCCCATTCCATGAGGGGAAGACTTCAAATGTAGAGGAGTGGTGTCTCAGTTCCTAAGACCATAGGAAATATGTGTTTTCCAATGGCCTTAGGCGACCTCTGTGAAAGGGTCGTTCGACCCCAAAGGGGTCGCAACCCACAGGTTGAGAACCGCTGTACTAAGGGGAAATTCTACTAGGGCAGCTAGGTGGCACAGTGGATAGAGCTACAAGTCTTGAGTCAGGAAGTTACCCTTTTCTGAGTTTAAATCTGGCTTCTGATACTTGGTAATTGTATAACCCTGGGCAAGACACTTAACCCTGTTTGCCTCAGTTCCCTCATCTGTAAATGAGCTGGAGAATGAAATGGCAAAGCACTCCAGTGTCTCTGCCAAGAAAACTCAAATGAGGTAACAAAAAGTTAGACATGCCTGAACAACAACAAAGGAAAACAACAGGTACAAAGATAAGTACATACAAATAAATGGAAAGTAATTTCAAGAGTAAAGGTAGAAAAGCACTGACAATTGAGGTAATTCCCAAAAGCCTCCTGTCAGAGAAGGCACACAGGTGTGCTTTTAGGGAAGCACAGTGGAGGATAGGAAAGAGACCACTCTAAGTAGAATGGATGCAGAATCAGGAGCTACAAAATCATGCACAAAGAGCAGTGAGCAGGTCAATTTTACTTCAGGTGGGATTCCATCAAGGGGAATATTATGTAATTAGCCTGAAAAAGTTGGACTGAAACTAGATTGGGAAGGACTTTAAATACCAAATAGAGAAATATGCATTTGAAAATATAGTCAACAGGGAGCCACTGAAAATTCTTGAGTAGCCCAGTAGCATGATAGAATATGTAGATTTGGCCAATCTGCACAGAAATGATAATTTGACTTCATGATTTCTAAAGTTTCTTTCTCCTAGCTCTAGACCTTAAAATCTAATAATCTTATGAATGATTCAGTTGACTTCTTGGGGTTCAATCCAATAAACACTTACCAAATACATATTGTGTGCCAAGTCCTACAGCATGGTGTCACAGCTCATACTAACTTTATATAAGACTATCCCTGTCCTCAAGAAGTTTATAGTTTATTCAGGGGGACAATATGCAGCATAACACAGAGAATTAGTAATTGTATCTCACAATATGCATGCTAGAGAGTTGAAAACAGCTATGAAGAGTGGGGAGGTGGTAGAGTCATTATCAATGTGGAAGAGGGATTGGGAATTGGGAATTGGGAAATTGGGAAAAGCTTCCTAGAAGCAGATTTCTGTGAGGGTTTAAAAGAGCAAGTAGAAATTTATCAAGTAAGGAGGAGGAAGGAAAGTATTCTGGACATAAGTGACAATGTGAATGAAGTTATTACATAGGGAGAACACAGCACAGGGCAACATGGAGGCACCCAGTTTAACTGGATCATAAAGTACATGGGAGCCCTCTGTAGGAAGCTTGGGTTCTAAAGCTGGCTGAACACGGTTGTAGAGGACCTGGAAGGCCTCATTTTTCTCCAGGCCACAGTCTAGTCTCTGCATACTACAGAAACTTCTTCACCTTGGAAGTGTGTTTCACTCTTGGGCACCTCATCCTGGAAGTCTCCTCTGACCCTGGAGCCTCTTCCTCTAATTATCTGGCTTCCCACCCTCAACCTCTATTCTGAGTAAGACACCCAGGACGGTCATGTCTTCATTCTTCTCCAGGCTGCCTTCCTGTCTCTCTAGATTTTTTCTACCATGCCTCTGGGTAGGCATGCCCTACCTCTATCCCTCCCCCCTACCTCCACCTTTATACAGTTTGTTTTTTGCCTTGTCTGCCTCCATTAGAATGTATGCTCCTTGAGGGCAGGGACTGTCTTTCCTTTCTGCTTGTATTTGTAATCCCAGCACAGTATCCGGACTGATACATAGTGAGGGCTTAAGAAATGCTTGTTGACTTGACTCAACTTGTCAAGGAACTTGAGTTTTATTTGATAGGCAATAGGGAGCCACAGAAAAATTTTAAGCAGAGGTGAGCTAGGCCCAGATCTGTGCATATATGTGATATAAAATAAGTGAAAGCCCTTTGGAAAGTGTATAGTCTTATCCAAATATGAGTGTTAATAGTAAGTTAAAGGTGCATCTCTGACTCCTCCAGGAGGGATGAAGAAATGTGAGTTGGAAAGAATACTACATTGAGACTTTCAGGCTGAGATGCTGCAGACAGTTGAGTAAAGGAAAAGGTTTTAGTTTGGGAGAAGATGGAGTTAGGGACTGGAAGAGCCAGGAGACATGAAAAAAAAAATGAAACCAAAAGGCTGTAGACTAACCAGGAAGTCTGGCTTCTACTTTCTATCTTGCTGTGTGACTTCACTTCCCCAGGCTTCAGTCTGGAAGAGCTGAGGTGATAACCATGTACTATTGTGAAAAGATCTCTTGGGCTTGGACCCTGGCTCTGTCACTAACTAACTTTAATCTCCCAGGGCCTCAATAGCCTCATCTCTCCCATTAAAATCTGAGTTCCTTGAGGAAAAGGGCTGTCTTTTGCCTTCCTTTATATATTCCCAATAATTAACACAGTACCTGTCCATTCGTAAAGTGTTTAATAAAGGTTTAATGACTGACTGAGAGGACTGGACCACTGATCTCCAAAGTAACTTCCAACTCTGCCATCTATGACCTATTCCAGCTTTAACAATCTCTAAATCAATCTGTGGCCAGAGCTTGTGCCCTGTGAAAGATTTCATCTTTCCCAATCTAGCTTATCAGTTCCACCCACTTCCCCATGTCCCTGGGATGACTCATTCCCAGAAATTTCTGAGGGAGAGACTTCCCAAAAAATGTTCCAAACACTTGAGGAAATTTCTCAAAAGTTTCAGCTCTTGGTTGTAGCAAAAGGCTTTCATGGGACTCAAATTGGACAATTGGTGAGATTTGTGCAGATATAACACAGTGAGCCTCCCTTCAATTGGACCAACTAACTCCATGGCCAAGGCCCTGGCATCAGCCAGGTAATGGTAAATGATTAATAATCTCATCTAAAAAAAATGTACACATGATACGTGTTTAAGGTTGATCTGCATTATTAACATTTTTTCCATTGCTTTCTTAAACCTAGACAATCAACAAAAAAACAAATTAAGCCTTGGTTTGTAGCATTTGCTGAATTCCAAGGTGTAAATGCTCACATTGAAAATTTAACAACCAGCCCTCAGAAGCCAGTATAAGCTGGCTACCACATACCCCTGCCTGGCCCTGGCCCTACTTGAGATTTTTTGGAAACTGGGTTGGGCAGTTCTGCCCACACAGGATCTGGCTTCTCTCCTGTCAGACCAGTGTTCCCAGAACACCCGCTCACAGGGAAGAATGGAAAGACTGAATTAGTAGCTGTAGTGGTGGTGGTGGTGGTGGTGGTGGTAATGTTATCTTCATTATTATCATTATTTGTCATTTCTCCTCTCTATGCCTAGGCTTTCTCTTCTGTAAAACAAGGAAACTGGACTGAATGGTCTCCAAGGTATTTTTTACATCCTTCTAACATCTATGTTCTAAGATCTCTGTAAGTCCTGATGTTCCATGTTCTAAGCTCCATCCAAGCTCCAACATTCTATACTCTGACAGTCTGTTCTAAAGTCCTTATCAACTCTAACATTATATATAATATATATTATATCTGGGTTCTAATATCCCTTCAGACTCTAACATTCTGTGTTCTGACATTTCATGTTCTAAGGTTTCTCCTAGCTCTAACATTCTATGTTCTAAGGTCTCTTTTTCCAGTTCTAAGATCCTATCTTCTAACATTCTAGGCTTCCCAGTCCCTTCCACCTCTAACATTCATTCTGTTCTAAGGTCCATGCTAACTCCAACAATCTACATTCTAACATTCTATGTTTGCTAGTGTCTTCCAATTCTAACATTCCATGGTCTACATTGGAATATTCTATGTTCAAAGGCCTCTTCTAGCTCTGACAGTCTATTATTATGTGGTTCATCACCACCATATAACAGAAACTTGGCAAGAATTCTCAAGTGACACCATAGGAGCCAGAGTCATTTGGGAAAAGCCCTCTCTTCTCCTCCTGCCCCCCATAGATTATTGTTTGTTATTGTGTAGACTGGCTGTTCTGACAGGGCTGGGGGAGAGGAGAGAGTGGGAGCGGGAAGGAGAGGAGAAGAAGCTCCCCCTGAGTCCTGATGTCTCTGCCAAGAGTGAGCCTGATAGATTATTCCCAAAGAGGTTTGGACTCCTGTTGCTGCTGCTGCTACTGCTGCTGCTGCTGCTGCTACTCCTCTGTGGGGAGATGCAGGTGGAAGCCAGGCAGCCCAGAGACTAGAGCTGCTGGAGCTATTTCCATAAAGCCATAGCAGCTGTTTCCAAGAGGCTAGGAAGTAACTTTTGCTGACCCACAGGTGCATCACTGCAGAAAAGCCCTGGAGGGAATTTCCTGCGGGAGGTGACAAGATCAGAGTTGGGTAAGTAAATCTCTCTACCCAATGCACCCACCAGCTCAGGAACAAAGTACTCACTAATCCACTCCAGTCCAGGAATGGCATGCCCCAGCCCAGTAAAAATACTCAACAATCCAGAAAAAATACTTACCAGTCTAGAAAAATACTGACCTCGAAAAAATACTCAGTAGTTGAAAAAATTGCCCACTAACTCAAGACAATGCTCACTAGCCTAGGGGAAAGTTTGCTGCTATTCTGTCATTTTTCACTTTTGGCAAACACAGTGGAATAGTTTGCCAATTCCTTCTCCAGTTCATTTTACAGATGAGGAAACTAAGGCAAACAGGATTAAGTGGCTTGCCCAGAGTCACACAGTTAGTAAATGTCTGAGGCTGGTTTGGATTTTGGTCTTCCTGACTCCAGGCCCAGAACTCTAGCAGCCAGAAAAATACAAACCCTTTCATACAAAGGTGCTTATCAGCGGAATAAAATGGTTTATTTATTAATCAAAAGCACTTCCTCAACTAGGAAAAAAAAATTTACAGTTAATTTCTCTGACAAAGGCTTCATTTCTCAAACATAAATAAGAACCATTCCCCAACTGATAAATGGTCAACGGAAATGAACAGGGAGTTTTTGGAAGAAGAAATCAAAGCTCAATTGATAGTTACATTTTAAAAAATGTTCTAAATAGAAATGCAAATTAAAGCAACTATGAGGAACCACCTCCCATCTATCAGATTGATTAAGATTACGGAAAAGTAAAAGGACAAATGCTGGAGGGGATGTGGAAACACTGAGACACTAATGCCCTACTGTTGTTATTGTTGTTGTGTTGGTCCTACATGACATCAGGGAGAAGATGACAAGACCTGCAGTTGACTTTGACTTTGAGGGAGGGCTGTGCAAAGTCACCAGCCTCACTTTCTCCTCCAGAACCATCTGGATCCAGGGACCAGACATTCATCAGGAAGACTGTGGATGATCCAGGATGCAAAATGGGAGACCCTGGCCCTTTTAATCTAAGGTCTTTTCAGGTTTTCACTTTCATTCAGTGAACAGGCCTCTTTAAGAAGTGAACCAAGGAATGACCTCTTTAATCTTAAAAAAAAAAATTCAAACTGAGAGAGGAAGACCCTCTCAGGGTTGTTGGCCAAAAGAGAAACAGTTTGACATTCACTCTGAGCCAGGAGGGCCCAAAATATATCTGTTAAGTGGTAAGGACCTATTGTTGTTTAATCTATGAGTTTCGGAGTGAAATGGGTTTAAGGTTTGATCTTTGAGAAGAAGGAAGGAAGGAAGGAAGGAAGGAAGGAAGGAAGGAAGGAAGGAAGGAAGGGAGGAAGGAAGGGAGGGAGGAAGGAAGGGAGGAAGGAAGGGAAGAAGGAAGGAAGGAAGGAAGGAAGGAAGGAAGGAAGGAAGGAAGGAAGGAAAATACTTCCATACTTCCTCACTCAACAAAAGTATTCTCTCCAATCATCCCCAAATATCTTCAACACATTGATATAATACACTCTATTCCTCAGCCCAGCAATAACCAGGGGGTTTCTTATTTGCTGCTCCTAGGTGGCCATCTAAATAGATCGATTGGGCCTGGGCAGCACCACAATATATCTGAGCATGGAGAGTGTTCATCAGGCCTAAATGGACAGTTGAATCTATCAGATTAAATATTCTACATTTATATTCTTCTATAAATATTACATCATTTGATTCTCATAACTCTGTGAGGTAGATGCTATTATTATTCTTATTGTAAAATTGAGGAAACAGACATGGTGGGAGGTTAAAGTGACTTGCACAGGGTCACACCTATAGGGAGCCACTGAAGGAGCCTATTTAATCTGGTGAAGAGAATGCTGAGAGATAGTAGTTTCCTGTCATAAGAAGTTTTTGTGCAGAATTTGGATGACCACTGGTCAGAGGTGTCATAGAGAGGATTCCTGTTTAGGCACAGTTTTTCAGGGATGTGAACAACTGTCCTGCACATTAGAGATTAGACTGTTCATCACTTGGCCTCCAAGGGCAGAACCAGGAGCAAAATTTAATTCAACAGACACTTAACAAGTACCCACTATGATCAAGGCCTTGTGCTTGGTACCAGAAATACAAAGATGACACAGGTCCTGAGCTGAGTTTATATTCTATGGAAAGAAGAGAAAAGCATAAGCAATGAATCATTATAATACAAAGGAAAGATCCAGGCAAAGGGTCAGAGGAAACCCCAATATCTGAAGATTCCTTTCCCTTTGGTGGAGGGGGCCATCAAGGAAGGCTTCATGGAGAACAAAAATGATCTGTTGTCCTAAGTCATGAGAAGAAGCACCAGATAGGAAGATTTCAGCTTGATATAAAGAATTCCTAACAATTCAAGCAGTCCAAAAGAGGAGCGGACTACTTTGGAAGGTAATGAGTTTCCTGTCATGGGAAGTCTTCAAGTAGAAGCTGGATGACCATTTATCAGGGATGTTGTAGAGAGTACTTCTGCTTAGGTACAGGTTTGACCAATTGGGTTCTCTGGTCCCTTCTGGTTCTGAGCTTCTCTGGATCTGGGTTCTAAGTGTGTCCATGTCATATAAGGGTTGCTAATGGCAGGTGTATCTAAACGGCCAGTACCAGGTGTCTGTGCATGAGAGAGAGAGAGAGAGAGAGAGAGCACAGCAGAGCAATAGGGAAGAAGGTGTTTTGTCAGAGCTAATAAGAGACAATATCTGATACAATGGAAAAGTGGGGCAATCTGGATTCAGACCCAGGTTCTAACATGTATTAGCTGCCAGGCTTTGGGCAAGTCCTTTCCCCTTTCTGTACCTCATTTTCCTCATCTATAAAATGGTGATAAAAATAGCCAAAGTCCTTCCTATGGTTTAGTGAAAAGTGTGTGGATATGGAATCGCTGTCCCAGCTCTGCCACCTCCTATCTGTGTGAATGTTAGGCAATCACTTCGACTCCCTCCCTGGTCCTCAGTTTCATCATTGGTAAAAGATCCCTAAGGTCTCTTCTATCTCTAAATTTTGGACAGGAAGTACATTGTGAAACCGAGAGTACTAGAGAAAACATGAGTTATTATATATACAAGGTTTTTAAAATGTTTTTCTCACACAAAGTCAATCACATGATGCAGCCAAATTCAGAGGCTGAGAGAGTGGTGGGAGAAGTGAAAATCCATCTATAAAGCATTAAAGATTAAGTTGCTTTTAATAAGAGAGACAGCATCAGACTGTAAAGATTCATCCAAATGGGGAGGAGTTCTATATTGATTCAGCCTTTTTAAAAAATTATTTTCAATTTATGGAATAAAATAAGCATTTTCATAATATAGTATAATAAAAAGATGATTGTGTGTGAAAATGTAAATCTATTATGTACAGCTTAAAACTTATGCCATCTTAAAAGCTAGCTATGGAAAATACAACAGTTTGGAGCAAAAGCAGAAGTGATGGAAGAAGCATTTCTTGGGACCATCTAGTACTTGTCTAACACACATCTGGCATTTGGTCCAAGCCCTGGTCCCAATGGGATGAAACCAACAACAACAACAACAACAACAACAAAACAAATAATGAATAAGAATGATATTTATAGTTTAATATCTTGAGATTCCATTATGTTCACCTTCCCTCTGCCAATGAAAATAGGAATGCCTTAGTATAGAGACTGTGTTTCTGAGTTTCCGTGGCTAAGAAAATTCATCCCCAGGTGACCAAATCTCCCTCCTGTCACCAAGTCCAACACTCTTTCCATTACACCACACTGCCTCTCATGAGTATGCTCTCTCAGGGCCTTTCTAAATCTAAAATCCTGATTCTATGATTCTAGGAAATGAGATGAGGTATAAAAAGCCACATAAAAATGGTAGAGCCCAATTGAAATATGAATTATGATGAGCATTATAATTATTATATTTTGCCTTTTTTTGGAGGGCAATTGGGGTTAAGTAACTTGCCCAAGGTCACATGGTGAGGTTTTGTGTTAAGTGTCTGTGGCTGGATTTGAACTCAGGTCCTCCTGACTCCAGGGCCAGTGCTCTATTTACTGAGCCACCTAGCTGCCCTTAATTATCATATTTTGAAGGGAAGGTCATCATGGTATCTGTGTATCACCATGTCCTTTAGGGACATGAAGTTAAATGAGGGTTCTTATGGCAGGGAGCAGTGAAAATTTGGTTTACCTCTCCAGGGAGAGAAGTCTCCCTTCAGGTTGGTGGGGGTAGGAGAAGAAAAAAAGGTAATAATAAGCTTGGAGATGGGGAGCCTTTGTAGGGAGCTGAATGTTCCTCAGGCTTGTATTTCAACCCACCTCCATCATCCATGAGGGCCCAGTAAAGGCCTTGGGGAACACACCTTCCTCCAGTGTGCCAGAAAGCTCACCTCCCAGCTCAGCAGAGCTTGGAGCTGGGCCAGATGCCTGACCCAGCCCTGTTTTCCATGGATTTCTACTTGCCCAGCGGCAGGCCCCTGGGCCCCTGTGTCAGGGCATGTAAAGAACACCGGGCCAGCACAGGCCCCCTGCCAGACAGCTCTGGCTCCATCAGATAACTAAGGCTGCAGCCTCTCCCCTGCTGGCATCTTCTAGGAGCCTGGGGCCCCACCTAACCTGGCGGGGAGTTTACGTAAGTGTTTTTATGGAAAAACAGATGCACACACCAGTCCTTCCTGGGCCTGTCATGGGAGATCCAGAGAATTGCAGAAAGTTAGAAGAGAAGAGACTTTGGAACACAGAATATTAAAACATAGAATATTAGAGTTGGAAGGGACCTTCGAGGTTATTTAACCTAACCCCTTCATTTTATAGATGAGGAAACTGAGTCCAAGAACTGGAAAGTGACATACTGAAAACGGTGTAGCTAATAAATAAATCGTAGAGACAAGGCTTAGACTCAAGCCTCTCGACTCCAAGTCCAGATCACCCTTTACTGTTCTGCTCCATCTCTGCTACCCTCCTCCTTTGAGCCTTCCCTGGGGCTAGGTCCCCAGTTCCTCAGAATCAGGTCAAAAATGAATCCCCTCACAATTAGAAGTCTTCCAAGAAATATATCCAGAGAAGAATGACCAGGATTGTAAAATGCCGTATGAAGAATGAAGGTGGAAGGAAGTGGGATGTTCATCCCAGAGAAGTCGGAGGAGGGACTACATGACTATCTCCAAATATTCAAATAAGAATGATTCAGAAGAGGGATTGAACTTGTTCTACTTTGTTCCAAAGAAGAGAACTAGGAGCAATGGGAAGAAGCAGGGAGTCAGATGTCTGCTCAGTATAAGGAAATACTTATCTCATAATAGAGTTCTCCCCCAAAGTGGAATGGGTTGCTTCATAAGATAATGAGTCCCATCTCCCTGAAAATATTCAGGTAAAATGTGGATGATTGTCAAAGACATAGAGGAGGATTTCTGTTCAATATAACCTTGACTAAGGTAACTTCTGAGGTGCCATCCAGTTCTAATACTCTATAATTCTATAATAACAGTTCCTTCATCTATAAATGAAGCAGATGATTTAAATGAACTCTAAAAGAACCCTGCTAGTTCTAAATTCCACAATCCTTTGAACAAAACCCCACAACAGCAGTAAGAAGCATTGGCTTCTGTCAAGAGACAGCAAACCTGGCCTCAAGTCCTGTTCCTGCCCCTCACTAGACGCAGGGCCTTAGGCGAGTCACTGAATCTCCAAGGGCTTCAGATTCCTCATTGATCAACTCTGGGTAAGGTAGAGGGGTCCTGAGTGAATTAAATGAGCTTTAAGATTTCTTCCAGTTGCAGCCTTCTAAGAAAATTTCTATATATCTGTGCCCTGATGCAGCATTCCTGTTCCTGCAATATAATGACTTTTTCTTGTTCAGGGACCTGGGTTTTCACTGGTATCAGAAATTCCCTCCACTGAGGCAGTGTTATCAAACAACATAACTTATAGACCTCCCTGGGGCTCTGAAATGTTAAGCAGTTGGTCCATTGTCAAATAGCTAGTATCAATGGTCAGACTTGAACCCAGGTTTATCTGACTATGATTTGTTGTCCATTATGCCTCAACCATAACTCATATTTCTGTAGTATTGTAGAGATTACAAAGTACTTTCCTTACCACCACCATGTAAAATAAGTCATACAAATGTATGATTTTGTGATTGTCTTTAGACTTTGGTACCCAGTCTCTCTCTTTTTTTTTTAAATTTATTTATGTATTTTCAACTTTCAACATTTACTTCCATAAGATTTTGAATTCTAAATTTTCTCCCCCTCCCTCTCATCCCCCTTCTCAAAATGGTGTGCAATCTGATATAGGCTCTAAATATATATTATATATTAAACATTTTTCTCATTAGTCACAATGTAAAGAAGAATTAGAACCAATGGGAGAAACCACAAGAAAGAGGAAACAAGCAAACAAAAAGAAAGCAAATAATGTACTTTGATTCCATAGTTCTTTTTCTGGATATGGATAGTCTTTTGGAGTTGTCTTAGATCATTGCATTGCTGAGAAGAGCTAAGTCTATCTAGTCATCACACAACACTGCTGTTACTATGTACACTGTTCTCTTGATTCTGCTCACTTCACTCAGCATCAGTTCAGGTAAGTCATTCCAGGTTTTTCTGAACTCTACTCATTCATCATTTCTTATAGCACAATAGTATTCCATTACATTCACATACAACAACTTGTTCAGTCATTCCCCAATTGATATGCATCCTCAATTTCCAATTCTTGACCACTACAAAAAGAGCTGCTATAAATATTTTTGTATATGTAGGTCCTTTTCCCTTTTTTATGATCTCTTTGGGATACAGTCCTAGAAATGGTATTACTGGGTTAAAGAGTCTGCTCTTTGGGCATAGTTCCAAATTGCTCTCCAGAATGGTTGGATCAGTTCATAACTCCACCAACAAAGCATTAGAGTTCCAATTTTCCCACATCTTCTCTAACATTTATCATTTACCTGTTTTGTCATGTTAGCCAATCTGATATGTGTTTTGATTTGCATTTCTCTACTCAATAGTAATTTAGATCATTTTTTCATATGATTGTAACTAATTTTAGTTTCTTCATCTGAAAACTTCCTGTTCATATTCTTTGACCATCTATCAATTGGGGAATGACTTCTATTCTTATAAATTTGACTCAGTTCTCTATATATTTTAGAAATGAGGCTTTTATCAGCAACACTGGCAGCAAAAATTATTTCCCAACTTTCTGCTTCCCTTCTAATCTTGGTTGCATTGGCTTTGTTCTTGCAAAAAAAATTTCAATTTGATGTAATCAAAATCATCCATTTTGCACTTCATAATGTTCTCTGTCTCCTATTTGGTCATAAATTCTTCCCTTCTCTATAAATCTGACAGGTAAACTATTCCTTGCTCTTGTAGTTTGCTTATAGTATTACCTTTATATCTAAATCATGTACCCATTTTGACTTTATCATGGTATACAGTGTAAGATATTGGTTTATAACTAGTTTCTGCCATATTTTCCAGTTTTTAAAGTTTTTGTTAAATAGTGAGTTCTTACCCCAGAAACTGTCATCTTTGAGTTTATCAAACAGTAGACTGCTCTAGTCATTGACTACTGTGTTTTGTGTAGCTAACCTATTCCACTGATCCACCACTCTGTTTCTTAGCCAGTACCAAATAGTTTGGATGATGGCTGCTTTATGATACAATTTAAGATCTGGTATGGCTAGGCTACCTTCCCTTGAATTTCTTTTCATTAATTCCCTTGATAGTCTGGACCTTTTGTTCTTCCAGATGAATTTTGTTATCATTTTTTCTAGCTCTATAAAATAATTTTTTTGGCCCAGTCCCTTTTTTCCTTCTCTATCCCCCGACAAACACTTTCTCTAGACTAAATAAATCTTCCTTCTGGGGCTCAATTAAAGAAAGAAATGAGTCAATTACAGAAAAAAAATGGTGAACAAAAATGTTTTGGCTCTGTCCAGCATCTTGCACAAAAACAGATTTTTAAAGGTGGCAGGGACCTTAGAGTGTAGCATATTAGAATAACAAATGTTATAAACCTGCATTTTAAAGCTCTCTACATTCTAGCTCCCACCTACCTTTCCAGACTCCTTTCATATTAATTCTCTTCAGAGATTCTCTGTTTCAGTTAAACTAGTGGCTTTACTCATCTGTGTATATGACAATCCATCTCATGCCCAATGCCTTTGCATAGATGATCTCCCCCATTTCTAGAATGTTTCCTCACCTGACCTCTGCCTCTTAAAATTCTGAGTTTCCTTCAAAGCTTACCTTGAGATCCTCCTTTATTAAGAGGCTTTTCCTGATTCTTATTTCCCACCCACTTGTGAGTGCTCTCTGCTTATTAAGATGACTTTGTTTTACTTTATATATACTTTATGTGTCCTTATCTATGTACATGTTTTATCTCCTACACCTCTCAATAGAATTTGAGTTCCTTGGGGGCAGGAACTGGCTCATTTTTGTCTTTGTATCCCCAGTTAGCACTGTGCCTTGCATGTAGTAGGTGCTTAATAAATGCTTATTAGACTGAATTGAATTGAATTGAATAGCAAAACTCTATACATTTCATATACTCGAAGGATCTGTGCTCCCTCCATGAATAAAAATCCAAGCTCTCCTATAATTTAGCCTATGGTCTCTGAAAATGGCTGTGGCCAAAACATCTATCCTTTGGACCAACCCTGAGATAAGTATCTCTACACATGCTCATCCTTGGACAACATAGTATTCATCACACCTGTGGGTTTCTGATCCATCAGTACTTCAGGGATGGGTTATATTCCATATTTGTGGGTGCCCCTCTTCAGATGCAGATTGCAACTCCTTCATGACTCAAGACACAATTCTGTGAATTGCTATAGATGAAAAAAAAATATCATCTGGTGACTGACCCTCTGCAGATGCTAGCTTGTTCTTAGGGGTTGTCCATAAGGTCTCATCCTTAATTCAAACCTTCCAGCCTGGAAGGATCTGCCTGCGTTTCTGTTCCTCATATATAAACTTCAAGACACAAGGTCACTTCTGTTCCAGAAGAAGAGACATTGATTCTTTTTTTACTCTAAACTTAACATTAGATAAAACAAGCACTTCTATATACTAGTAGAAGAGAAAGAGGATTATATGTGAAAGTGCAAATCTGCAGACATGTAGCTTGCTTTTTTTAAGGATAAAATAAAATCAAAATGTAACTTTCTAACTTTCAAAGCTATCCTGCTTGTCCATGATCCTTTCTGGCTTTCCTTGTATTATAGGTCCCCTCTACTTGGTAAATCCCAGCGGTCCCCTTTCACCTCCAGAATCAAATACAAAATGGTCTGGCATTCAAAGCCCTTTATAACCTAACCCTCTCCAACCTCTTCAGTCAATCCAGTGGCCTCTTGATTGTTCCACAAACAAGACATCTCTTGGTTCCAGACATTTTCTCTGACTGTCCCCCACACCTGGAATGTTCTTTGTCCTCCATTTCTCCTTTAAGTCCTCAAAAAAAAGCCCCATCTTCTACTGGAAACCTTTCCCAACTTTTTTATTCTGGTGCCTTCTCTCTGTTAATTACTTCCTATTTATCCTATATAATTTTTTGCTTTGCTTATTTTTATTTATAAATTGTCTCCTCCATTAGATTGTAAGCTCCTTGAGGGCAGAGACTTTCTTTAGCCTCTTTTTATATTCCCAGTGCTTGGCACAGTACCTGGTGCACATAGTTGGAGGTTAATAAATGTTTATTGATTGTGTGATTCATAACATAACTTCCTTTCCCCCATTTCTCTGTGTCTCTCTGTCTCTTTCTATCTCTGTCTCTCTGTGTGTATCTCTCTGTCTCTTTCTATCTCCGTCTCTGTACTCCCCCCTTATGTCTCTCTCATAATCTCTGTCTGTGTCTGTCTCTATCTCTCTCTCTCTCTCTTTCTCACCTTATATCTCATCAGTTGCCAAGTCTTATCAGTTCTCCCCTCCACAATACAGCCTATGTCCATTCCCTTTTCTATACTCACACTGCCGCTACCCTGGTTCAAGCCTTCAACACCTCCCACCAGGACCATGGAAATAGCTCCCTAATTGGTTTCCCTTTCCAATTCCAATTCCCTTTCCAAGCCTCTCCTTTTTCCAATCCATCCTGATGTTCATAGTTGCCAAATTGAGATTTCTAAAGCACAGTTCAGCCCTGTCACTCCCTTGTTCATGGGGCTCTAGTGGGTTTCAATTGCCTCTAGACTAATCAATAAA
This sequence comes from Pseudocheirus occidentalis, assembly GCA_028646575.1. NCBI lineage: Eukaryota > Metazoa > Chordata > Mammalia > Diprotodontia > Pseudocheiridae > Pseudocheirus > Pseudocheirus occidentalis. The sequence goes on along the minus strand of CM053595.1, from coordinate 76,894,411 downwards.
TACTTTTAGGTTGGCTTTTTAAAAAGTTTTTCACAGCCTGGCTCTAGCCTACCTTTCCAAGATTCTTGTGCCTCACTCTTATTCACATTCTCCATTCTCCATCAAAACTGGCCTGACTACTGCTTTCCATATACTTGATGTGATTTATTCCCTCATACTTTGAATGTACCAGCATTGTAATGCCACCTCCTAGAATCTCTTGCTTTCTTCTATGAAGTCCTTTCAGGAGTGTTTCCTGAACAGCATCAATTTTTCAGTTAGCTAAGTCTTTATTTGTTTTTAATTTCTTCTATTAGATAAGAAGCCCTTATAAGATAAATTCTCACCTCTCTCCTGAGCTCTACTTAGCTGATTATAGCAACAACAAAATTTACATCTAATTGTTTCCATAGCAACATGAATCTCAGTTCCATCTGCTCTCTGATACAGACTACATTCTTTTAAAGAAACTCTAGCTCCTTCCAGGCTACAATTGTTTAAAATACTGTACAGTACTTTATGGGAGATTTAAGGGAATTTCAAGGTTCAGCTAACTTGGGGATGGACCTCTTATCCTCCTCCCTCGCCTACCATGTGACTCCACCGTTCATCACTGAAAACGGGATAATTCCCCTATTGCCATCAGCACTACCATCATTCTGTTCAGTGTCCCAAGATAGAAATGTTAGTGTTTGTTTTGACCTTTCTCCCTCCACCCCCACCCCACCCTACACAGTGCTAATAGCACAGGATTTGGAGTTAAAGGAACTGACTTCCTACCCTGTCTCTGCCCCTTACTATTCGTATGACCCTTTCCCAGTTGTTTATCCTTTCGGGGCCTGAGCTCCCTCACCTGGAAAACAAATAAGGTCCCTTCCTGCTCTAAATCTGAAATCACGTGATCATATTACCTTTGTTAAGTGGTCCTTTCCCAAACTGAAGGCTTTTGTGCTTGAGATGGTGCCAGCAAGGAAAAGGTTATATGGAGCTGGGGAAGGGGCCAGAGACATGGGGTTTTTTTCCCCCCCTAGGAAGGTATTGGGCCCTCCAGTCACTCAACTCTAGCTGTTCAGTTGAGCTACGTGGGTGATTGTTATTGTTCTAAGGTCTCTCCACACAGGCTGGTCCAGGCCTGTCACCCTGGGGCTGAGGGAAGAGGAAGAGAAAAAGAAGCAAACATAGGGCTCTTTGTGCTCCTGGGCCAAGCCCAGCCCTGAAACTTCTGTCCAGTGATCTGACTCTGTTCCCAGCCCCAGGATCTAGAGCAGTTTGAACCACCTGCTAAGACCTCCACTCCTTTCTCATCACCTTCCAATAAGGCTGCCATATTATAGGGCCAAGAGTGAGAAGCTAAGAACTCAATAAGGAAGATTAACCAGATTCCAATCCCATTTATGAGTAATGCTGGTACAGTAAAAAGAAGGCTATTCTCTGGAGTTAGAAGATCAGGGTTTGGTTTTGGTGGCACAACTTATTAAGTGGTGATTTTAACGTAACTCCTTCCATCTCTCTGGCCTTCAGATTCTTCATCTGTAAAATGACATCACATAGCACTTTAAACCTGTCTTGTGCCCTTATTACATTGTGTTATTGTGTATCTGTCTACAGGACTATAAACTCCATGAGGACAGGAACTATAGTATTATCTTTATATCTCCCCCGCCAGTGCCAAGCATAGGGTTTACAGACATTTTGTCCTAAATTGATGGCTGTTGAATAAGCTAGTAATATCAATATTAACAGGTCACATTAATGCTTTAAGGTTTGCAACCACCTTATGAGGCTGGCAGCTCAGGCATTATAATTCCCATTATACAAATGAGGAAACTGAGGCTCAGAGAATGAAGCCATTTACCAGAATGACTGATCTGAATGAATACTAGATTTTCTCTTCAAATGCCAGTAAGCAGATACAAAGATTTTTGGAGGATCCAGCTCTGGTCCCAAGATGAACCAGGAGGACGGAAAGGACTCTTGTATCTAGGACTAAATTGTAGACTGATTTCATGGTGAAAGGGGATGTTTATTACTGGTCAGGGAAGCTGACAATAACATTAAAAGAAATAACACTGCCAAGAGAGGAGTACGGTGGCCCAAATATCTGATAGGGCTGTGGATGTTGGGTCCCTCAAACGGCCCCACCCCAAGTCCTGATGCCTTCCCAATGAGAAATAGTGCCATGTAGAGCAAAGACCACTGAGACAAAATCAGGAGACATGGATTTCAATACTTACTAGCTGTGGGACAAGTTTCTTCTCTGCATTTTTTTCTCATCTATAAAATGGGACTGATCCTTGTCCTACTTACCTCATATGATTTTCATAATCCCCTCTCATAAGGGATTTTTCAAAGTTGAGCTAACTTGGGGATTGAACTCTTACCCTCCTCCCTCTTTACCATGTGACTCTACTGTACATTATTGAAAATAGGATGATTGCCCTATTGCCATTAGCACTATCACCAGGAATATATTGTACAAGATGTCCCTAAAGTCTTAGTGCAGCTTTAAGCTATGAAAACTGCATGAAGACTCTTGGAGTACCTTGTATTAATGTAATTTGTCATTGTTTATCATTAAATTATTCTTATGAGCACTCTTGCCAGGTCTATGGTAGGACCATAGAATCACAGAATGTTAGAGTATGAAACATGGAATATCGAAATTGGAAGATATCTTGGAGGTTATCTAGAGAGGAGGAAATTAAGATCCAAAGAAGGGAGAGTAGAACCCAAGTCTCCTGATCCTTAGTTCAGTGCTTTTTGACCCCCTCCTGCTGTTCTCAGGCTCCTACTCGCCTCCCCCCAGGTCCCTCTGAGTCCCTGAGCCCAGTGGTGGTGGGATGAGGTAAGGCGGGTGCAGCTGTTGCAGCACCCGGCTGGCTCCGCCAACTTTGGGGGAAGTTGGCTGGCATGATGGTCCCCAGAGAGGAGTAAGGGGAGGGGAGCAAAGGAAGGGATGAGGGGCGAAGAAGGAAAACAAAGAAAGCAGCTGAGAAAAGGCTCACAGGTGGCACACTGGAGTGGGAGAGCTGGCACAAGAGATAAAATGGGAGGGGGAAGAAAGAATAATATTGAGCCTGGAGAGAAGACAAGAGATGGGAAGAGAAGAGGGCGAAGGGAATGTTTGCTAAGGACTGGAACATGGCCATAGGCTCTCCTTGACCATATCTGCAGATGGTGTCCCTGATTCCATCTAACATCTCCTATACTTTGCACACAGAAACACATTAATATACACAAAAACATTCTCATCACCCCACTACACACATACATTCATAGAGACACTTTGAGGCACATAACAATATATACAGACACCACACTTTAAGTCTCCCAATACATACAGATAGGCCCCCAATATAGACAAGACAAAAAGATTTGTGCTTGTAACCATCTTTCACAAAAGGTATATAATCATTCTTGCCACGCTCATTACTGACACGTTCACACACAGAGATAACCCAACCCAAAGACACTGATGTCACATCAACATATACCATGATATGAAGACACAGTTCTCCAATATCCACATTCAGATACCTCCCACTACACACACACACACACACACACCCCATCCTGAATCAAGACATTTTCACTATACATTTTCAGTGTATATATGGAGCAACTCCAATACCAAAAGACATCTTTATCTCCTTCACATACATCTCAGTATGCACAAATACACCATTACAGACATCATCAATACAGACACTGAGTCACTCAGCACACAAGAGGTTTCCACCACTTCAGCATACCCAACACACACACAGAGACACCCCAAAGTATACAAAGCATCTCACCATCCCTAGTAAACTATACTCCCGTGCACAACCACAGACATATACTAATATCTCTTCCAACCTTGAATGTCTATGAGCCTAGTACAGACACGGACATATACTCTTAAATATACTCACACACAGAAACAGCACAGCACATTTGCACCAACACATATGTACACAGACATGCCACAGACATATCCACACCTTCCCTACTCTGCCACCATACACATATACTCAGACTCACCCACATACAGACTTCTCTCCCTGCCTGCTAGTTCCCTTGGGAAGCTGCCACCTCCCATAGAGACCACAGGGGGGCACTGTGGACACCCTCAAGGCCCAGTACTGGACACACCAGGACTCCAGTGTCCTGCCTTCAACATTATGTTCCTTAGGACAGGGAAATCTAGTTTCTCTGAATGATTCCAGGCAGAAGCAAATGTACCATAAAAACTGAACCTACTCAACCAAAGGGGTAGGCAGGTTTGATGACCAGGGCCCTAGAAGCCAAAGGAGATGGCTCACAATTTGTTATCATAGTCTTACTTCTGCAAACGTGGTTTCCCTATCTGGGGAGCTACTTTTCAGTGAATGTTGATATAATAACTGGTCAACACTACAATAAGACAGTGGGTAGAAGGGAAAGGAAAATCCAAAGCAACTGAAATATGAAAGTGTTGTTGTTGTTTTGGTTTTTTACAGTAATACCTATTCAGACACAGAATAAGAGTATCTTATTTACTTCCTTGTCGTTTGTGGATCCTTTTGGTTCTACTTTGGTAGAGTATTTAGGCAAGATATTGGCCTTTGTTTCGAATATTTATTCAGTTGGTTTTGTTTAGGGTTATTAAGTTAGTCTTTTGAAAAACTAATCCCCACTTTTAAAGAAGTGTGGGGAAGTACACATATTATCCCCATTTCACAGAAGAGGAAAGCTGACCACCAGAGAATTGTTTCCTAGAACCCTAGGGCTGCAAGGGTCCTTAGAACAGAAAATGTTGGAACTAGAAGGAACCTTTGACATCACTGAGTTTCTCTCCCCTCCCCATATGATAAATAAGGAAACCGGTTTTAATCCTGTTGGATTCTTTGTGACCCCATTTGGATTTTTCGTGGCAAAGATACTGGAGTGGTGTGCCATTTCCTCTCCAGCCCATTTTAAAGATGAGCTAACAGGGTTAAGTGACTAGCCCAGGATCATACAGCTAGAGGAAACCATACTAGAGAACAAAAAAAATCTGGCCCAAAGTCTGGCTGTAACTTAGTGACAGCGCCAGAATCAGAACCCCAGGACTCGAATTTAAGGCTCTTAGCCTTAAACTCAAGCCAGTGTTCCTTCCGTTTCCCACCTTGGCTCGAAGCCTAAGCAGACTGGTCGAGGGGGGCCAGGGTCTACCGCGAGGAAGATGGTTTTGGGGGCGGGAGAGCTCCGTGGGGGGGCTGTCTGCTGTCTGGGGGGTCTGTCTACAGCCGAGGGCTGCTCCAGGCGAGTCTACGCCAGGTGCCTCTCGCCTTCACCAGCCCCTCCTGCCTGCCCGCCAGCTTGCCCGCCTGCGTCTTAGAAAGGAGTGATAGGGACAGAAGCCCAGACGGCTGGGGTAGTTCTTTCTCGCTGCGGGGGTGGAAGGCAGCCTCTCCCTTCACACCCTCTGGAAACAGGGAGCGGTCCCCAGTGGGGCCCTAGTTCCCTTAGCCGGGACGCTTCCTTCCTCTTTGACCTGAAGTGTAAAGAAGCGTGCGGATCCCTCCGCCCGCCAGATCGCATAGTACGGCGAGACTCGCTCTTCTCCTTGGACTCCCTTGGAGCGAAAGACCAGGTTGGAAAACCGACCTGAGACGTGGTACTGAGGCTGCAGGGCCAGAGAGGGCGTGAAAATGCCCCCTAACTGGGGAGGGAAATTGATTGATAAGGCACCCTTAGGCTCATAGACATTTAACTCTGGAACGGATATTAGAACACAGAATATTAAGACCTAGAAGGGCATACGGGGGCTGAGAACGTTAGAGTTAGGACAGAACAGACTGTTAGACCAACCCTCTCCGCCCTTTTACAATGAGTTTCCCGCTTCTGTCTGTTAATTTCAAAGTGACTGAGCGTATAGGTGTGGGCTATAACCCGTGTCCTCCCAAAGTGGGGAGGCGATTGGTATATCATTTCCTCCTTCCACCTTCCCTCATAGCGTCCAGGACCAGGCAGGATTCTGCCCAGTATCTAAGACCCCTGACATGTTGTTTGTTAGGTTCACAGACTCTCCTAAACATCCCCCCCCCCAGTTTTCCTTTCTTCCTCAGTACTCATGATGGTCTGTCCAAAGCAGCCTCCCACCTCTCTGATCCGGAATCTGCCTCCAATTACCACCACCCTCTGGCTTCCTGAGCTCCGATTCCCCCAGCTGAGCAGAATCTATCACCACCCCTATTGTCCCTTGGGTCCTGGAACTCAGCTGGGACCTGCCCACAGGCTCCTCCAGAGCTCTGAATGAAATCCTGCTTACCAGCCAAGTCCCAACCAAACTTCCCCCTCCAAATTCCTTTCTTCCAGTGCTTTGCCCCACCCCTGCCCCTGCTCCCAGGCTGGCCTGGCATAGGAAGGATTGTGGTGCCAGGGGAGAGGTGGGTATTGAGATCTGCTCAGCAGCCAAGATCAAGATGGATTCTCTATAGGATACCATTTCCACCATAGGGGTACAAATTCCTTCATCCTCCATATTTTTCTTCCCTCTCCCCCATCCTTCATTCTCTTTCTTTCTTTCCTATCCACTTTCTACCTTTTTCTACTGTAGCATCCCCTCTGGGCTTGATTCCATAACTCACACTTGAATATACAAATTGGAGAAGTGAGCCCAGAATTCAGCTGACTATTACCATCTGGGATGGAGGAATGACTCTGAGAACTTGTGGCTTCTAACACTGAAGCTCCTGAGTCCTCATCTGTGTGCTTCTCATCATCAATGGAATGGAACTCTATTAGCTTTTTGAAAAGGGATTTATTGAGCGGGCATAGTAAGGACAATAATAACCTCCACTCCTATATTGGGATACAATTTCCTCTTGTACACACAAGTCTGTAGAGAGTGAGGTAAAACTTTAGTACAGAAGTACAAAGGCAGTCAGGCACATAACTAAATGAATGAATAGGTAAACAAACAAACAAACAAACAAATACTGTGTGAGGTCAAATCTGTTCCTAGCCCCTGGAGTCCTTTTCTTCCTTCATGTCATCCCCATGAAATTCTCCTTAGAAATATGTCTGCTGGTCTTTCAGGATCAGTTCCTTTCCAGGGCTTATGACTGGCCCTTCTTTCTTCAAGCATTGCCTCCTAGATGCTGAAGCCATCCTTGGGTTCATGTTCATCTTCCGTCATCAACCACTGCTACCACTTCCAATGAATACCACTACTACTGATTCTGGTGACCAGCAGCATCTCTGATGCCTCTTCAAAAATTTCAAAGTTCATAAGATTGTAGCCTGCTCCATTCAGTCTCTGGATACTTAGTTACTTAAAATCAAGGGTTAAAAATAGAAAAGAAACAAAGGCACCATGGACACATGGTGGCCAGGTGGAGGGTTGCAGCTCAGGATACTTAATGCTGGGAAGGAAAAGAGCAAAAGAACCAAAAGAGGAACAGATCACTCCTTTCTGTGAGCACCCTCAATTCGAGCTCAGCAACTCACACATGAATCATCAGTTCTCAAGGCTCCTCAGCCAACCAGAAGACTATTTGTCACCTTGGAGTACCAGCCTCTCAGTCATTCATGGCTAGAAGAGGCTCAACCAGGCTTACACTTGGATTGGAAGCAGGTAGCATACGTTCTAAGGCTTGATACCAAGCTAGGGATGTCTGCACCTGATTTAACGCCTTCCTTTCCCTTCCCTCTTCCACCCCCAAACACATGATAGACAAGACCCTTATTACAGCAAAATTTGATAAATGATTTGTATATAAATAGTAAAGGAGAGGGATGATTCAAAGACAACATCCTGACAAGTCCTATGAGCTGAGTGAATGGAAGAATTATTGTCTGAAATATTAAAGTCTCATCAGAGAGTATGGATAGAAAGAAATATAAAACTTAGCTTTGGACATGTTGAGTTTAAATTGCTGAGGGATGTCCGGGTAAATATATCCTGTAAGCAGTTGGAGATGTAATAAAAGATTTGAGAATCATCTGCATGGAATTGGTAATTAAAGCCCAAAGAGTAAATGAAATTACCAACGGAAAGAGTGTTGAGAAAGAATAAAAGAGGGCCAAAGCAGAGCCTTGAGTGACACTTACATTATGAAGTTGGGAAGAGAATAAGGAACCAGCAAGAAGACAAAGAAGAAGCATTTAGAGAGGTAGGAGGAGAGCCAAGAAGTGTGTTGCCTCTGAAGCCAAGGCAGAAGAGACTATCTAATAGGGAGTGGTCAACTGTGTGAGATAAAAGACAATGAAGATTGAAAAAGAGTTACTGGATTTGGACATTACATTTTACACATGAGGAAAATAAGAACTAGAGAGAGTGAAGTGACTTGCCAAAGGTCACACAGCTAGTTAATGATCAGGCCAGTTATTCCAAGTCTAAAACCTACCTTAAGCAAAATAGAAATGAAAGAGATAAATTAATATCAATGGAAAATTAAAAAACCAAATAGCTGAATAAATAAATGAGATATCTCTACAGATGCCTAAAACGTTGGGGCTGATGGAATTACTGAGAAGGAATATATCTATTGGGGATGTTATATCCACTGAGGGCTGGTCAATTTACTGACTCTGATGTATCCACTGTACTGGATTATTATCTAGTATAAATATCACTACATTTCAACAACCTGTCCTGAAACATATTCCTTCCAAATGTCAGAATCCTTATCTTCATTCAAGACTCATCTCAGGTTCCCTTTCATCTGTGAAGTTTTCCCTGATTCCCCAGTTGTTAATATGTTCTCCCTTCTTAATTTTCTTTATACCATTTTTATTTATGTATCTGTTACACACCACCCCACAAAGATCAAATTGTATTGTTATCTAGCCCATGCCTCTTCATCTTTTCCACAAGAATAGTATGAAATGCATAATCAAATGCTTTGATAACACTTATATTTAAGTATTCTATGTCTGCAATATACCCCTGATTCATAGTTTAAGACCCCTATGAAGAAAGGAAATAAAGTTAATCTGGCAAAACTGTTTCTCACTGAAGCCATATAGTCTCTTTGTAATCATAGTTTTGTTTTGTTTTGTTTTTCTCCCTTCACGGTTCACTAACCATTTATTTTTAAATGATCCATTCTAGAATTTTTCTAGAAATCAAAGTCAAACTCCATGGCCCATGACTTGCAGACTCTATTCTCCCCTGCTTTTGAAATTAGGACAGAAGTAAACTTTCTAAATAAGTAGCTTGGTCTATTCACTGTGATCAATTATCACTATCCCATTGACCCCAAGTAATAGTCTTAACCTTTCTTTGATCCTTGTTTCTTCAATATAACCTGGGGGGGGGGGAATTTTTCTTGTTTTTAGCATCTTAGTGTCTTTGAGGTTTTTTGTTTTGTTTTATTTTAGCATTTTTATTCTCCAACATCAACTCATTCTGGGCTTTACTATTTTTACCAGAATGCTCCTCATTACCTTTAAAAATCTAAGTTGGTTGATGAGTTCCTGGTGCATACACATAAATCTCTTCAACTCCTGTTTTCCCTTCTCCTTGAAACTGTTTCTCTCTGCGTCTTCAGAATTTTGTTCTTTACTTTCTCATCATCCTTCCTGGGCTAACTTCCCTTGAAGAGTTTTAGTCAATGAAAGCCGACATATTCTTTCCCTAGACACTCCGAAACCTGCCCCCCCCCAAAAAGATCTAAAGTGCCTGTCAGACTATACACACACACACACACACACACACACACACACACACACACATATATATACAAACATATATATATATACACACACATATATATACATATACATATATATCCTGCTTTCTTCTTCTCTATTATAAATTTTAGGAATGATTATTTCTCCTTAGGGTTCACACCATTTCCACCCTGAAATCTACCTGTTAGTAAAAATCAGATCCAGAATGGAATTTCCCTTTATTAGTTCTACCTTTTGAGAAATGAAATATTAAGGCAAGTCAATATTGCTGGCTGCTCTGCTTTTTGCCAAGAGAGCATTCCAGAAGCTGTCTGGATAACTAAAGTGTCCCATTGCTGCAATATCATACATCTGTGCCTAGTTTGTGATCTGTTTCCAAAGTCTTCAACTCTTTCTTCTTTCTGTTCAGGTGAGCTGCACTGTAACTTGAAGACTTCTATTTCTCCATCCACTGATTTTATCCAAATACTCTCCACTATGTTATTCCTGAATTTCCTTACATGAGCATACTTTATATATATAAAATGTTAACCCTTCTCTCACTTATCTTATTTCTTCTGAATACAGTTTACCATACACTCATCCAGAGTACAATTCCAGTCATGGTTTCTCTTCTACCAAGACTCAGTGACACTAGTGAGATCCAATTAGC
>CM053595.1:76854379-76883638 GCA_028646575.1 Pseudocheirus occidentalis | reverse complement strand
GTTTGCTGCCCCTGTTGTCGTTCATCCTCCTTCACTTGTTGAAAAGGAGTGAGATGCTAGAGGATAGTTTTGAAATTTTGTGTTTTGGGGGGGGGGGATGGGAGAGGTAGAAGAGGGACTGCTGAATTGATGTCTGAACATCGGGCCATTTTTCAGTGTTTCCCAGGAAAGCAGCATCTCTGCAGGTCGGCCCTAGTTTGCCTCGATTCAGAAATTTTTTCTTTTTTCATTTTCGTTTCTGTCCCCTTTTAGAGGCGGAATGGTGTAGTGAAAAGACTGTAGAGCTTGGAGTCAGGAGTTTGGGGTTGGAACTGGGACTCTTGACATTTCCTTTTTGTGTGACCTTGGGCAAGAAAACCTTAGTTTTCTTATCTATGAAAAACGGGATACTGCTTCCTTGCCTCACGGGAATGTTCCGAGGAAAGTACTTTGTACCTTAAAATGTGATAGAAATGTGAAATGAGTGTTAGTATTATGTCTATTCCTATTCGCATGAAAGAAGCTAAAATTACGCAGAAAAGGAGTGGGGAGAGATGTGACCGTTTGATTAGCAAGGACTCTGAGTAGTCAATGTCTCCCCTCACTCCCAGCGTCAGCCAAAAGCTCATTCGTGTACTGAAGAGACTTTAGACCGACAAGTGATGCTGGGAGCCTGGTTTAGAGCAGGGGGGCCCTAGCCAGGGAAGGAATGCATTCGGAGAAGCCCAAATATATGGGTTTGCCTGGATGATGACACAAGGTCACTCAGCCCAGTAGGGGTCTCATTGTGTAGTGGAAAGGACTGAATTTAGAAAATTGGGAGGAGCTGAAATCCTAAAGTTGACACTAACAGATGTATGATTTGTGGGCTAGTCGCTTCTCTCTGAGTCTCAGTTTACTCATTTGTGAAATGATAAGGTAGCCTCTACCTATTCCCGGGACCATTTCAAGGAGTGTTTTGTAAACTTTATAGAAACGAGAGCCCTCAATCCCTATAGGAGCAAATCAAGACTGAGGTGGCGATCTGCCTAAAGCTAGAGAGTTAAATATATATATGTATGTAATTATATATGTATGTTATATACATATATAATACACATACACAGATATATGGTCCTTGGCCTGTAGTCTAGTTTGTGTGTGTGTGTGGTGTGTCTCCTTAGCTGTCTGAAGCTATCCTTGGAAAATCAGACTGAATGATTCAAATCAAGTCTGATGACCTAAGTTTAAATTTGGTCTTTGCTACTTGCTACCTGTGTAGTCACTTCCCCTCTTTAGTTCTCCTTTTCCCCCTCTGTAAAATGGGGCTGGACTAAGATGATCTCTAAAGTTCCTTTTCAGTTTGACATTGTATAGGATCCAGCAAAAGCAGGGCCAGGTCTGTCAAGGGCACAGGAGTCCCACTTACCCCTCCGAATTTGCACGGAAATTCATCAGAAACTTCTGTCTCCCCCCACTGTTCTAATAGTCTGGCTAAAGCATGAAAAAGGGCAGGACCCTTGTGGCCCAGCTCCTCAGAAATCTCTCCAGCTCTCCCCCCTCCCTTTTTCTTGGGCCCCAGCGCGGGCAGAGGGAGGGGGCCTGCTTGCGCTCTGGGAGGTGGTGGTGGTGGGTTGAGGGGAGGGTTGTGGGCTGAGCGATTTTGGCCAGATCGTGGGGGAGGCCAGGAAGAAGAGAGGGAAGGCTAGGGGGGTGTGGTTGGTGCTGCTGGTAACCAGAAGGAGAGCCACGCCCGGTCCCTTGGGGAGCTCCGAGCCCAGCGCAGCATGGGGTTGGCCTGGCCGAGCCGGGCGCTCCAAGGCGGCTCGGGAGCAACTTGGCGGGCAGACTTTGGGGCCGGGCAAACAGCTCTGGCCGGAAGGCGGTGACTTATTCCTTCCACCAACCCCCCCTTTTTTTTTTGGCCTGGCGGCGTAATTACTGATTTGATTCCAATCCATTATTTAGACAATTGAACCTACAATCTCGTCTTTAGTAAAATGAGGCGAAGTCAGATTTGATTACAGGTTCAGTCCCCGCGACAAGAGCTGGAAACCCGATGGGTTAATAACAGATCACGAGTAAATTATTCATGATTTTACGAGCTCTTTAGCTCTATTGAATTGGCCTAATTGAGAGAGGAAAAGAAAGCCAAAGCCCTCCCCACCCTCTCCCCTTTACCCACGCTTCCCCCACCCCATCTCTCCCTTCCCCGACCTCCCTCCCGGCCCAATATCCCCTTTCCCGAACTAATCCCTCAACTCTCCTTTCCCCTCTTCATTCCATCCCTTCCCCCACCTCCCTGCCCCATTCTCTCTTTACCCTGACCTCCTCTCATCCTACTTCCCCTTAACCCCCCTCTCTCCCTCATACTCTCCTTCCTGGGACTTTAGTCCGTCTTCCAGCTTCAGCCTCTATGTAATCTCACGTTTTCCCCCACCTCCCTGCTTCTTACTCTCGATCCCTGACCACCGATCCCCTCTTAACCACAATCTCCCCCATCTCTGGATTTTCCTAGCTCCCTTCATGCCCGCTTGTTCTGTTTTTCCCTGTCTTCTTCCCTAGCATAGGCCAGGCTTCAGCTAGATTATCCAGAATAGCTTCTCTTGTGCCCAATACACTAATAGGTCTGTTTCACTTTAAAGGTTAGGTAGGTAGTGTTAATAGTATTGTGCCCATTCTACAGATAAGAAAGTTAAGTCTCAAAGTGGTTAAATGATTTTTCAAAGGTCACAGAACCAGACCCCCTCTGTTAAACTACACTGCCGCCTTCCCCTTTTCTGGTCTTCTTGCACATAGAAAGGAAGAGTTTATCCCTTGTTCACTTTCTTATGCCTCCTTAGTATCTTGCTCCTATTCCTATTCCTTTTTGTTCTGTCCTTTCTCCCAGTTCCAACCCTTGAGGGGGCCTTGCTTTTCAGGCACCTCCTACCTCCTTCCTATTCCACTCTGCCCTTCCCTTCCTCAAAGGAGTTTCTTTCCCTTTGGACTACCCCACACCCTCTCCCCCTTCTCCAGGCCTACCTCAGGGAAGGTTCCCAAGGGCACACTGGGCCAGCAAAGGCCCCCAGCAGAGCTCATTAACAGAAGTCCGGGAGGGAGGGAAGGAGGGGGCACTGTCCTGGGAAGGACTGAGAGAAAAACCCCTTGAGAATGTGCCTGAGGGAGCAGCTGTGGATGGTTCAGTGTTTTCCCGCCTCCCCATTCCCTCCCTTCAAGCCAACCTGGGACTAAGGATAGGCAAAGAGACACATGGAGACACTCTTTAAACAAGACTTTTCAAAATGCGTGTCCTTTTTATGCCAGAAAATCCTGCCCTTTAAGGCCCCTGCATACTTATTTGGTGACAATAAAATAGCATATATTATGAGAGACAGAGCCATATATTGGGAAGCACACCACTGCACTTTGGACCTGGATTCAAATCCTGTCTCTTGCTTTGTGAACTAAGGCCATTTATTTCACATCTCTGGGCTTCAGTTTTGTCATCTATGGAATGCGACCATCAGTTGGACTGGATGATTTCTAAGGTTCCTTTGAGCTCAAGATAGATGACCATAAAATGTCCAAGGGAATGAGACTTGGCTTGGAGTATCATGTATGATATATACTAGTTTGTGATCATGAGCAAGTCTCTTCAGTTCACTAAGCCTCAAATTCTTCATTTGTAAAATGAAGATAACTAATTTTTATTATCCCTGTAACAGAAGAAGGGAGAGATGGTGAATAGAGTGCCGGACTTGGAATCAAGAAGATCCTAGTTCAAATCTCACCTCTGACACTAGAGGGACCTTAGGCATGTCTCTTAACCTCTCTGGACTTCAGAGCCACACTCTAAGGTTCTAAGTTGTAGATTGGTTGAGATTTCAGTTCATAGAGGGAATTCCTACACCAACAAAATCCAGGGTTCCTTTTTGATCAATATAGCGTACCTACCTATCTCATAAGGGAGAAACATTTTGTAAATCCTGGAATGCTATAGAAATGGGAATGATTGTAGAGGAGGCTTCTAGCCAGAAGCATGTGTGAGCACAGTTTTCAGGCATCAGGTTGATATGGTTTTGAACTTTTTGTCTGAGGTCCACAAATACTATGTCCCAGTTCTGATCCCAGCCCACCCTTTCTCTGGGGAGACTTGTTTACCTGTGAATAAGACTTCAAGTCAAACTTCAAAACACATTTCCTGGCATCGTAATTCTAGACAAGTTTTTCTAACCTCCTTGAGCCTCAGTGTCATCATCTGTAAAGACTGGAGCACCTCACAAAGCTGTTGTGAGAATCAAATGAGGTGGTGTATATAAAAGCACTTTGCAAACTTGAAAGTCATATGTACATGCAAACCATTATTCTTATCATTGTGAGCTGCTTCCCTTTCTCCTTGTTCCCCCCTTTACTATCACCTGGGGTGGGCACTGAGATCAGTGAGAATAAAAGGAATTGCATGTTCCTGAGCTCACCCCTTTTCTCAGGCACCTTGGAAGTAACTGGCAGATTTGGGATTGAACTTGGGTTAGGGGATCTGGGCCAGAGTCCCAGCTCTGACACTTACTAGCTAAGCAATTCACTTTTTGTTCAGAGCTTCAGTTTCCTCATCAGTAAGATGGGAATAATAATGCTTGTACTCTCTACCTCATAAGACCATTGTGAAGAAAAGGCTCCAGCTTTGTAAGCCTTAAAACACTATAGGAATGGGAGCTATTATTTCTCTGAAACCACATTTAAAGACTATCCTTTGACTCCTTGTTAAATGGCAGGAACTTGTGTTAAAGGACTAAGCTCCTCCTCCCCTTCCATCCCCCAAATTGCACCCCTATGTTCTCCCCCCTTCTTTGGCTCTAGTCCCAGGCCTGATCCTAAGGGTTCTCCCAGGTGGTCTATACCCTGAGGAATCTTGGAAGAGGGAGACCCTACTCAGTGGCTTATGCGAGGGGGGGTGTTGAAACAGTGTGTTCTGTGGGCTCTTGGTGGTGGGGCAGGGCCCTTCTTGTAGGATTATTGACAAAGGAAAGGACTCTGTTCTATCAGTCCTTGGGACAGGGGGTGCAGGGGACATCTTGGTTTGTGATCCTATAGTGGGTGGTAGCTGTGGCCTGAGCCCCCTGCCAAACTGTGACCTGGCCTCTTGTGGAAGGAACTTCTCACTGTGAAAGGATTACTCCATACCCCCATTTGGGTGTGATAACTAAGCTTTGTGGAAACCACTGAATTCAGTACCTAGCTGGAAAGTGTCTAGAGAATAGGGTACCGCTCTATTTCTGGCTGAGGAGTATCTGTGAACCCAGGTCAGTGTCTGGACAGCATAGAGATAGGTCTCTTAGCTACAGGGAAGTTGGTTTGCCTAGGGATAGGGAAGTTTATCCTATCCTGTGGTAGCTGGTTCCTTTGAAAGGGTCCTGTATCTGGACACAGAAGACTGGGGTTCAAGTCTTGGCTCTGACAAGTCCTAGTTGCATGACCTTGGGCTAATCAGTTACTGATTCCCCAACCAATCAACAACTTAGAAACTTAGTGCAGCTCCAAGGTCCAGAGAGGTTAAGTGACATACCTAAGGTCCCTCTACTGGTTGGCCTCAGTTTCTTCACTTACAAAATGAGAATACTGGATTCAATGATTGACAAGTTCCCTTCCTGTTCTAAAATTCTAAAAAAGAGTAGTACCACAGGCAGCTCTGCCTAGGCGCCACCCAGCACATAGAAGGAAACTTTATAATGTACATAATTTAAAAAATAAGTTTACATATTTATATATACAATTTATTCTGAACTTAACAATAATTAAACAAAACAAAATTAGTGTAATAAGATCATAAACTCCAAATTATTTATGATTTGTTTTTTAAAACGTATATTAATCTTGACAAAAATAATTTATATTTTCCATACTCGTTTGCTTCCATGCTCATTTCCATTTTATTTTCCATTTTCATTCCATTTTATTCTGTATATTTTTGTTACTGCTGTTGCTATTATTTCATGTAATTGTCATATGTATTATATATATATATATATATATATTTCAGATTCTCCATTCTTTACTATGATGCATGTACTTTTAATGCCAGAAGAATTCAATCTCTGACTCATAAGGATTTATTTTTATGATCAGTCAGGTCTCCTATATTATCCCGCAACTTCAGATAGACCACAAACGTAGGAACACAATTTTGAAACTCTACCTAAAGTTCACGAATGCTGTAGTGACAAGAGAACACAATTTAGAATCCGAAGGCCTGTGTTCAAATCCATGTTCTGCTGCTTTCTATTGGTGTGATCTGGGGCCAGTCCCCTCCCCTCTCTGGGTGTCTGTTTCCTCATCTATAAAAGGAGTGGGTTGCACTCTGGGCCTTTTGAATAAGCTCTAAGTCCTTTGATCCAAGGAGCTATGACTCTGCCACTCAGAGGGGTTACTATACTTTCCCTGTACATTTGTTTAAGGACTGGAAGGAGCAGTGTCAGACTGAAGCTGACTGACAATGACCTGACATTTCAGGACCTGGATTCTCCTCCATTTGGATGGGAGAAAGGGGGGTCTAGTAGGTTTTGTTGGCCTAGTGATTGGGCAGGGACTGTTGCAGACTGAGAATGGGTAGCCTATGAGAGGAAACCTCTGGCTCCCTGGACTTTGAAGGATGAAGGTTTCCTCTAGGGAAATGTCTTCTGTCCTAATCTGAGAATAGGATAAACCTTCTCACTCCACCCTTCACCTGTAAACCTTTCTCTCCTCTAGCACTGAGCTGCAACGAAAATGACGGGGACCATCTGGACAGGGACCAGCAGTACCCCAGCAGCCAGAAAACTAAGCGAATGCGGACCTCCTTCAAACATCACCAGCTGAGGACGATGAAGTCCTATTTTGCTATAAACCATAACCCGGACGCCAAGGACTTGAAACAGCTCGCACAGAAGACGGGTCTTACCAAGAGAGTCCTTCAGGTAAGGAGTAGGGGAAGTAATGGGAGGCTGGAGCATGGCTGCCTCCGATCACACAGTTATACAATATGATGTACAAAACGCAGCCCACAGTAAGTAGTCCCCGAGATATGTCACACCCAACACTTAGCAGTACACACAGCACAGAACACACAATACACCCACAGTACACGCTCACACACCCAAGCTCCTGGGCCTCTGGAGTTTCCCCTGAGATCTCATAGGTTGGAACTTTCTCTGATGTTAAAGATCAGCCCTATGGAAGCCCAGGAAAAAATCTTCCCGATATGTGAAAAAACAAACAAACAAACAAACAAACAAACAGATAAACACAAAAGAAAAAGAAACTCGAAGAAATTCTGGTCCTGCTCCCTTTGCATCACTTCCTCTAGTATCCTATTCCCCCCCCCCCCCATTTTGCTCCCGCTTCCTCCTTTCTGCTGTTTTCTGTCTCTGTCTCAGTTTCTCTTTCACCGTGGTCTCTGCCATTGGGGTCATTTTGTCCCTTTCTCTGTCCCCTCCCCCCACTCCTCCTTAGGACCATAGAAGTTTAGAATTGGAAGGATCCTTAAAGACAATCTAGTCTAATTCTGGAATTTTATAGAGGGGACAAACGAGGTCCAGAGAGTAATTCTTCCCGTTTCTCTTCCCTTATTCTACACTCTTCTGTTATCAGTCTCTTCTCGACCTTTTCCCTCTGTCTTTGAGAGCTGGACTTCGAGGTCTCTCTCAGCTCTCAAGAGTATAAGATTCCTCCCTTTCCTCTGTTCCTCACTTTAATTCAAGCCAAAAGGCATTTTGTGTGCCTACAACGTGCAAGACACACACACCCTTTTGCCTGTATTTGCTCTCCTCCTCCGCACCGGTTCTCTGTTCCCTCCCCTTTGTTTTTATCTTTTCAGTCCCCTTCCGTCTTTTCCAGAGGTTCCAATCCCCTCCTCTCGCCCCCTACCCCCACCTGGTGTCTGCACTCCGACTTTTTCTCGATTTCTGCTCCTCCCTTTCTCTCCGCCTCTGAGTCTGTATCTTTATCTCTGTGTTTTGTGTCTGGAGGGTCTCTTTCTGTTTCTCAGTATCTCTCTGACTCTCTTTTTATCCGTGTAACTCTCAGGATTGAGTCTCCTCTGATGTTGATGACTGTAATTATTCATTTAAGGCTTTCTCCTTCCTCCCAATCCTTTCAGCCCCCCACCCTACCTTGGTAGTGGGTAGGCTTTCCAGAGAAAAGCAAAAATGAGTTGAGTTGAGCCTACTGATTGCTTTGCTGGGTTAAGACACTAAGGAAGTTCAGAGACTTCTCTGAATATTTACCCAAAAAAACCCGAAATAGAAACTTGCATTTGTTTTGTCAATCAGGGGCAGACAGAACATTTTTGCCTCCGTGGTGGAAATGAATAATAAATGACTGCTTCAAAGATTAAAGTGCATTAATTTCTAATGCGCAGCTTTGTAATTTCCGACTGAGGACGAGGAGCGATTGCTGGGATGCGTTCTTGGGGAGTCGGTTGGCCATGCCTACCCCTAAGACAGCTCCCTGCGAAAAGGCTTCCTTGCAGCCAACAGAGAGACCCTCGCTCTTGGTCCGGCACTGGACTTGTCTGCAGTTCCTAGGGAAGCTGCGGTCTGGGATGCAGGGGAGAGGGGTTGTAGAAAAAGGCGAGAGCTCAGAGGTTTCATGTCCCAGGAAAAGGGAGTTTGGGGTCACTAAAGTATGGAGTTGGGAATAATGGGAAGGAATGCCCTAGGAAAGTTTTCTAATTACTCTTGATCTGCAGTCTGAAGTTCTAAATCCGGCTCTGCTCCTTAAAGAACTGGGAGACTTTGGGCAATGCAACAAAGAGTTATTAAATTCCTACTAAGTGTAAGGTACTTCCCTTCTCTGGGCCCCATTTTCCTCATTTGTAAAATGGAGGATTGGAGTAGGTGGTCTGGATTCTCTGCGTGTTGGAGTGGTGAGAGAGATGAAGACTGGTGACTGAAAGAACAGAGTCACACTAAAAAAGTTTTTCAATTATTATGTGATCGAAGGACTGTATTAAAAGGAGAAGAGAGATGCTACCTTCTTTCCTCCCGCTCCCCAGAGATGACTTTGTGACGTCAGATGAATGAACTGTGCAAAAGCCAATCTCCAGTTGATGCGTCTCTGCCCCTACAAGGACCCGTTTCTATCTTCCTTTTCTTCCTTTGTCTGGGTTCGAGACTACTAGCCCTTGACCCATTTAAAAAGAATCAACTCTCTGCTTCAGCCCTTACCTCACCTCTTCATCAGTTCCCCTATGTCCTCTGGGAAGTAGGGGTGTTTCATAGAGAAAGAAGGGGGAGAGAAGGGCAAGAGGGAGAGAAAACAGAGATGGGAGCTCGCAAGAGTTGCCCAGGAGACCCGAACAACCGAGTTCATCTCGGGACAGGATTGTTTAGGATTTTGTTCAGGTTTTCTTCTAGTTCTTTTATTACCCAAGCTTAGAACATGCGGCCCTTGTATCCTATTTCCGTGTCCCTACCCTTTATTTTCAGGAGGGGGAAGGGAATTTTGGAGAGGTGGAGAGTATTTGCTTCACTGATGGTCCCCCCTGGAACAGCCCATGGACCCTCACCACCCCTACCATAAACAGCAACTCCCAGGTCTCCCAAGGAAGTGGGAAGGATCAATGAGGGGGATGCTAGAGCTTTCAGAATCATTGGGTATCTGCTATTTCCCCAAAAGCCTGGGCTTTACATTGAGAATCAGAAAAGGAGGTCATGTCATGGCTTACATGACCCTTACCTTCTTGGACAAGTCACTTCTCTTTGAGTCTTTGTTCCCTCATTTGTAAAATGAAGGGAGATAGACTATATCTAACATTTCTTTCAGCTCTAACTGCATTTATTCTATGCCCTAGCATTCTAAATTGGAGACCCATTCTAAATACATCCTTTCCAGGTCTAACATTCTATGTTCCCACTTTTCTTCCAGCATTAACAGCTTGCATTCTAAATCCTAATATTCCCTCAGCTAATGTCCCTTCCTTCCACCTCTAACCATCTATGAATCATGATCTTTCTGGCACTCAGAGCCTGACCAATGAGCTGCTGTACATAACAGGTTCAAAATCTACCTGTGGTGTTAATATGATGATGAGTTGGTGTCTCCACTCTGGAGTCTTAAAAGAAAGAACAGGAGAGTTGAGGTCTGTTCATCTCTTCTCCCTCCTCAGCTAATCTGGAGGACCAGAATGGGGATTTGCTGTGTTACTTGTTGGGAAATGGAGTGAACTTATTCTATTTGATGACTGTGAGCAAAAGTAGGATTAATAGATGGAAGCTTCAGGGAAGTGGATTTCAACCCAAAATAAGGAAGACCTTCTAAAAGTTAAATCTGGCTACCTTATGAAACAGTGGGGTTTTTTTTGTCAGGTGTTCAAACAGATGTTAGATAACCACTTGTCAAGAGATGTTCAAGGGGACTCATGCTTTAGTTAAGGGTCCCCTTCTGACTCTGGATCTTGTGATTCTGTGAGCTGCTACTTAGGGCTCAGTTGTACAGTTACCTTCAAGAATATTTGACTATGAAGAAGTAGAATCAATGAAATCCCAAGATGTCTACACTTTCTTTTGACTAAGCCTCCTTCCTTAGCCAACTTCCTAGAGGTGGGAGAAAAGTACAGATTTGAACTCTTTTTCTCTGACCCTTCTTGACCAATGATGGAACTAACATTGAGCAGGGAGGTAAAGGAAGAGATCTCAGAGCTTCTGCCAATTAGATTCCAGTTGCTCCAAGTTATTAGAGAAGGTAATGGCAGAGGGTGGTGAATTACCCAAAGCTGAGCAAATGTATCACCAGAATTTTCAGATTCTGTTCTCCCTCCACTATGAAGGGCAAACAGGACAAATTCTTTCTTCGTAGGCTTCACTTCTCTCCAGAGCATTCTATCCAAATTCATTATGCCAATAACCCTGCTTGCCCCTTCTCATAGAATTCAAGGACTATGGAGTCGTTGAGGATTCTTCCTTAGAATCCTAGAATATTAGAACAAGAAGGGCCTTACAGTATAGGATATTAGAACACAGTGTTGTAACAGCAGGCCTGAAAGAGCTCTTAGGATATAGACTGTGAAGAGCTTGTAGGAATGTTACCTTAGGAAGGCACCTTAGAATATGGAGTATCTTAGAGATTAATGTAGACTGTTAGGATACTGACATATAACATGGAATGTCAGGGTTAGGAGGGACCTAAGAGATTATTTAATTCAGTTTACTCATTGGACAGTTGAGGAAACTGAAACCAGGAATGAAGAGATGACTTACTTGCTCAAGGTAAATACCAGGTCAGTGGCAGAGCCAGGCCTTGATAGACTTCATGCCTCCTGACTGTACACTATAGTGTTCTTTCCATTATGATGTTTCCTCTCTCTTCTTGGGTAGATTGGGGCTGTCTCTACCAGCTCCATCCATACACAATCTTGGGCATCTCTTTCAGCGTTGTCTGCTTCCCCTGCAAAAGGGATATTTTGTTGTTGTTCACTTGTTTCAGTTGGGACCCCATTTGGGGTTCTCTTGGCAAAGATACTGAAGTGGTTTGTCCATGTCCTTCTCTAGCTCATTTTACAGATGAGGAAACTGAGGCAAAGAGTGTTAGATGACTCGCCCAAGCTCACACAGCTAGTAAGCTTCTAAGGCCAGATTTGAATTCAGAAAGATGAGTCTTTCTGACTCCAGGTCTGGCACCCGTATCCACTTCAACACCTAGCTACCCCAAAGAGATCTTTACGCCTACATTTTTAACCCTTCATAGGGCAGATAAGAGATTCAAGGGGGTAGAGAGCAATGTTGATGTGGAGGTAGATAGATCAGTAATTGTACGCTAAATTTCTGGACAGAAACTCAGATTTCAGGACCACACTTATCTGTTAGAGGCACCGTGGTGTAGTGGAGAGAGAACTGCTCTCGGAATCAGAAAGACCTCAGAAACATACTTGGTTGTGTGACCCTAGGCAAGTAACTTAATCCCTTAGCAATGTAGGCAACTTTTTAAAGCTACAAATTGTAGAAAAGATGCTGAGCCATATTGGTACAGGGAATAATATCCTCTTCTAGATATTTCCTAGGTCTGTGAGCTGCTACTTAGGACTCACTTGTACAGTTACCTTCAAGAATATTTGACTATGAAGAAGTAGAATCAATGAAATCCCAAAATGTACACTTTCTTTTGACTCAGCCTCCTTCCTTAGCCAGGTCTTGTTCCTAGCCTTTGTTTTTTGCTTATTATGTTTTCTGCCTGGTTACATATTAACACACTTCTTTTGATCAGCTAAAATGTGGTAGGGGTAGGATTCAGCCTCTTAAGTTGTAGTCTAATTGCAGAAAGCAGTATACCAGAGTGGCATATAACTATTAGGTCTAAAAGCTCTTGGGAAGGAAGGAATCTCCAGTGATTTTGCATAATAACAGCAAAAATAATGGTAATATCGTTCACATTTCCTAGCACTCTACAGTTTACAAATCACTTTTCTCATATTCTCAAGAGGGAGGTAGCCTAAGTATTATTATTCCCATTTTATAGATGAGGAAACTGAGGTTCTGTGAGGGGAAATAAATTGAGTGTGCTTAAAGAACTAATAAGGGGCGTAAATAAGGAGAGACTATTTTCCAGTCCACAGGAATATCTTAGGAGCCTACTTTCCTCCCAAAGAAGTCATGTTCTCTGCTAGTCATAACTACCTCAATCTCTGGGAGATCTTTCATTTGCTGCAGTCCATCAGTGAGTCCTTCTGATTCTGGTTTATTTCCTAGCCTGAGTTAGTCAGCATCTACAATAGCAGATTCTTTAATAGTTCCTGGTGATTACTATTATTATTTTTTAAAATTAAGTGGCATTTTCTCTTTTCTCCTGAAGGAAGAAGTATGCTTCATTTCCCATTCCAGATCAGGCCAGGTAGTCTCAGGAGGTATAAGTAGATGAATAACTGCTGACCAGTTGTGGACTCCACAACTGTGTGATTAAGCTTTGCCTCTGTCATTCTGTGACCTGGGGGCAGTTGATTTAACTCTCTGGACCTCTATCACCTCAGTTGCAAAATGGGAGAAGTGAACCATTGATCTGTCTCATGGAGGTAGTCAATAATAACCCTCCCATGGTGGAAAGAATACTAGACTGAGAGTCCAGAGGTCCAAACAGGTCTATCCCAGCTCAACAACTTAACCATAAGCAGTGATTTCTCCTCTTCATGTTTCAAGTTCTTCACCTCATTTTGGAGGCAACATTAGATCATCTCTAAGATTAAATGATCTACAGATCATTGGATCCATGCCAAAGATGAACATGACGTAAGAAGGAACCATCACCCCTAACGATCAGTTTATATTCCAGCATCCTGTTTAGGCTGGTTTCATTTGAAAAGCTTGATTGTTACTCAAAGACAATTGTAGCTGCTTAGGTAGAATACTAATAATAATTGTATTGGAATCTGAATCCCAAATTGGTCCAAATATAAGCTGTACTTCCCCCCCCCTTCCAAAAATAGCTTGTTTGAAACTGGAGTATGGCCAATGATTATTATTTTTTTATTTATGTGATAAATTAAAAAGCATTTTATATTTTTCTTTCAAGGAAATCTTATTGTGGGGGTTGTGGCCTATATTTGTGAAAGGCCTATATTTGAGCCAGTACAATATCTGGGGAGAAGGTTGTGAAAAGACAGTTCAGAAGTATGTTAAGTTAAGGGCAGCTAGGTGGTGTAGAGTGAGTAGAGTCTCCTCCTGAAGACCCTCCCCCAACTCCTCCTCTAGACCACCCCTAGATTCCTCTGTATATAAGAATCCCATCTTCCCTCCATGTGTGTTGGAGCGCCATAGAATAGTTTAGCACAGGCTTGCTCTGTGAGAGCGCCACAGAATAATCTAGCATAGACTGGCTCCTTAAGAGTTTACCCCATATGGCGAACTTGAACTTTTTCTTTGGCTGAGAAGACTTGAGTGGAATTCTTTCTGCAGGACCCGGCATGTTGGTATTTTGGGGTTTCAGGCAACCCTAACCCTCTTTGGGTACCCTCTTCGTTTTTATGGTAAAAAAAAAGTCCTGGAGTCAAGAGGACCTCAGTTCTAATCTGGCCTCAGGCACTTACTAGTTATGTGACCCTAGGCAAGTTACTTAACCCTTCACTTATGCCTCAAAAAAAAAGTGTGAAGCTAATGAAAACAACCGATGACAACTGTTAGAAAACCTGGAGTTAGAAGACAAAGGACCTTAGGGAAAAGACTTTTAGAACATATAGTGTTAACCCTGTAAGAAATTTTAAACGTAGAATATTAGGGATGGAGGGTCCTTGTCCATCATCTACTCTAAATCCCCCCTTTTACAGATCGGGCAATTGAGCCCAGAGAGGCAAAATTCTTGCTCCAGGTAATCCAGTAATTTAATTGCAGAACCCTAGGAGCCAAGTATCCTTGCTTTTCATTGTAGTACTTATTTTTTCAGCACTCACTCTCATAAAAAGCCATTTGATTTAATCATTTCTGCAGAACAAAGCTGTAAAAAAAATGTCCACGTCACTGATATGCTCACTTCCCCAAAGTCTGGGGTGGCCCCTCTGGAGCAGGCAGGTTAATGTTTGTATATTTTTATTTTCAAGGCCTTTGAATACACAAGGAGTATCCTCTGAGTATCATGAACTTGTAAGGAACAGTTTCCTTGTGTGTTTCTGGAAGGAAATAAACTCTCTGGATGGAAGGGGTGGAAGTCCAGCCCGGGAGCACCATGGGGACATAAGGAGACACAAGTGGTGCTGGATTATGGGACCACCATTAGATTAAAAGCAAAGGAAAACTGAGAGGAAGTGAGGCTCAGCCAGGAGTTGTGGCTCCTTCCATTAGAGATAGATATAGCTTCAGAGTCAAAAGGCTTGAATTCCAATCTGGCCTTCCATTCTTAGTAACTCCATGATCCTAGGCAAGTAATTTAACTCCTCTGTTCTTCAGCTTTTTTGTCTGTAAAATGGATGTAGTCACTTTCCCTTCTTACCTCACAGGATAGCTGTAAGGAGAATGCTTCGTACATCTTTAAATGCTCTAGAAATGTGAGTTGTCTTCCTTGTTGCTGTGAAGTCATCAGCTTCAGCAGCATCATATGATCACCACCACCACCACCAACCACCACCATCACCACCACCACCACCACCACCACCACCACCACCATTCATGCCTTGGTTCAGCCCTTGGACATATATATGTGGGAAGGTAGACAGAAGGAGAGAGAAGTTTGTTAAGAGAATCCCTTAAGTCCCTCTTTTTACTGCCCCCAGATGTGATCAGATAGAATTTTAAAAACTGAATCAAGTAAATAAAACAAATAAATTAATAAAAAAAAGCCCTACACCCCCTCAAAAAAACCCCAAAACTGAACCAAAATTAAGGCATAATTAATATCACCTACTAAATGGCTTTTTTCAAAAAGGGAACCTTTATATCAAGGGCTTGGGGAACAATAGGGGTCCTAAGAACAAAGATTTATAGTGGGCTGGAAAGGAGAGACAAGGGGAAACATTAAATTTCTCTCAATGTCTATCATAAAGGTTAAAAAAAATAGTTGCCAGCATGGATGAAAACAGGAAAATAGTCACTGATATCCTTTCTGAAAGTTCTTGCTTTTTCTTCCTTTGGGGGTGGGGGTGGGGAGAGTGGTCAAGTGATAATGGTAGTAGCACCCCAAGGTCACTAGAAACTTAAAAAAAAACCATCTAGACCAATGATCCCTGACCTTTCTGGAGTTTTCACATTATTTATTTTCACTAGTTTTTCCCCCCCCCAAAGTATTATATGTGTGTGGATAGAAGTATTTGTTTATATGTGTATGTGCCTATGTATGATGCTTATGTTTGTCTTCAAACATTTGTATGTATAGATGTGCATGTACACATGTGCCTATATCTATATAACCACACACAGGCATATGTGAACATGTGTGTACATGTAAGTATATGTACAGACACAGTAGATTATCCATATATGCACATATAAATGTACAATGAATATATATCCTCATGCAATACATGCATAATGTGCATGTTTGCATATGCATTGTATATATGCATGTGAATATATGCAGAGGTACTCATGGACTTGTGTATATATGTTTACACACATATCTAGCTATATACTGATAAGCATGTACACATACACATGTCTTGGACATATGTAGGTAGATAAATATGAATGTTACTACATATATATATATAGTTGTCTATGCAGTATATGCTAGGTATGTGACAATGTATTTATGTGTGTATTTATGTATATACACATATAAAAAGTAAATTCAAGAAATATTTTTTTCAAAGAGTATTTTGAGTGTGGTGTGCCTTTACCCAAAGACATCTAGAGAGACATGGTGGGGGCATCTCAGATCCAGGGCCCTGGTTCTGCCATATTCCATGCAGATACATATTCTGTTTTATTCAGTTCCTCATGATACTGTTCCTAGAACTGCAAGATTTCTTGGGCCTGAATTAGTCAGATAATTGCCTCAACTCATCCCTTCCCTTGGATATTTGGGCCGAATCTACACAGGTGGGCCTGAAGAGCAGCCCTGGGCCAAAATCAGCTGGACAGAATTGGGCACAAGCCAGAAGGTGGCTCTTATTCAGTGCAGCTAACAGAGGCTTAAAAAATATGATCCCATGGGAAGCCGGTCGATTGGGTTTCTTTCTTATTTTCTCCCTTTCTCTTCTTCTCTCGTTTCTCTTTCTCTTTTCCTCTTTCTCATTATCTCTTTTATACACATTTCTTCTTTTCTTTTCTTCCTTCCTTCCTTCCTTCCTTCCTTCCTTTCTTTCTTTCTTTCTTTCTTTCTTTCTTTCTTTCTTTCTTTCTTTCTTTCTTTCTTTCTTTCTTTCTTTCTTTCTTTCTTTCTTTCTTTCTTCATTGCAGGCTTGTAAACTCTGGCTGTTCTGTCTAATTGTTTCAGGTCTGGTTTCAGAATGCCAGAGCTAAATTCAGGCGGAACCTTCTACGCCAGGAGAACACAGGGGTGGACAAGACCTCAGACTCCACACTACAGACGGGAACCCCATCGGGCCCAGCCTCAGAGATTTCCAACGCATCCATGAGCCCCTCCAGCACCCCTACCACCCTCACGGACTTGACTAATCCCACAATGCCAACTGTGACGTCTGTCTTAACTTCCGTGCCTGGGAGCCTGGAGGGCCATGAGTCCAGGAGTCCAACACAGACAACTCTTACAAACCTTTTCTGATGACGCTTTCCCAATAATTTCTTTAAAAAAGAAATTATCCTTTAGTTGAATTCCAAGTGTATTTTAAATAGAGGCTTTGAGCAACTAACTAACCACATTTTAGGATCTCGCCTGGAAACAGAGGGGGAAAAATGAGTGTTCTGGTAACTACAGAGTGTGGACTGAAAATTAACTTGGAAGATCTATCCGCAACACAACATTTGTGTAACTGTACAGTTTTGTGGACTGACTGAGCAAGGAAAACAAGAATTAATTTAAGTTGGCTAGAGCTTCTTGTATTTCAAAGACTGCCACGTGCCTTATATACTGTTTTATCTACATACTGGATTTCCCATGTCCATTTTCTCTCTTGCCTCCTTTTCTCTCTGTATATTTATGACCAGAGCAAAAATGTTTAAAAAAAGTTTGTTACTTTGAATAGTTCTACAAACAACACACACACACACACACACACACACACACACCACCCCTTCATTGGTTCTGTTGTTGTTTTAGAATTTTAAGGTGGACGTCTGTTCGAATATCAGAATTTGTAAAATCTAACCAGTAATAAAACCACTTATCGAAACTACTGGGTAACTGGCTGCAGTTCAGTCTAGCAAAGATTTCTTGGGACTAATACATCCAGCTAAACTGGAAAGTCAGACAGATGGCCTGCAGCCATTCCCTCCGGGGGCTCTGGGGGTTGTATTTCCCAGTCTCTTCCCTCCCTGCCTCCTAGCATGTCTAGCATACACATAGAGATAGCAAAATTCTCTGCCTGCTGGAGAGCCTGTTTGAAAGAGGACAAGGTATTTTCAGTGCCCCAGAATGAAAACATCCAAACAGGAAATATGAAGTGGAAGGAGGAATTCGATTAAGAGTTAGGAGGCCTGAATTCCAATTCCTCCATTCTGCTTGGGCACTGGGATCTTTGGAAAGTTACTTCCATTCTTTGTAAAATAAAGGGGTTGAACACATGATCTCCAAGGAGCTTTATAACTTTAATTTCAATGTTTTAACCTGTATCCTCAGGACTCTTTGTTGTAAACACACTTTTCTACTGTAAAGTTCCTTTCAGTTCTAACGTTCTGTTTCCAGCATCCTGTGTTCTTAGGATCATTTCAGCCTTAGCATTTTCTGTTCTAACAACTCAAAATTCTAAGGTCTCTTCCAGTTGTAACAGCATTCTATGACTTTTTAAAGTGTTTTAGGTTTAAAATGTTCAAGGAAATGCTTGTTAAACATTCAACAGAAAAGGGGAAATGTCATTAGGAGCTTCAGGTAATTTTAGAAAGGGTGAGACAGTTGTGGCAGAAGAAAGACAAGCACCCAGTCCTGTAGGAAATAACACAACCTAGCCACTCTCTTAAAAAAAAAGAGAGAGAGAGAGAGAGAGAGAGAGAGAGAGAGAGAGAGAGAGAGAGAGAGAGAGAGAGAGAGAGAGAGAGAGAGAGAGAACCAGATAGGAGACCAGCTTGGCAGGGAAAAGTAAGAGATGGGCAGAGCCAAATTAATAAGGTGGAAAATATCAAATGGAATGAGATGTCAGCAATAATAATTCACATTTCTATAGCATTAGCTTGAGGCAGTTTTGTCTATTGGCTAAGCAGCTAGCCATGACAACTGGAAATCCTGGGTTTCAATCCCACCTTTGACCTGTACTTGATGTGTGTGATTCTGGGCAAGTCACTTAACCTCCTAGTGCTCTAGGCAACTAAGACTAAATTCCAGAGGAGGTGCCAGCCTTCACGAGTAGAGGGAGTTTGCTCACTAAGGAGTTCCTATGCTAGTTAAACAACAGGTCTAGTCCCTACCCTTATAATGCTTTAAGGTGTACAGAACACTTTGTTTACAATGCTGTAAAGTTGGTGGTGCATGTTATCTTCAGTTTACAGATGAAGAAATTGAGATTCAGAGAACAAAAGTGACTATACCTAGGGTCACACAACTACTGAGTGCCAAGGTCAGGATTCAAATCTCTGGCTTTCTTAACTTCAGGTCCTGATCTCTTTCCATCTGAGGCATCAGTCAGCTGCTCTTGCTGCTATGAATTACAATATAGCCCTGGGGATTCAACAAACATTTATTATTAAGCACTTACTATGCATAATAGGGTACTCCAATATATCAAGGACCTGTGATTTCAATCTTGTGGGAATCACTGCTTCCATATCCCTCCAGGCAGGAGGAAACACTTTCTCCAAGTTAGAGTCCTAAGAGAAATGCCTGAGGCTCCTGCGTTTAAATGACTTACCCATGGTCATACAGGTAATAGACCTCAGAGGCTGGATTTGAACTCCAGTCTTCTTTGAATGAAGCACTTTTATTCAATGCATCCCACTCCCTTTTAGGTGCTTAATAGGTGTTTGATAGATTGGCGTATTCTTTTGGCTGTACTCTTTAGGTCAAAGGAGATAATGTATGTGAAAGCACTTAGGTACTGTATAAATGTGTTACTGATGTTATTATTAGAGAATTCATTTTCTTTTTTCCTTGAGTTTACTCTGTTTTCAAAATATGTGTTGAATATTTGAACCAGAGCTCTGTTACTTGTTACCTGTGTGACCTTGGAAAAGTGACTTAGCTTTTTTTGAGAAGCCTCACTTTCCATCTGTAAAAGGAAAGGATTACATTAGATGATTTCTAAAGTCCCTTCCAACTTTAAACAATGTGGGTATTACTACGGGAGCAAGCTCTGTTCTTTAAAAACAAAAAGTAGTCGAAATCTGTGTATCTGGTTAAAGGGATCCCGGCTGTGCAGGCGGGTGTAAATAACTCTCAGAGGGAATTTCTAGCACCTGCTCAGATGGACATCAGTGCTCGTCCCTTGTCCTCTACCTCCTCAGCTACATACCAAAGAGGAGAAAGAGAAGAGGCTTTCAATCCATTGCATTGTGAATTCGATGGCGCAGAAATTCAGAATATTGGGGACAGTGACTGAAATGGGAGGGCTGTCTTCTCTGGACCAGATGTACTCAGAGAGGAAACAACTGGAATGGAGTCTGACTACCTTTCTACCCTTTTAACCGCCTCGTCCCCCCGGCCCCCACTTCAACCCCCTTCCCCGCATCCCTTCATTTTGGGGCTGCGGGGTTAACCCCGCGCAGGAAGAACGACTGAGTCCTGAGTCCGTGGAAACAGTCTTTCCTAACAGCTGCGGCCCCTGGACATGGTAACCGATTGCAGGGATTTGTCAGTCAGCCTTCCTGACCAATGAGCTATTCTCCCTGTCCTCCTTGTCGCCTTGTCCCTGTTCCCTGAGGTAAGGGTTCGAGACAGCTCGGAACCGTTGGGGAAAGGAGAGAGACAGTCAACTCAACCTCGCCCCCTCCGGTCTCGCTACTCCCCAAAGGGCTATAATAATGTCAATTCCCATTTCTAGAATATTTTAATGGCTACACAGGGAAAGGATTATTAGTTCCATATTACAAGTAAAGAAACTGAGGCTCAAATTTCTCTAATAATAACTCCTTTCTATAGCGCTTTACGTTTTGTTTAGCGATTTCCTCCCTACAATCTTGTGTGAAGTGTAATTATGATTATTTCCGTTTTGCAGATGGGGAAACTGAAGCTTATTTTTAAAATAGTATTCTCAATTTTATTGATAATGACTCACATTTCTACAGCGCTTTTATAGTTTGCTTCACAACCAGCCTTTGGAGGAGGTAGGACGAAATTTTTCTCTTTATTTGACAACTGGGGAAACTGAGGCCCAGCGATGGGGAATGGTTTGCCTCAAGTCCTACAAGAGTTTACTTGGTAGACAGTCAGAAAGCGAAGCCAGGTCTTTGGACTAAAAATTTAGGGCGCTTTGTACTACACCAAAGTGTAGGTCAATTCATACTATCATTTCTCCCTCCTCCACCCAAGCCAAGAGAACGGGGGCATGCCCCGTCCTCTTTATGTACTTCTAGGGTCGCTGATTTCGTTGGGAAGAGCACAACGCGTACAGATCGCAACTCCTTCACTCCTTAAGTAAACAGCCTAAACTGCATTGGTCAAACAGTTCATCTCCTGGCCGGCGACCTTCTGGGACCAGCAGGTCATTCCACACTATCTGTTCTTCCTGCGGCAGCCATACAACTCAGCATCAGCTTTGACACTTTTCCAGCTTTGTCGTCCCAGTCGGGTTTTGGTCTCCAGTGGTTTATCTGGGAGAGCGTTGTGGGGTCACGGTCACAGCAATAGGAGGCCTTTCAGGAGAACTTCGGGCCCGGCAAATTCTTCTTGAATAAACGGTTCGCGAGATAGATATCCGATCGAATTTGGAAGAAGTTCAGTTCATGTAAATACACACCCAGGGTTGGGGGCGGGGGGGGGAGGGGAGACTGCAGTGCAGGGGGAGGGGAAAGAGAGGGTGTTTCCCCTCCGGGAGTAAGGGAAGAAGAACGCGACTACAATTAAGTAACCTTTTTCCTCTATAGTAGTGCAAGCGGCCCCAGTAACACCAGAAGGCCTGCATTCTTTTTTTTTTCTTTCTTTCGTCTTTCTACACAGAATCTCCTGCTCCTTCCTCCCCACTATGGTCCTTTGTAATTATAGAAGCCTTGGACTGAAACTGACACTTCCCTTCTCGGGAAGTGACTGTCCTAAGGACACAGTTTGTACATATCAGAAAAGGGAGCAAAGTCTAGGGTCAAACTTACCTTCATCCCACTACAGCCTGCAGGCAGGCAAAGCGTAAGCATAGGAAGAGGGAGTTTCAATCCCACGGTGGACCTCAAGTTTCTGTCACAAACTCGCTGAGTGAATCCTTTCACATTTCCTGCTGCTTGGCTTCCAGGCAATCGCAAAAGACAAAATCACCTGCCCAGCGAGGCTCCTAGTGGGGCCAGATTGGATTTTAAAGATCTCCCCTCCCCCAACGACCCAACAGTTGGGACTACAGTTCCCACCTTCTTCCCTGTGGTTCATCTGGCCAGTGTGGAACTCTAGAACATTAATAATACTTCATCTTCGTATACAGCTTTTCCATAGGAAGAAATGAATTCAGAGAGAGGAGAGGATCACAGATTTGGATATCTGAGGGAAATTAGAGGTCACCCAGCCCAGTCTTTTCAATTTACAGGTGAGGACACTGAGGCCCAAAGATGTGAGATAACCCGCTGAAGACGTTGCAGGTTTGAGCAGTAAGAGACAGGACTAGCCCCCAGGTCTGCTTGTTCCAACTCCAGCGCTCCTATACCAACTGTTTCTGTACCTGTTCCAGCTCCTTACCCCACGCAGCCCGGAATATGAGTATTCTCAGATCCCGGCTCTGCCCCACAGAGAGGACATATTCCTCTTGCTGCGAGCTGCTATGCTCTTCCAGATGTTCCAAAGGCAGCCTGGTTGGCATAGTGAGAAGGAGGCTGGCCGAGTGGAAGGAGCCTTGGACTTTGAGCGAGAGGCCTTGGCTCGCTGAAGGCTCCCTCCTTCCTTCCAAACCCTCCCCATTTTTCATTCCCCTTCTCTTCTCCTCCACTCCCTCTACTTCCTTCAACCCTCCTTTTGTAAATTCCAGCTTCTCTCCTTCCTTCATCACCATAACCTCTTTCATTCTCCTTTTTTTTTTTTTGACTCTTCCTTTCTACCATCTCTCCTCCCTCTTCCAGCTTCCGGACACTTTTCAGGTCCCGCATTCCTGCCCTCCTTCTCCCTCCATACCCACCTCCCTCACGGTCCTCTGGTTGGCAGTTGGCTTGGGAACATTTTGGGGGGGGCAGAGGTGGAGAGGCAGGGTGTTACAGGGCCACCTATGTGGTAGGACCTTTTGACTCCCTTCCTTGGGTGGCTCAGAGATCGGGGTGGAGAAAGAGGTGGCTTCGCTGGTCCATGAATTGACCTTTACTTTCTTTATTGTCATTTAGAAGTTTACGAAGGCATGATTTCAGGGACTTTGAAATTGGGGGGCTCTCATTCTTTGGGGGATACCTATAAATTAGGGAGATTATTTGGAAACTCCATGAAGGATGAACCTAAGAGGAGAGACTAGGAGAAAGACTAGTTTTTAGGTTAACTAAAACATTCCAGTCCTGACTCTGAAACTTAATCCATTCACGACCACAGGCAATTATTTAAACGTCCTGAGCCTCAGTTTCCCCATCTCTAAAGTTGAAATAATAATCCTCATATTAGTTGTCTCACCAGGCTGTGAGGAAAGTATTTTGCAATAACTCTGTTAAATTAAGGAAGGTACTGTTTTACAGAGGAGGAAAATAAAGTTTAGTGAAAGGAAGTGACTTGCCCAAAGTCATCTAACTACTAAATATCAGACTTGGGATTTGAATCCAAGTCTTATGCTTCTAGGGTCAGTGCTCTCCCCACTACAAAAGTGCAGCTGGGAAGTATAGCGTAGGGGGAGTGGAGAGAAAATACCCACTGGGGGACATTTTGCAGGCAGAGAATGGATAAGGATAAGCAAACATAAAACCATGCACAGAACCAGCACACACACACACACACACACACACACACACAAGTAATTCTCCCACCCCTTTATTGCCCTTACCCTCTGTACTAATCATTTGGTCATTTCACACAACTGCTGAAATTATAGTTCTCAGTGTCCTGATACTAAGCCATTTCTCTTCATATTGTTATTCAGCATCTACTAAGATCTTGGTTTTGACTGAGTAGAAAGTAAACTCTCAGTAAGCATTTGTTGAATGAAAACACACATACATCTACACTCAGACACATACACATGCACATAAATTATTTCTATATACACAGACTAACATGCACATACAGACATAAGCATCCAGAGAAATAAATATACAGATGTAGCATGCAGAGACACTCAAAGATATCACCTTCACATTTCAATTTCTCTCTCCTCTTCCCTCACCCAAAGAGCCATCCCTTATAATAAGGAATAAAAAAGAGAAAAGAGGGGAAAGCAGTTCAGAAAAACTAACCAACATACCAATTAAGTTGGACATTATAGACTATGATCTACATCCAGAATCTTTTGCAAATAAGAGGAGGAGGAACATTACCATATCTTCTTTGGGGACAAGTATGACCACCATAATCATACAGCATTCAATTTTGTTTTTTTGTTGTTGTTCTCTTAATTTACATTGTTGGAAGTCATTGTGTATACTGGGGTTTTTTTTGGTTCTGTTTACTTCACTTTGCATCAGTGCATATAAGTCTTCTCTTGTTTTTCTGTGTTCTTTAAATTAATAATTTCTTGTGAAGTTAAATATCTCATTAGATTTCTCACCACAATTTATTTTTTATTTTTAGTTCCAAATTGTCTTCCTCCCTCCCTCCCCTCTCCCAGTCACTGAGAAAAAATAACCATTATACATACAAAAATAATACAAAACATATTTCTGAATTAGTCATGTTCTGAGGAGTAAAAAAGTTAGAAAACTATACTTCAACCAGTAAGCTCCCCTAATTTGTTTAGGCATTTTCCAGTTTATGGGCCTCTATTTTATTTCCAGTTCCTCGACAGTATGAAAAGTGTTACTATAAATTTTTGAGTATATATGGGACTTAACTTTTTACCTTTGACCTCCTTGGTATATATGCCTCGAAACTATATCTCTGGGTCTAAGAGTATGGACATTGCAGTTACCCTCTTAGTGTGATTACAAATTACTTTCCAAAATAGTTGGACTATTTCACAGTCCCTATAACTTCTTGTCTTCTTACAACACCTCCAGTGTTGACTGTTCCCATATTTTGTCATCTTTGGTACAAATATCATTATTTTTATTTTATGGATGAAGAAATTGAGACTCTACTTTGCTTTGGAGTCATTCCAGAATTAATTGTTTATGTACACTCAGGCCATTGACCAGTCAGGGCAAAAGTCAAACTTTGCACCAAATTAGAAGAAAGGATAATTTGAGCATGGAGAGATCATTAACACCTAGAAAAGTCAAGAAAGTTTTCATATAGGAGTGGGCACCTGAGGTCAAGCATAGGATGATGAAAAAGATTCAAAGAGGCCCATACAAACAGGAGATGAACTTTAATGCTATCTGTGCTATATACAGATATGGAAGGGTGACTATAAAAGATGAAATTGTTAAGAGCGACTGGACTTTCCCAAAAAATATCCAGAAGAAACCCAAGCCACACTTTGTAGAAGAAAGTGTATTGGCCCTGGAGCCAGAAAACCTGGGTTCAGATATCAATTCTCATATTTACTACCTTTGTGACCAAAGGCAAGTCATTTATTCTCTATGGATTTCATTTTCCTTATCTGAAAAATGAAAGTTTGGGACTAGATAATCTTTGAGTTTCCTTCTAGCTTTTAATTTTTAATAAAATGCTCAGTAATTGATTTTCAAGATATATGACATAGAAAAATACCAAAAGAATAGATAAAATTATGACTGTTAATATTACTCCTAAAAGGTGACAAGACATTAGCAACCACCAACTTGCATGCTGATTTTCTCATAATATCCTTATGAGAATAGTACTTACACATGTGGATATGGTTCCTATTGAATATATGAAAAGACACAAAGGATCTGGCAGATTCTTTTGTCACCCAGACTACATCCTCATAGTTAACATAATTTAGGTTAGGCCAACAAACATTGATTAAAGTGCTTATCATGTGTCAGGTACTGTGCTAAATGCTGGGTATACTAAGACAGGCAAAGGACAGCCCCTGCTCTCAGGGAGCTCACAGTCTAACGGGGGAGCCAACATGCAAACAACTATGTACAAACAAACTAAATACAGGATAAATTAGAGCTTATTTCAGAGGAAAGAAACCAAGCCAGGAAGCAAAGATGAGGAGGAAGGGAGCTCCAGGCACTAAGGACAGCTGGGGAAAGTTCATGGAGTCAGGAGATGGAGTGTTATGTTCAAGGTACAGCAAGGAAGCCAATGTTGCTGCATGTAGAGGGGATTAAAAGTATAGTGAACACAAGATCCTACTGTTTATTGTTTGTTCATTTTTTTAAAAATTGCCTTTGCAGAGCAAAATGTAGCCTTAAAGGCCTCTTCCAACATGGCTTCTCCCACGCATGTGGTGAAATCATACAAGATTCCTTGATAGATGTAACCACAGAGATAACTTTGCTCAACCATTCTCTGATTATTAATACCAAACAAGGCATATGCTTGCCAAAGGTGTTTGCCAGTGTCATGAAGGATGGCTTTCTCAGAGTCCAAATGGAAGAAGATTTCCCTCTATATGATAAAATCCTACAGATGCTCTTCTTTTCAGATGTCAATGGACATTAGCTTAGTGAT
This sequence comes from Pseudocheirus occidentalis, assembly GCA_028646575.1. NCBI lineage: Eukaryota > Metazoa > Chordata > Mammalia > Diprotodontia > Pseudocheiridae > Pseudocheirus > Pseudocheirus occidentalis. The sequence continues at coordinate 76,857,334 of CM053595.1, read as the reverse complement.
TCATAGAGGGGAAATAAAAAAGTATTTAGAGAGTGCATATAGCCCAGATTATGATATGTAATTGAAGGGACAATTCAGAGAGTTGTATCTTCAGTTTATCTTGAACAGATCCTGGCAGAGAAATGAGCCCAGTAATAAGCAAGAACCAGAATTAAACGGGAAGAATAGAGTGAGTTGGATTGCTTTTGGGGAATTGTACAGTGCTTTACACCAATTAATAGATCAATCAATAAACATTTATTAAGCACCTACTATGTGCCAGTCTGTTTTCAGACTGCAGGAGTCACTTCCCACCAGAGCTAAACACTGAGAATACAAAAAGAAGCAAAAGACATTCTCCGCCCTCAAGAAGTTTACAATCTAATTTTTATGATTGCAGATGGCAGGTGTAAGGAAGCTGCCATATATTACCAATGATGACCTGCCTTCAGGACCTGCCAGAAATGACGCCATCAAGAAAAAGTGTAGGATTACAAAAGAGGTTGAAACAATCATGTATCAAGAGCAAGGGATGGATAGCTTGAGTGCTACCCTAGCAACTCCCATTGTATTGGGTAGACCCTATATAGAGTATAGATGTGGGAAAAAATCGTCCTGGAGGCAGTGCTTTTCTACTGCTGGAGAGACAACCTTCATCAGTAAGATCAGTAACTCTCATGGTATGGCACAGACATGGAGACATGGGTATCCGTCAACAGCACTCTCCAAGGTATGCATACATACATTGATACACAGAGAAAGACATGCACAGATGTGCTGACATACTCCACAGACACATACAGACACATACAGAGAAATACATATAATATACACACTCAGAGTGTCAGCTGCATATACACAGAGATGGAGGAATATGTACACAAAGACATTCAGAGACACCTGCACTGACACAGACGTGTACACTTACAGAAATATTCATATGGGCAAAGATAGAGACACAGATGCACAGAGACAGCCGCGGTTTGCCCCTTGCTCAGGCCTGGACAGAGCCTGATCTCTATCTCTGTCTGTCAGCACTGCCACACAGATGAGTCTGGTTCTTGGAACACAGCCTGGGGGTACCCCCTCCTCTTCCCCACACTCTCAACAAAAGAACATGGCTAGAAGCTTGTAATAGTGTGTTAGAGATGGGGGGAGGGGATAAAGAGGGAAAATTTTTTCCTTCTAGAGTTGAGAGAGTCAGAGAGAGACAAGCAGATATAGACAGAGAGAGAGAGAGAGAGAGAGAGAGAGAGAGAGAGAGAGAGAGAGAGAGAGAGAGAGAGAGAGAGAAGGACAGACAGACAGACAGAGACAGACAGAGATACAGACAGGGACAGAGACACACAGAGGAGGGGGGAAGAGATTCAGACAGAGAGGCAGAGAGACACAGAGACAGAGACAGAGAGAGATGTACAGAGATTGGAATGTTAGAACATAAAGGATGAAGTATAGTACTAGAGAGGAAAAAATAGCTCATAAAATGTTAGGTGGAATCTAGAATGTTAGAACTGGAAGACACTTTAGAACAAAATCAAATGTTAGAGCAAGAAAAACTATCTAATCCAAAAATCCTGCCTGAAGCACAAAGCCTTCCTATAGAAAGCCTGACAAATGATCAGACATTCTCTGCTTGAGTATTACTTGCTGGTGAAGTCAATACAACCTCTTGCTGTCTCAAGATGGGCAATCCTCACCTTTGTCCTTCTTGTCTGTTTGCCCACCTCTCTATTTCCCCACCTCTCTATTTCCCCCAGGGCCTTGCCAGGTGAGAGAAAGCAAAGTAAACCAGGGAGGACAGGGTAGTACTCTGCTTGGTCAGGATGTGACCTTGGAGGGAGACAGAAGGAACCAATGGGGGAGGGAGCTTGGAAAAGGAGGAGGTGATTGGCTTGTAGTAACCCAGACCTTGTACTTCTATCCTTGTCACCTTGTGGGGAGTGGTCTGTTTCCAGACTGCAGGAGTCACTTCCCACCAGAAAATAATAGGGTCTTTCCCTGAAACAGCCTTCTAGCAATAGAGCTAATGGGTATGGATACCCTGAGAAGTACTAATAGTGACGTGTCATGAGCTCTGGGAGTTATAAACTCTAGGTTCCGACACTGTAGCTCTGCTACTGATATCCCATGTGGCCTTGAGCAAGTGACTTCCCCATTCTGGTCTTAGGTTTCTCATTTGTAATACTTAGGAGATTCTAAGGATTCTTAGAAGATTCCACTATCCAGCTCTAACAGTCTGGTTTTTGGATTTTTTTTTGTTTTTTTTTTTAAATGAGCAAGTGCTATCCATTATTAAAGAAGAGCCAAGTACACAGAAAGAGCACTGGATTTGGAATTAGGATGAACCTGGGCAAGTCTCTTCACCCCATGGTCCTCAGTTTCCTCATTTGTAAAATGAAGAATCTGGATGAAATTGTCTCTAGGATTCCTTCCAGTTCTAAAACCTGCATCCTTCACCCTAACATTTTTCTGTTTACTCTATGTTCTAGGTCCCTCCCAGCTCTGTGACCTAGGTCACAGGGGTGGGAAATCTGCATCCTTGAGGTCACACGTGGCTCTCTAGGCCCTCAAGTGCAGCCCTTTGACAGAATCCAAACTTCTCAGAACAAATCCCCTTAATAAAAGGATTTATCCCCCTTCCTTGGAGGTCAGCAACCCAAGGTACACCATTCTACAGTTTATGAGGGACAATGAAATGTTCCTTAAAACAAAATGGAACTGAGCTTTAATGGGGAGGAAAAGAATTCAAAATAGTAGAGGGGAAATTTCACCCCTTGTTGGTAAATTAGATAGTGCAATAATGTCACAGAGAAAAAGAAAGGAAAGGGGGAGGCTAGGTGGCACAGTGAAAAGAGTGCTGGCCCTAAGTCAGGAGGACCTGAGTTCAAATCAGGCCTCAGACACTTAACACTTACTAGCCATGTGACTTTGGGGAAGTCACTTAACCCCACTTGCCCTCCAAAAAGAAAAAAAAAA
>CM053595.1:76838814-76853879 GCA_028646575.1 Pseudocheirus occidentalis | reverse complement strand
GGGGGGGGGGGTAGAGGGGGTAGGAAGAAGCGAAAAATCTCTCCCATTTACTCTACAATTTAATTCTCAACCCGGTTCCAATTGCTCCTCCCTGTACCTACCTTAAGGGGAAAAAAAATCCCACCACCACACACACACCCGCCACCCATAGGGAATAGAGATCTCAGAAACTGGTCCTAGCTTCCACCTCAACCTGTCCACACTTAGAACTGCTTTTAAATATATACAGATTTCAGTTTTATCTGAGAAAGTCAGGATGCAGCTTCAGTTTCGTGCTGGGGTGGGTGGGGGGAGGGAAAAACACCAGGCTCAGTGGGAGAAAGAAGCCAAGTCAAAACTCTAACACTCAAACTAAAAAAGCAACCCTTCCTCCCTTCAGTCTCCCAAATCCATGTTCTTTGCATTCAAGATTCACGGATTCCGACTCTGGGTTTAATATTTCAAACAGAGGTACACGAAATTCATCCTCCTCCCTCCTCTTTGAAAAAACAAAAAAACCACCAAATCTCCAACCCGTTTCTCTCCATCCCATTTCTTCGATGCGTGATAAAGCTTCAAAATTGCCACTGAACATAGATCATCCATACAGATGTGCTCCATCACATTTTAATCGAAGTAAGCCCGCCTTAACATCGCTTTCCCGCACCCCCCCCCACTTTCCAAGACACCTAAAAAGATAGTTTTGTTTGCAGTTGTACATTAGACTGAGAGAAGAAAGACAAAAACCTCCCGGAACCGGTTATCTCGAAAACGAAATAAAAAATAATTACAAATAAACTCTATCTATTTAGGAAGCCAGGAGGATCGTAAAGCTTTCCGGACCTGTCCATACCTTAGGCAGATGTCGACGGTTTAATTTACTAGTTCTCAGAACCTCAACATCTGCCGTCTAAAGGAAGGTAGCAGGAGGAGGTGCGGGGGGAGGGGGGAAGCAGGATGAAAGGCCGAGTACTGCAAAAATTAAGGAAGAGAGGAGGAAGTGCCTTCTGAAAGCAAGAAGACTAAATTGAGACTTCTGGAACTCTCCGCTGGGGAGACGCGTAGAGAAGAAAGAATAGTGCACACAGAAAACCTGGGTTCGAGTTATAATTTTTCTTAGCTGTGTGACTTTGGGCAAGTCACTATCATTCCCTGGACCTGTTTTCTGATGAGCAAAAATAGGGATAATAAGACCTAACATTTCCTATCACAACATGGTGTTGCGAAGAAAGTGCTTTAAAAACCTTAAAAGGTTAGAGAAATGGGAGTTGTAGTTACTTAAACTGTTGATGATCCACCCTTCCCATCTCTCTCCATCTTCTACACCCCTGCAGTTCGTTTCCGGAGCCAGGGGTACAGAATCAGGTCAGCCCCACTGCTTCCCTGGTCCCACATTTCGGGGAATATGTTCCCTCTTAGCACCAGGCTATAGCTCCGCAGTTTTAGGAGAAAAGTGTTCAGTGCTCCCAGCACATTGGTTTCTCAGGTACCGCGGAGAGCGGGTGAGGACGGCAGGGGGATGCTCCCAGAAAAAAGGTGGGGGGAGCGGGAAGACTCGTAACCTGAGTAGAGGGGCACCTGGTAAAATCACCCGAAGTCGAGAATTCGAAACAGAATGGTTCTCTCCCCACATCACTGACTTGGCGCCTTCTGTTCCCCCCCCCCCCATTCTCCAAATCCCGCAAAGTGATTCCTTCCGCCTTCATCAACAGCAGGTCAGCTGGAAGGTCGAATTTCTTACTTTTAAATCCGCCGCCGCCCCCCGCCTCCCCCTCCCCAGTCCCACTTGCCACTGTGGTCCACTACTCACAGTCTGCCGTCGCCTCCCCTCCACCTCCCGCCCCACACTGGCATGGGCCGGAAGCCTTTCCCTGTTATCTATCTTGTTAGGGTCTCAGCAACTCGGCCCTGTCCTGTCGGGGCCTTACACTAACCAGGCCTTGACTAGAGGTCTGCCTGGCTGCAGGTCTGAGTCCCCAGCCTGGGCCTCTCTCCACTCCCCGCTCTGCCCGGGCACCTGCTCCCGGCCTCAGCGCTCAGCTTGCTACTGGCTCCTGCAGCTCCCAAGTCGCGCTTCCCCAGCCTGGCTTGGGCCTCGACCGCTCTGCCGCTCTCCTCCCCACCCCATCCCCCCACCCCAAAGGCAAACAACCAAAATCAGTTCTCGGGCTTCGGAAACTCGAGCTTCACATTTCGGTTTTTCAGGTTTAAGCTCCAGCTACACTTCTCGCTCCCTTAACTCCCAGCCGGGGCACCTGCTCCCCGCTCCGCACCAGGCTCTTAGAGCCCCTGCAGCTCTCTGCCCTGGCTGCTCTTGCGGAGGCTCAGGCATCCGCAAACAGCCAGCACACTATGTTGTCTTGCAAGATCCCCCAGAAGGGCTTCCTGGTCCTCGAAAGTGAGAATTTACCATCTCTGGCCTTCATCTTTCAGCTTTAGTCACATTTTTCTGCTCCCTCCCCTCCAGCTTCCCGCACCTGCTCCCCCGAACTCCCTGGGCCTCTGCAGCTCCCAGTCCTGGCTTCTCTCGCCAGGGCCGGTCCTTGCAGACTGGGCTAACGCGCCCCCCTCCTATCGGAGCTACCAAAGGGAATTCACAGCCCGGCCCTCGGAAGTGCTAATTTACAAGCTCTGCCTGCCTTCCAGATTTCAGTTCCAGCTACCCTTCTTTTCTCCCCTTCTACCTACTAATCATGAAAAGTCTCCCCTCCTGTTTTCTCCTTAACCAAATGACCTCGCTTCCAAACTCCCTCCCTCCAGATGATGAAGGTGGACGGTAGGGGATGGGGGTGGGGAAAGAGACCAAAAGTCGAACAACTTCCAAAGACCAATTCATAAAAAGTTACCATTGCTTTGAGGTGCTGCACCCCCACCCACCCAAGTTCCAGAGGACAGCAAGCGCAAGGGCAGTGAAGGTGAGGAGGTCAAGAAATTAACGCGTCCCATTTAATCCCAAAGAGTTTAAGTAGGTACAGGAACAAGGCGGGGCAAGGTGGAAATAGGTGGCAGAAGTGCCTTAGGGAACTGCAGTTACGGACCATCTGGACAGACCGACAGACAGGGTCACAGAGCCCTTGTCTTCCCAGTAGCGACTGTTCCCCGTTTTCCGGCGCTGCGCCTCGCCAGAGGAAGTCAGACCTCTAGGGGGATAGGGAGGCCAGAGAAAGTCACTTCTTACCCGCATTGTAGGCAGCCAGGTCCGCCCCAGGCCCTGGGCTCTTCCGTTTCCGAGGCCGTCCCTTCTGCACTGTGCCCACGCCGTTGTAGTAAGGGAGGCCCAAGGTATTGGCCCCGCCGGCGCCCAAACCCGAGCCCTTGGCTGCAGCTGCCGCAGCCGCTGCCGCCGCAGCTGCCACATCCGCGTGGTTGAAATGGGCCTGGTAGTCACCCTGCAGCAGCGCCTCAAAGTGCAGCCGGCAGTAGACCAGGCTATCCTTCATTCCAAAGTGGTCGCCCGTGGTCAGCATCTTGTTGCACGTGGTGCAGGTGAAGCAGTTGAGATGGTAAACCAGGTCCCGGGCGCGCATCACCATCTCTGATGCTGAGATGCCCAGGTGACAACGGGCACAGCGTTGCACAGAGAACCGCCTGGGGTAAGGAGAGAAGGAAAACTATTTGGGGAACGTGGCTCCCTCTACTCATCGGTCTGATCAAACCCGTCGTGCTCCCCGCCCCCCAACCCCCACCCTCCTCGCATTCCACCCAAAGCCAGATTCTTCGCTATTATAAAGTAGACTAATAGGACCGAGTAGGCCTTGAAGTCCGCAAGGTACTGGTTTCCAAGTGTCTATCCCTTACTCTGGGTCAAGTGTCCTAGGATTCCCCAGTCTCTCTCCTTCTGATACCTAACACCCCCACCTTTACCTGCCTTCACCAGAAAGCTCCCTGTTTCTCCTAGTGCTTGTGCAAGACCCAAGAGAGCCCCCAGTTAGCTCCCACCCCTGCCCTCCTCAAAGTTGTCAACACCGGGGACCAAGGGACTTGTCACATGCCCTTCCCCTTCCCCCATCCTCCCCCAGCACCTCCCACGCCACTGCCAGTAAGCAATACAGACCCCTGAAACAAGAGGGAGTTTGAGATAGCCAGAGAAAGGAGAAAGATTGAAAGAATATAAGAGAAAGTAAAAGGAGAAAGGTGATTAAAATTAAAAACAAAATGGAAAATCCTAAACAGCAAGTGAGAGGGAAAAGTGAAAGGAGAGAGGAGAAAAGAGAGGGAGAAAGACAGAGATTTTTCCATCAAAATTTATTTTTTTATCCTGTCTACACCCAGCAGCTCCCAATCACTCTGATCGATCCAGAAATCTCTGGAAACCTTTTCCCAAGGATCTCCCGTGGCCTCCAACACTGTCTAAATATGGCGGGGGAGGGGGTGGTGGAGGATGCCTACTTCTCTGAGTCTTCTGAGACTAAAGGGAGAAGCGAATGGAGGCCAAGGGAGACGCTCCTTTTTAGTTTCACTTAAACTTCCAAGTGGGGCAAGGAAGGGAGGGACTCTGCCTTTGTCCATCCTATACGGAGTCCATCCCCACCCCCACCCTTTTCGTTTCAGGACAGAAACATCCCCCACATCCACTCCCCCAGGGCAGCTTAGGCCCGGCTCAGTTCACCGAGCTGGGTTTGGGATGGGGCGCCGGGCTCCTGTACCTGTAATAGTCTTCCTTGCAGTAAATGCTGCCGTCCTTGCTGAAGCAGGTGAGCTCTGACTCCAGGTTGAGTTTACACTCGCAGCACTTCAGGCAACGCATGTGCCACTGTTTGTCCACTGCCAGTAGGTAGTAGCGGTCGGAGATCTTACCTCCGCAGCCCGCGCAGAGCGCGGCCCGGTCACTGCTGATGGACGGCATGGTCTGTGGGGAAAAGAGGGCACAGTTAGCCCAAGCCAGGGTGCGTGTCACCTGAAGGCGGCTCCCCAAATCCTTTCTCCCCAGGCCAGAACACGCCTGCCCACTACAACCTAACACGGCTCCTGCTTCAAATGCTACTACCCTCTTCCTCTACTGTTTCCCCCAAAGGGGGTGGGGTGGGGAAGGTACCTTACAGTTTAGTAAGGCCGATGGGCCTAAAGAAAGAGAAACTTTTACCCCGCGCCTGGTGAAAAGGACCCCAACCCCCACCTCGTAGCCAGCGTGAAACCAGACGCCCCAAAGCGGCGCCTTGCTCGCGACCTCTGCCTCCTCTTCGGCCCTGGTCCCAGTCTCTGGGTCTCTCTCCTCCCCTCTCACTCCAGATCTCTCCCTCCCAATCGCCTTCGCTAGCTCTCGCCCTCTCCTTCCTCCCCCTCACCCCCCTTTCTCAGAGTCGCCCTCTCCCTCCCTTTCTCTTTTCCTCCCTCCCTCTCTCGCTAGCCCTCCCCCTCCCTTTCTCTGGGATAGCTTTGGGGCTGGGGTCTTTAACTCGCCCTACACTGGAGGATGGCGGGGGGTAAGGAAGGAACCAGTGGAAGGAGTGAAGCACCCCCTCCATAAAATGTTTTATCCCCCTGGGTCTCACGAGTGATTTTAAAGGGGTTATTTAAAGAGTTTGTGTTGCCCGAAACATCATGATTTCCAGGCTGATTTTCTTAAACTCTTTTGGGGGCGGTTTTTCCTCCTCTTCCCTTCCCTCTCCCCAACCCTGGAGAGAGAGAGAGAGAGAGAGAGAGAGAGACAGAGAGAGAGAGAGACAGAGAGAGAGAGAGACAGAGAGAGAGAGAGACAGAGAATTAAAATATAGTGAGCCCCACACGGGTTTGGAAGTCCGAGGATAGAGAGGAGTCAGACTAATATCGCCAGTGTGAGTCCGGCGTTTGAATTCAAACCAGGACCTGGAGAAATATACATAGCCTGGCCCCCTTTCTTCTACTGCGAGCGAACCACAAATCCATAGGCCCTACAGCTGAGACAGCACCTTACTGGGACCTTCCTCCCCATCCACCCATCCCTACACACACATTACCAGACCAGACCTTTTTCCACCACAGAAAGGTCCAGCTTTCACAGTAGACTGGCCAAGGGGTCTGTCACCCCAACGACAACTGCTCCGTGACCAACGAACAGTCCACTACTCGAAACTCCTTCCCCAGAGCCCTCTCCGACGGGTAAAAGACCCCTTGTTGCCTTCCAGTCCCCAGAGGCACCAAGCTCTTGCGAGGAGGAATAGACAGACTTCAAAATGCCCCCGCTCCTTCGGCCGACAGCTCTAACCCTACCCCTCGGAGTGTTTAATTTATTTTGTCTAATAAGAATGAGCGCTGGGAAAGGAAGGCCGCGGATCAAGGCACAGCTCCGTAGAGAAATCGCAAAAGCTGGGCCAGGTTATTTTTTTCTCCCCAAAGGTCACGCCCGAGACGGACGCTGGGCCTAGCCTGCTCTAGGGACTGGGAAGGGGCCTGCCGGCCTGTCGGAAATGCTGGGATCCCGCGGTCTGGGCCAGCCCAGAACCCCAAGCCGCATCTGGGGTCCCAAGGAGAGAGACGGGTGCCCTTTACAAACGTTGCCGCCCAACTTTGGGGCTTTCCCCTCCAGGGCTGGAGAAAGAAGGGTAGCAACCGCCCGGCGCTTGTCTCCCCCACACACACCCCTGGCAGTCGCACACCCTCCCAGACCCAAGACCCCCGAGACTGGGATAGAAGGTGCCGAAAGACAGACAACGAAGCCCTCGCGCTCGAAGTAATCAATCCTTTGCGGGAATAGTAAGCCAGGTTTTGCCCCTCCGATTCCACGCAGTGGCTGGAGGCTAAAGGGAGCGGGGCTGGGAAAAAAAAAGGCAAGAAGCCAGGGAAGCTCCTACAGCCCGGAGTCCGGAGCCTGGAGCCCGGAACCCGGAGCCCGGAGCCCTGAGCCGGGGAGCCTGGAGCCGAGCGGAGACTATAAACTGACGAAGGATTGTGCCGGCTATTTCTTTCCTCCAAAACCCGGGTCCTGGCTGCCACAAGGACCAAGGCCCCTCGGGTTGCCCCAGGACGAGAACTAAAGGAGGACTGAGCGCTGGGCACAAACCAAACTCGGGGGACGCCATGGTGGGGGAGAGGGCGGGTGTTCCCCGCTTTTTCACCCCACACCACCCAAAGGAGGCAGGTAGTCCTTGTCCTGGGCCCAGTTGGGCCCCTGGTTCTCCCACATCAGGAGAAATGCAAGGTGTTTCTCTCGTGTCCTTCTTTCTCGTTTTTTCCATCTCTTTCCTAGGGGGGAGCCGCAGTCCAACAGAAAGCCCTCCTCCCTGGGTTGAGGGAGTGTTGCTGAGGGCTCGGCTTCTTGCCGCCCCAGCCTGGGCTTCTGAACCCCGGGCCCAGCGAAGGGCGCTCCGGAAAGTACACAGCTCACTTTCCCCAAAACTTCGAAGAGCACCCAGAAGAGGAGGTGTGGGAATCTCCAGTTCCGAGTCTCTCCACACGCTCACCCCAACCTGGAGATCGGAACTCCCAGTCAAAGCCTGTTCCCTTCTGCGCCATCCCCCTAAGTCCTTTCCTCCTGGATCCCTCAAAGCAAACACGGGTATGAGGTGGTTGATCTGCCTTCTCCTGTTGGCAAGTGTGTGTGTGGGGGGGGTGGGGTTGCAGAAGAACTGGAATCAGCATTTGGGGGTGATATCGTCTCCCTTCTCTGCCCCACAATCTCCCCTCTCTCTGTCTTGTCCTGCCCTCGTTCCCCTCCGCATACACGCCTTTCCCTCCTCCCCAGCCCGTGCGCCTACCGTCTCCGTCTCGCCCCGGTCTATGGCAGAGCTGATGGCTGGCGCTTCGCTCTTGGCCCTGCGGTCCATTTCGTCGATGACCCCGTGCACTTCGGGGCCCGACAGGCTGTGGAAGAGCATCTCGGCGGGGCCGGGCCCCCGGGCCGGAGAGAGGAGGAAAACGGGGAGGAGGCTGTGGCTGAGACGCGGGAGAGGGAGCTGGAGGCGCCGCGGGAGGCTGGGGGTGGAGGGAAGGTGGGAGGCGGCTGGCTGGCCCGCGAGTGCTGGGGGCTCGCCCTGGACCGGAATTCCTCCGGGGGTCGGTTCCCCCTGCGCTCGGGAATGTTAGCGGGCCAGGAGCATCCCTCCTCCCACCGCCTCCCGGGCTGGGCTCTCCTTTGCCCCAGCCCAGCCCCGCCCAAGCCCAGCTCCCCTCAGCCCCCTGGGCTGTCAGCGCTGCTGGGAGCAGCCGGCTGAAGGGAGCGGTTCTTTGCGCATGGTCTGCCCGAGTCCCTTCCCGGACGTGCCCCAGGTCTGGGCACCTACATAGCTAGAAGTCTCGGTCACTAAGGGGCAAAGCTGCGGGGATTTAGGGAGAAGAGGAGGCTCAGGAGCGGTGATTAGATGTCGAGCCGGGGGACCCAGGGAGGAGGGCAACGGCCAACGCCCCCTCTGGGCACCCTCAGTCGACTGGCATTGTCGATTGGCCTCGGGGTCAGGGTCTAGAGCCCTCGGCTATGGGCGCTGCGCGAAGCCAGGAGGTCGCAAAGTCTGCGAGGCTGGGTTCTCTCCTCAAACTCCGCCGGTGCCTCTCCCGGGGAGGGGAGGGAAGGGGAGGAGCTAGGGAACACCAAAAGGCAGGCGATAGTCAAGGGATGGAGGTAAAGATGAACCCCCTTTCCAAAAGCGAATCCCTCACCCACCCCAAGTGTCCCGCGTCTCCAAAGGCGCCCTGCTCTGCTTATTGTGCCTCTGGCTGATCTGAAATAGCTAGCCCTCTATGATGGGCGATCTGAGACGCGTGAGTAACTGGGGAGGAGCAGGGGTAGGAAGGGGAGGAGGAGAAGCAGGACGAGGATGAGGAGGAGGAGGAAAAGGAGGAGGATGAAGAAGATCAAGAGAAGAGGAGGTGGAGAGGAGGAGGAAAGGAGAGGGAGGAGGAGGGAAGTAGGAGGAAGAGGAGGAGGAAGAAGAAGAGGAGGAGGAGGAGCCGGGATCTCAGCAGCTGCCTGGACCTGCTTGGAGCAATCTCCTTAAAGTGCGAGCTAAGCAGCTACCCCAGCTCTGCAGTCCCAGCGAGCACAAGCCTGCGCGCCTTTTCTACAGCCTCCTCTGACATCACGTCCTGCCGTAGCCCCATTGGCTAAGCGCAGCCTCTGGCCCTCGCAGCGCGTGCTGCCTGGAAGATGGGATACAGGGGAGGGGTGATGTGATGGATTGGAAAGGGATGGAGTGAGTGGGGGGGGGGCACACAGGCTGGTGCCTGGGAGGGAGGGAGAGAAACAGGAGGTAGCATTGGTAAATTCTAAGCTGCTAATTTCTTCCTGTTTTGACTTTGAGGGGAAAAAAGAAAAAAAAAAACCCTTTCCCCATCGGTTCACCTCTCTCTTCTTTTCTCCCATTCCCCCCTCTAATATATTTCTGCAAAAAGATGTTGGAAGATTCCTCTCTCTCCACCCCTGCTGTGGCTACTGCTGAGTGGCCCTACCCCAGTCCAAAGGACACTGTCTGAGTTGTAGGGTAGGAACAGGGTGAGTTAGGAGAGCGAAGGCCCAGCCCCTGAAGCTAGCAGTCAGCACAGCTTGAATTTAAACCCATTTCACTTCGGGTCACCGTAGGAAATCCACCAGTTTCCCGCCGCTGGCTAATGGGAACATCACATGATTCATCTCTAACATGAGCTGAACAGGGAAAGGAAGAGCAGGATAAGGAGCTAAGGCGCCAGAAGGGAAGTGAAGGGGGAAGCCAAATTCTCCAATCTTTCTAGTCAAAGAGGAAATAACTCTTTTCTCCCCTCACTCCCGCTTTCATTTAAAACCATCCCTTTCTTAAAAACCCATTCATATGTAACAGAGTCCCGAAACTCTTAGAAACCTTCGGCACAGTAAGCTATTCCTCATCCATTGCAGCTAGACAAACTATTGAGGATGCTTCCTGAAGATCATCACAAATCATCTGGTGTAGTTGAAAAATTCCAGGATTTGTAACCAAAATACCTCGCGTCTCTTTCACTCACTAATCACATGATTGTGTGCAAACTAGTCACTTCAGTCCTCCTAAGTTTGTACATCTTTAGAAAGGGAGTAACCATCCTTTATCAACCTCAAAAGTTTGTGAAGACTGTAATAAAGTGAAATAATGGATTTTTTAAAAATGCTCTATGTACTTTAGCTTCCCCATCCCTAAGCTTCACACAATAATTAGTTTTGTGCCCCCCTCAGATGCTTTAATCACGTTTTATTCTATTTTATGATTATTCGTATATGTATTTTTTCCCAGACTGTAATGTACAAGGACAGGTTTTGTCTTATCTGAAGTTTTTATCTCTCCCAATGATTCATACAATGAAATGCACTCAGTAGTCATTTAACATTTATTATATTTATGTATACAAAGGATGTTTAATAAATGTTTGCTGATTTAAATGGGCAATATCGATGTATTATTCTCTTCCCCGACAGAGGTGTTCTTCCCAGGTCTGATAGATTTACATAATTCCTCTTTTCATTGCCATCCTTCTTCTGGACCCTTGAAAAGCCTCCACCCACCACTAACTTTGAGATTCAATGAACCATTTCTGGGGCTCCCTAAGTGTCTGTTGGGGGTGCATGAAATTACAAATAAATGTGAATCCATAATTTGGTTGAATTAAAAGTAAAATCAGAGTGACCAACCCTGATTAGTAATATCATTATGTACATTATAATCACACACATATGCACTCTCTCCCCCCCTTTCCCCCCTTAATGGAAGGGTGTCAGCAGGAATCCTGTCTTTTCATATAGGGCATTGTGCTAGTGGAAGCCGTTGCCCTCTATAATGTTTCATTTAAAGTTATGTTTTCACTACAACTCATGGATGTACCACTAGCAACCAGGGAAGTATATGGCAGAATGAAAAGAGAATTGGATTTAGAATCCAACAACTTAGTCTCTGCTATATGCTACCCATTACCTTAGTCAAGTTGCTTGACCTTTCTGACTCTGTTCTCTTATGTATAAAATGAGACTAGATTAGATGGTGTTTAAAGTCTATTTGAATCCAAATCCTATCATCTTAGTCTCTATCATGAAGTGTATTATTCTCTGAGCTGGATCTCCAGCACATTAGAAGGAAAAACACTTAGTTGCTGTTGGAGGGATTTTTCACACTTATGCACATACAACATAACCATGTATGCTTCCAATCTGCATGCTTCCAATGCCTGACAGGGGCCTCTGTACATAGTGGGCAATCAATCACTAAATAGACATTAAGTGCCTACTCTGCACTGGGCACTGTGCTAAGCAATAGAAATACAAAAAAGAAATAAAAAAGAATCACTACCCTCAAGGAGTTTACAATCTAGTTGTTGCTTGTGCAATGAATGAATGTACACGTGTATGTACATGTGAGTAAATGTTAATGACATAACTAGTACTATGCCATTCAAAGATAAAAGCTTCTCACTACCTAATCTGGAGGCTGGGGGTGGGAGGTAGGGTGATATAGAAGTCCAAAAAAAGGTTCTAGAAGTCAAAAAGTAGGTTTCATCCTCTATTTTATCAAATATATTTTCTAGAATCAAACCACTCTGACAGTTTTTAATTCTACAGATTTAGGAAATGTGGTATAGTAGCATGAACACTGACCTTGCCCTCAATAAACCTGAGTTCAAGTCCCAATTCTGTCACTTCCCAACCAGGAGGCTACAGACAAGTTGCTTTACTTAATCTTCAGTTTTCTAACATTATTAAATGCGAATAACACTCTTGTACTATACTCTTTCCAAGGATTGTTGTGAGGAAAGCACTTTGGAAATAAGGAAAGAACTATAGAAATGCTAATTATTATTGAGACCAGTCATTAATTTTACATTTTTAGAGTCTAAGAACTGTGATTTCCATGAGGGGGGAGGGTTGAAGGGGAATAATTAAACCTGAGTGTAATCCAGTGTTTCTGTGATGTCCAGGCATCTGGGGGTAGGAAAACAACAACAACCAGTTATATAATCTGAATCCTTGCTTATTTTTATTTACCTTTTTTCTCTATCCAAGAGAGTAAATTGAAGTTGAGTTACAGCCCAGGGAATTTGGGGCTAACAGTTCTTGTTGTTACTACTGTGTGCCTTAGCTAATGATCTCTTAAAGTTTGATTCTTATTTTTGAATATAGTTATGAGATGAGATTGCTATCCCCATCCAAACTATTTCTACTTAGAATCCATTAAGAAGGTATGTTATTGCCCTCCAGTTCACAGGCCAGTAACTTTGATAATCTTCCTAAGTGATGTAAAAACATGAGAAGACATCCAGTCCTGTCCGCTGAGACAAAGCAAACAAAGTAATAGACTATAAACATAGAGCTGGTGGTATACATCCTGACATATGAATGGCATTAACGTTGTTCAGAATAAGAAGCTGTGCACTGTTTTATAATAAACAGAAAGAAGTGGGATGTGGGAAGACCGTCCCCCTCCACGACAATGCAAATTATGTTGCCACATGAAATCAGGAGTCCTGAAATGGAAAATTATTCAGCATCCCAAACGGGTCACTAAAATTCTCTTTTTCTTTTTTCAGTTGCATTGGTTGACTAGAATAAAATCCCCCTTAACCTGTATTTTGTAGTAGGTGACAGGTGAACTAATAGCAGGTCTGGAGTTTCTCTACTCTGGCTCGCCGAGGTAGCGTCATCTTCACTACCATCTGCTACCTACCAGACAAACAGACCAACCACATAATGAGGTACCAGCTTCTATCCAGCTACCGTGACTAAACCAGAACAAAAGAACTCAACGCCTCCTTCAACAAAGGGACACAAGTCTAAGCTGTCTCTGCTAATTGCTGGGTTTCAGGTTGTCGGTTCCAGATTTCAAGTGAGCTGCCAACTTCCACCCGGACTTCCTAGCTAGTGAAGAAAGGTAAAATGGGCCTGGGAACAAGGAAGGAAAGGGATAGATAAAGAAGAATTTGAAGAGCAAATATCTAGTTAAGCTAATTAAAAAAGATGGGGAATGAAGCTGCTCAGGAGAGCAGGGTCACAGTGGGGGGAGTAGGCTACAGAGGGACAAGGTGGAGGGGAATGATTGATAACTCCTATGTTTTCTATGTTTCTTTCCATTATTAGGCTGCAATATATGGGACATAGCATAAACTATGAATTAAATCGTAATTGTAGCTTCAGGCGTCTTCATTGTCTGTTATGGTGTTACGTCTTCATGCACGGTGATTGACAAGGTGCAATTAATCATCTTACTCGGTTGTAAATATGGGCACCCTGCTCAGTAGGCATCAGGAAGTGTGTACCAGCAAAGGAAGCAATAGTTGACGCTGATATACCATTAAATCCAAATGAAGCCGTTTCAAGAATGTGTGTTTGGTGTGATGCTGTTATCGTTTATTTCTAAAATACTGTACCAACAGATTTACTTGATTTGCAAGTTAACTACAACATTAACTGGTTTTATTTATTTGGTCGCTCCTTCATTTTTATAGGCAATGATGTTGCTCTGCTTGAATGTGAGACAGTTTGCTTCGTGACAAGCAAGAGGAGCCCAGATCTGCAGCTTCCCCGAGTCTCAGGAGAAAGATTTCCATTTGGTAGCTTCCTGGAGCGCCTTGAAGTGATTACACAAAAGTGCTCACCCCTTCTCTCCACTCCCTCCTCAACTCCTTCTGCCCCCAACTGCACTTTCCTAGATCATTTTACACTCTGAACATCCCAAGTGATCCCTGCCCAGTGGGTCAGCTTAAACTCAAGGAGAACAGGGAAAGGTGGAGAACTCTCAGAAAATAACTTATGAAAGGCATGGCGCAGTGGTAAATACTGACGTGGAGACTTACACACTGCCTTAAAGCAAGAAGGAATGTGTCCTTAGACATGTTTGCAGTAATGAAGGCCAATTTGGCGGTCTGTTTCTTGGGTAAAGTATTTCTCTGTCCTTATCCCCAGCTTGCACAATTGAGCAAATTATTCTTCTTGTTCACACAAGAAGTTCTTGCCTAGGGAAATTTGTTGTTGCTGTCCCCCAACCTCCTTCACCTCACAATAAAGCTGCTGGGAGGAGAAATGGCAACTCATTTTGGACATCCCGAGCTTTAAATAAAAAAAAAAATAGCCCCTGTTACATATCTGAGTTGGCTTTTGTCTGGCTTCTCTGTCATCTCTTAATCACTGAATATGTATAGGAAAGGACTGCTTATCATTTACAGAAAATGAAACAAAGACACACAATGTACTGTAGGAGGCATGTCTTCTGTGTAAATTCAGTTATAATCAAATAGGTTTTCTGTGCTGCTCTCTAGGGCTGCTAATTTTTAAACCAAGTTGGTGGCTAGTCTGGAATACCAGCACTTATCAGAATTATGTTTCAGGGAAGGCATTCTAGGATTCATTCCTAGATCCGATGACCCTAGAGAGAGGAGAGGAGAGAAGAGTGCACCAGGATTCATAGTCTCACCAATTTTGATTCTCCCTGCCTATCCTATTTCCCTCCTTTACTTCCCTGGAGACAGAAGGTAGATACACTTTGGAAGAAATGCACCTAGCCAAGGATGCATCTTAAGCCTAATTTAAGAGATTGTCAGGCACCAAACAAGACTTCAAGACTGTAGTTTATGAAATTGACGATTCCCTTTCCAATGTGTACAGGAAATATAACGGACATACCACGTTGAGTAGAAAATACTGGGATTTTTTTTTTTGAGGCAGACCCAGTAGTGCAAAGTATTTTGAGCTTGAACCCAGGTCTCCAGACTCCAGACCCTGCTCTGTTGCACAAGTTATGTTGCTTTGGGCAAGTCAATTGCTAGCAGTTCCCATTTCCAAAGCCCTTTATAGTTCCCAAATCACTTTTTTCACTATAGCTCTGAAGTTGGGAAAGCAAATATAATTAAATCCATTTTAGTAACATGAATACTGAGGCTCAGAAAAGTTCCTCATCTGTAACATGAGGGGAATAACCCTTGCAGCTACCTCCTTCAGGAGGAGTTGTGTAAATGAAATGTCTTGTAAACCTTAGAGTGCCCTGGAAATGTGCTCTGGTATAATATTCTTCCAATTTTACAGGCAAGGACTTCTTTGACCTTCCATCTTCGCCCCAGTAAAATCAGAATAACAATACAGGTTCTTCCAACCTTACCAGACAGTAGTGAGAAAAGTACTTTGGAAATATTAGAGCACTCTAGAAGCAGAAATCGTTGTTGTTTTCTCTCAATTTACAATTTACTCCTCT
>CM053595.1:76807916-76838314 GCA_028646575.1 Pseudocheirus occidentalis | reverse complement strand
CATATCAGATAATACTTAAAGAAGAACAATTTTAACAAAAGACCCCCCAGCTAATTGTGCTCCCCCCCTTAATTTTGCTGCAAAGATGTAAGTTTCCCTGAAAGTGAGGAAAGCAAATATTGCAACAAGATGTCTTTTTTCTATGGTTGGGGCTGTGACCAGCGTTTTATGCTAACTTATTTTTAATCTAGTCCAGAATACTCCCGAGTCTTTTAATGACCATTTTGCTAATCTGGTTGCTATACAGGACTTTATAGTCCAAGCTCAAGTAACTACAATAAATTTCTTCACAGGGAAACACCTCTTGCTTGGGGGGAAACAGAAAGATTTTTTTTTTTTTTTAACAGCCGAGCTATTTTGACTCACGGAAAACTATTATGTCTAAATACGTAGAGGGTGATTTTAGGCTGGAAAGTTCCCCGATCCCCCCATCCTACCCCCAGGCTCTTCCTACTTTCGCCACAGTATCAGCCATTCTTCTGACAGCAGGGTACCCCAAACTCCATTTCCAGGCAAACCTTCCCCCATAAACCTTTTACGAGTTCCAGATCCACCAATCCGAGCGGCGTCTAGGGCCGCCCTGATTGGATATAGTGTGGGTTTGGTAAACATTTCTACATAAAAAGAAGGGTTTGTGGCAGAAAGACGCGGCGGCCAGTACCTCTCTCTGATTCACAATCTGCGAGAAGAATGTGGCTCAGTCCTCCTTGCTGGGGGCCTGGGCGGGGACGGGGGGGTGGGAGAAATAAAGAGAGGGAGAGGGGGGTGGTTGTTTTAACTAACCCCCACATTAACTACAGAAAATACTAGAAGTGCATGCGTGTCTATGTGTAGAGAGAGCCGGACCCTGTATACGATAAGGCCAAAACAATATCTCTTTTGGCTTCTAAGCCAACTGCATTGGATTTACAGAGCGTCAAATTCCTAACACACATATCAGGGCTCCTTTCGTGCAAAGAAGCTTCCTTCGTTGGAAGAAATTGGGAACATTTTCTGTTTTATGGGTGCGTTTAAGAGGGTTGGGGGTGGGGAGGCGGGGAAAGGCCAGGGGAGGGGGTTGGGGTGGGAAGTCGAGGTGTCATCTGTAGCAAATCTGTCCACAGCTGAGCTGCTGGGAGCTAGGGAGTGTTGAAGGGAATCCTGAGACACCCACATTCTTTTGTTCATCCTTCATCCTTTCACAACCGTCCCTCCTCACCTGCACATCCATGCTGGACAACAGAACTGTTTGCCTTTTTTTTTTTTTTTTTTTTTTTGGTCTTTCTGTTTTGTTTTGTTTTTATAATCAAAGGAGGCTTCAGGTAGAGATCTTTGGGCCGGTCATTGCCATCTTTGGTGAGGTTTAGTTGTTTTCCGCGTTTGTTGATTTCCAAGAACTCCACTCCCTCACATTTTTATTATTATACTAATTAAAACAAGGAATGTTCCGGGGCGATTATCTTTGCATGGATGAAAATCATTAATGACCCTTGCAGGTATATGGGAAATACTGTTTGGTTAATTTCCTATAGGTTAATTTCCTCAGGCATAAATAACATGGATGGGTTAAAAAAAAAAAAACCAAGCCTCTGACACTTAGCAATAAAACACAGGAACTAATTGTAATAGGATTCTGCTGATTCCCTACATGAAGAATTGTATTTATAACCAGGCTTAACATTCACTTTGTATATGAATAACAGATAAAGAAAATCTCCAGTAAACATTTTTTAAACATAAAATAAATGAAAGGTTTAGTTTTCAACAGACACTAATGAAATTTGGACTTTATATGGATGGGATATCCTTGTCCAGATTTACTTTTCAAGCAAGACATTTAAACTCTTCTAAGCAAAAAAAAAAGTCCCATGTAATCAGATTCATTTGATATTTGCAAGATATCTGGTCATTTAACATTTATTCTCCATTCCTGAGAGCTTCTATAATTATAGCTATCTATTTTGCATTTATTACTCTTTGCAAACACTCCATTATTCACTCTTTCTTGTGCTTATTAAACAGTACCACCTGCACCAAATCAGAGAAAGCTTTGCCCTCAATCTGCCCCAGTTAAAGAACCCCCACTATCCATTATCACTCCTTGAAGGTCAATAGAACACTTGACAATGGCATAGGTCTGATCCCAAGGAAAGGCATCAATATTTTCAGGATTGGTTTCTCAACATGTTTGAGGCCAAAATATTATAGATATATGAAATTCACCTTTTACCAAGTGTCTGTCCTGTCCTCTGCCAGGAAACTCCAAAAGCAATTAGCAAGTCCTTTAATTAATTATTTTCTGTATATCATCAAGATGTCTATGACACAACTGTCCTTTCTCATAATCGTAGTCAAGGGGATCCTTTCTGCTGACCACCACAGAACCAGTTCTAGAAATCATCTCCAAGAGAGAGAAAGTACAGAAATATGGGAAAGCTCAGGGATAGCCTTAAGAACTCATATCTCTAGGTGATATACATTCAAAGAAAGAAAGAGAGGGGGCTAGAAACAGTTTTTTTTTTGGGGGGGGTACTGAAGTAGTCAAACAAAACAACAACAACAACAACAGCAAACAAGGAAAAGAAAGTTTGGAGCAAAGCATAGATCCTCCCACAGAGATACACACGCCCCCCCCCCCCATTGTTGTTTTTGGTTCTGGTTAGTTGGCTTCCTACTTTGTTAGCAAACTACTCATCCAAGTGGTGGTGATTTTAAAGAAAACACACACACACACACAAAATAAGAAAACAAGACATACAAAAAATGCCTAGTCCCACAAAACTCACTGTGGTATGTCTTTTAAAGTATCCCCTGCCTTGTTCAATACACTACTTATCTTTGGTATTGTCAACAGCTCTCCATGTAGGACAGATTAATTAAGTGGCAGGTCAGACACAATGAGGTGAAAGGGCAGTTCCACCCAATCAGGACCATTTCTTCAATTTTATGTATAAAGAACTCTTGTAGGGGGAGGGGAGGTGTCAGTTTTAGTTCCTACAATTTGATCAACAGAAATGTAAAAAATAATCTACAAACTATCATGGATATGAGGACCATTTAGGGCAGCAACCTAAGAGAGAGGACTACATACATTTTAGTTCAGTCTAACTAAATAGGCAAATATGTAAATATTTCATATTTTTCAATCACAGATGAAAAGACTGTCGAACCATTTGGAATAGTGTGTGTGTGTGTGTGTGTGTGTGTAGATAGATAGATAGATAGATAGATAGATAGATAGATAGACAGACAGATTTTTTTTTAAACCGAACATCTTATTTGTCACAATGTTAAGTAGGGGTGGTTTAAGGCTTGAGGATGGTCTTCAGCATGACCCTTCTTCAAAAGAACTAGCCAAGATTTCCAAGGCAGCTTCACAAGCAACATGATGAAATCATTAAATGAACAGTACACCCCTGGCTGTCTGTGTAGCATTGCCTGGTCCACAGGCAGGCATCTCTCCCTATGCTCAAACCCATGGGCTTACAAAGTTAATTTTCAATTTCATGGAAGATTCTGAGAAAGGAGAGGAAGAAGGAAGTAGAGAGATGAAGGGGAAAAAGGGAAAGGTAGAGGTGAGGGGAGAGAGAAAGAGGGAGGAAGGAGGGAGGAAGGGAGGGAAGGATGGAGAAAGAGAGAAAGGGAGAGGGAGAAAGATTTTGTAGAGCCTCATGTTTCAAAAGCAATCAAGTCCTAGATCTGCTCTCAGTGAATGTGGCCAAGTCATTTCACTTCTGAGTATCAGTTTCCTCATCTGTAAAATGGAGACAACAAAAATTGCACTACCAACCTCACAGGGCTACCATTCAAGGAAAAGCACTTTGTAATCCTTAAAGTTTGGGATTGCAGTGGGAATACTGTAAAAGCAGGACAACTGGGTTCAGATCCCAGTCCTGACACTTAATGTTGGGCTGAATGTCTCTGAGCACGACATTTTCCCCTATTTGAGCCTCAGTTTCCTCACCTGGTGCATGGGAAAAGTGATCCTTGTACATAGGGTTGTAAGGGGGTAAAGTATTTTTAAATTGAGATTCACAAAAGTTTAAGTTCTATAGAAATGAGAGCTGTTATCATTCAACCCAATTATAGGTCATATTTAAAGCTCCCTTTCTTGATCATTCTTTTCTAAATATAACCATTAATCAATAAAAATTAGTTAATTGGGAAAGGTCATATGTCAAGCTGACAGTGTTTCTTAATAAAAGAATTGAAAGGTTTTAAGAACTTCATGTAGTCTATGAAGCCAGACATTAAGTCCCCTCACATCTCTTTATCACTCTCAGTCCCTGACGTACTAAGTGTCCAAAATGTTGTTTGAAGTATACCGGGATCATGAACAAGCCCTCAAAACACAGAGGATGGTGTAAAAACCAGGAGCAACCCTGGACTCAGAAGCGTAGGGTGGGCCCATCCCTTTTTCTAAGGAGATTCTTTACTGATAAGAGCAAGTCCATGGTGGTGGTGGTGGGGTCATTTTCACAAACATTCACTTAAGAAACCCAGGGGTGTGGGGGGGGGGGATAGTGGTGAGGAGCTGTCCTGTTCTATGATCAGCCATGCAATCACTCTGAATAGGTACTCAAGGTAGAATGCCCGCTTTATACAGTTTCCTAACTGTTCATTTCCTTGAATCATCTGGGATAGATATAAAAAAAATCGCTCAGAAATACTTAACCGTCTGATCAATAACCATTGATTGCTCAAGCTCCGAATACTCTAACAAGAACAGCTTGATCATGTATATTTGATCACTGAAAAATTCAAAGTATCTAGGTACAGCAGATCGAGTCTGTGATAAAATATCTTTTCTGCTGTTTTATAAAGTGTGTGTAAATAGGCGGGTAGATAGATGGACACGGACATCCACACACACATAGTATATGCCTTTCATTGATGGTAATTTATTGCTCGTATATTTGATGGAGAACAAGGTAATTAACTACACTCTTACACATCTGTGCAGTATTTTACAGCAATAGCAATAATAAAACACCTTTCTAACATTTTAGGAGGGGAAAGGGTAGGTCTGCCCATGGATTCAACGGACCCGAGAGTATAAACTTGAAAAAACCTTCTCCTTATAAATCCTGCATTCCTGCTAAGTGATGGCATGCATATTACTCGAAGGTACACTAAGTTTATCTCAGGGAAGCCATCATGGGGGGGGGGGTGTGAAATAACAACTCTAACCAATCCTTTCCCTGCCTAGCTCTTGAATAGATGGATGCTGTGGACCTTTTAAAGACATATGGCTAGGAGTGAGTGCCCTCCAATTTAGTTTTGTTCTATGCAGAAACAAAAGCCTGTTAGAAACATATGTCCCTCAAAATATAGGCTACTGTCTCACCTTTCACATCCACAAAACACAATTTTGGGTTTCTGAGAGCCAGACAATTAACGTTCACATGGGGGGGGGGGGAGAGAAGCAATATATTAGTGGTAATATTGATATATTGATGCTATTACTGGCTACAATGACACTACTTCACATGAAATATTTTCTATGACTGACTTTTCTACCAGAGAGTCAAAATGTTCATTCTTACTTCCTGTATTCAGTTATTTTAGGTACACATATGTTAAATCCATGTAAATTGCCACACTCTAGTAAGGGGAGATAGAAGAGATCCTGTGACAAAAACAGGGAAGTGCCTGCAGGTTAGGACAGAGAGGATGCTTCCCATAGGATGCAGAACTAGGCAAGGGAAAGAGAAAGGGGGGAAAACCCAGAACAACCCCACAAATAACAACAAAATTAATTACCTGATAAACTTCCCATTTCTGGACTTGTCTGATATGTCCTCCACACAAATTAAGTGGGGCTTCTAAAATTTCCAGCATCTGCCAGTTTAGGCCCCCTCTTTTATAAGGGGGGAGGGGGCTATTTTCATATGATAATACATGTAATATGATATAGAATGGCAGAATGCATGACAGTTGCCCATAATACGGAGAAAGTCAGTCAAAGGACAGAGGCGACATTTGGATAATTAGCATCCATTGGCCAGTCAATCATGCAGACAGAAAAAACTGAACTAAACCCACAATGGAGTTGGAAAACAAAAGAGACCCCAGCCAGTCTCAGGATTAACTGGTCTAAAGCGATCTAAATGCTTTTGTATCTGAGGCACTAAGGCTCCCTGTGCTGCCCACTCCCCCTTGGATACCCAGGGAACTAATTGTGGGGATCAAAGTTAAAGCCCTCTCACTCCTTTTGCCTTTCTCTTTGTAGACTGCTCAACGCACAGAAGAAAAAAAAAATGATTTCTCCCTCCGTGTTCATTAAACTATTTTAAAGTTCAGGGGGGAGGGGAGCCTCTGAATGCCATCCCCCTTCTGCAAAGTCGATTCTGTTAGGTAGCATTTTATAGAGTTCTTATTTCTTTGTTGGGGCGGGGGTGAGGAGAACCTTGTGAAATATGTTTTTATCCTTCCTGTCTTGGAACAAGTGCACTTACCAATCTACAGCTCCCCGGGCAGACAGCAACCTGAAGCCAGGTACTCGGCGAGAACCTGGCCCCAGGAAAATGCGATGTTTTGTTGTTTGGTTGTTGTTGTTGTTGTTGTTTTTTAATGGCCGATTTCCTCATAGAGTAATGACCCTTTCTCATTAAGCACACTTCTTGGTCTTCTCCCCCACGACCCCCACCCCCACCAGAGCTCATGCCCCAGAATTAGCTGGAGTTGGAGAGCAGCCACTTGGCAACCCAACTAAATTAAGGAAAGAGAGAGAGAAAGGAGAGGAGAGCGGGGAGAGGAGAGAGGAGAGAGGAGAGAGAAGAGAGGAGAGGGGAAGAGAGAGAGAGAGAGAGAGAGAGAGAGAGAGAGAGAGAGAGAGAGAGAGAGAGAGAGAGAGAGAGAGAGAGAGAGAGAGAGTCGCTTTCCCCCCTTAACCCTAGGACACAGATAGTCATGTAAATACCTACCCCCGAGACGGTATTCCCATGGGGTCTTCCTCATACAAATTCCAACTCGCCTAATGCCCTTAATGAAAGAAGGGAGGGTATGTTGGAAAGGCTGATTCTTGTAGGAGAGTGTGGATCAAGGCAAAGCGACAAGCAGATCTGTGAGAGGAGAAGCGGTACCAGCCCCATCAGCCGAGCAGAAAGGAAGCGCCCAGGGGGTGGGAGTGGGGGTGGGGTAGGGTGGGGAAGGAGTGTGGAAATCTTCCCCCTCTCTCGAGCAATTGGCAAATTGACTCCAAATCACATCCCGACACCTTGGGATAATGGATGCCTTCTTACCTTTAGTTGTTCTCTGTAATTAGTCTGTGCAGCAACCCCGGCACTCCTGATACAGAAAAGGGGGGAAAGGGAGAGAGGGTGGAAGTGGGGGAGGAGGGAGAAGCAGTGTGAATGTGTGTGAGACTGTCTGGGTGTTCGTGTCAGCATTGAGTGTGGAGTGTGGATACTGGGGAAAGGGATGGAGTATGGGGGTGGTGGGTTGGGAGAATGGTGAGGAGGAATGTTGTCAACCCTCCTTCCAGGTGCTGAAGGAGGAGACCCAAGAAGGTGAGAGGTCGCTAGGGCTGGGGGGAGATGGAGGGGTGGAGGGAGAGGCAGGATGAGTGTATATGAGAGACTGTGTATATGTTTGCCTTGAATGTGGGTTCTGGGGTGACGGATGAGTGTGAGAGCAATGGTGGGGGGCAATGAGAAGGGAGGCTGCATTCCCCTTTTTTTGAGTGCGGAAGGAAGAGCCAGAAAAATATGAGCTATCAGTAGAAAGGAAGGAGACAGGTCTGGGTGACCTTTTGTGTCTCCTTCAGAATTCACTAGAAGAAACCTCCAAACTACCCTGACAAGACTCTCTGGACTTCTCTTACCAAGTGTTGGCCTGCAACACCAACACTAGAGAATGGAGAAAAAGAAAGAGGATAGGAGAAATAGAGAAATGGCTATCAGATGGGCTGGGGTTTTTTTTTTTTCCCTTCTTCCCCAAATGGGCCTCTGCTGACAAATCAATCAAGGCCCATTCAGGCTAATGATACAGCCAGACTCTACTTACTAACCTCACCATAGCCTCCTCCAGACCCCCTACATAAATACTCAGCTGATGGGTGGAAGTACAGTCAAAGTCAGGCTGCTTTCTACAGTTTGATTTGTCTATTCATATCATCTCTTCTTTCCCTCATTCTGACTGCATGTGTCTCATTTGTCCTGCCTGCCCCCCAACTTCCCTTCTTTCTTTCCATCTTGATCTTCATAGTCTGCCCCACACTTATTTTTCCCCTTTCTCTTTCTTCCCTTCTCATACTTTCTGCTATCATTTCCTATCTTTTTTCTTTTTCACTTACCTCCCCCTTTCTTGCTCTTTCATTGAAAACTTTTAAATTGGGAGCAGGAAAAAAAAAAGCTCCTGACTGGAAGCTTATGTTGGAAAACAGACTGTAAAACAAACACCTGTTTCCACAGGTTCAAGTGCTGGGAACCACATTTGGTGAAGTAGAAAAAATGCTAGATTTGGAAGCAGAAGACTCAACTACTTGCCAGTAAGAACAATGCAAGTTCTTTCATCTCAGTCTCAGTTTCCTCACTGGGGACAATGGCATTTGCACTGATTCCTAAATTTGCTGAGCCTCACTTGCTTCATCCATCAAATAGGAATGATAATCCACATTCAGCATAAGAAGCATAAGGGAAAGAGGGTCTGCATTGGGGTAAAAAAAGACCTGGGTTCAACTCTTACCTCGGACACATACAAGCTATGTGACCATGGGTAGGTCATTTCACTTCTGAGTAGTCCAGACAATTCTCTAAGACTATTAAGTTATATACAAGTAGCTGATCTTTGCATCAGTGGAGGGAATTTCCACAGTCGGAGTTCCCTATGCAGAAGTGAATACAGGAGTTCCTTTTGGCCAGGACAAAAGGGGGGAAAACACATCCTTGCATCGCCTATTTCCTAAGAACTATTTGAGGAATGAGCTTTGTAAACCATAAACCTATAGCAATGGGAACTAAATAAGTCCTTTTCATTCATCTATGACAATGGTATTTGACTTCACAGGTCTATGCATTAACATGGGTCCTGGGGTTGCCTGAGATGGGACAGTTCTGACTGAGAAGTTCAGGATCAGATATTTTCTGCTCTCCTTCTGACAATGACCAAAAGCAATTTTCTGGGTTTTGTTCAACAAACTGAAAGTTTGTTTCAAAGACATTCTAAAAATCCAGATTATTTATTACATGCTTGTTCTAGTAAGACAATATTCTTCTCTGGGCTGTTTCTGGACCACAACGTGAACAAAAATTTGAATAACATTTCTACCTGGGTTCTCCTAACACGTGGGTCCTTTGGGGCTACTCAGTAACTCTCTTCCTTTTCACCCTTTTCAAGTATAACAAGGGCCTCCCATTTCTCCCATCAATCTTCAAACACAATCCCCTTCTGAAACCAAGCAGAACTGTCTTTGGCTTCTGGCACATTGGACCAGGGAGGAGAAATCCCACCCACTTCTGTTCTGCTTTTAATCCTGAGCCATGTGGTCCTGAATCTTTCTTTTAAGAGCACTTGAGGAAGAAAGCCTTTAAAAGCCCCCTATTGGTATCTTCTGTATATTGGCCCGCCCAGACTAACCAGGGCGCTTCCCACGGTACCGTAGCAAGGACAGAATGATGAAGGGAGAGCTGAAAAGTATCCAGTGAGTGCAAACATGGAGGTGGGGAAAGGTGAGGGGGGAAGGGGGAAACGGGAAAGGAAGAAAAGGAGAAGAAAAGGGGGAAGAACATATAAAGGATGAAGACTACCAAGCATAAAAAGAGAGGAGGATGGGAAAGATAGCAAAATAAAGAGCTTTTAAAGTAATTATTCAACTTTAAAACAATCCTTTTTAAACTCTTCAGAGCCCAGCAAAGCAGATCTGAAGCAAGAATGTGGGTCTCTGACTATAACCTGTAGCTTTGCGTGGTGATTATCTTCAAAGCTATCCTGTCAAGCTAGGAGTCTTTTAAACATCACAAGGGAAAGTTTCAGTGTCTGGTGTTTTTTTTTTTTTCAACTTTGTTTTTAAATCAAGAGATGGGGAAGTCCCTCTAACCCCAGAGTAAAAAAAGTTCCAGCATCCCATCTTGTTGCTGGTGCCAAGGTTTGAGAGTTTGGCGTACTGCCGAAAAGGTGTTCTAGGCTTCTGGAGTTCAGGCTCCTCCAATGGTGCACTGGTAAGGGGTCAGGCCAGCTGCTTTCTCTAGGGTAGTAAAATGACCAGTGGCAAAAAGTCAGGAGATCTAGGTCCTTGTTCTCATTCAATCACTTGCTATTTACCCTTCGGCAAATCACTTCTGAGCCTCACAGTATTTATAAAATGATGGGATTTTACTTGGTGATCTGTAAGTTCCCTTCCAGCTCTAAAATCTCATGTTCTGAGATACTTAAAAGCTCTAGCAGTCCATTTTCTATGGTCTCTATTAACACCAATATTAGATTCTAACATTTTATGTTCTTTGGTCCCATTTAGTTCTAGCATTCTGTATTCTAAGCTTTCTTCTAGTTTTAAAATTCTATGTTCTAAATTTTAACATGCTATACTATAAGGTACCTTGTAGTTCTAATATTCTATAAATCTAAAAACTCTCCACTCCTGTTGCTGGACAGTTTTACCTTAGGAAAATTAAAGAAAAATTGTGAGTGTGGACTTAAGAGACAGACCATCTACTCACTTTTGTGTTTCCAATGCTGGAAAGCAGGAGAACAGAATTAATAAAGCATCACTTCATCTGACCTCTTAATCTGCTTATTTTCTACCTGCAACATTTACTGACAAAAAAATACTAATTCATAAAGGTTATAACATGCACATTAATACTATGCTTTTTATTCTTCTTTGCTCAGACAGCATGAAATAAGGGCAGATCAAGCTTTGTTTTTTAAAATCCCCTTCATGACACTTTACAAGAATTTACCTTGCTTTTTTAGATGAGACAAAGATGATGGGGCACAAAGTGCTCAGCTCTGAGAGCCAGAAGAATTGGTCTTAAGCAATGTCTCTGTCTTGCCCTAGTCACATAACAGTAGGCAAGTCAATTTACTTCTCAAAGTTTCCGTTTCTTCTTCTAAAAAATTGGGGGGGGGGGAAGCTAATTATGCTTGTCACCTTCAGCTGTCCAGATGTAGACAAGTCTCAGTCTCTCAAAGTCTGTTTCCTCATTTGCAAAAATGTGCATAAAATACCTGTGCTACCAAACCTCCTGAAGTTTTTGTCTTTGTACGCTGTTAAGCCGTAGAAGGTAAGCTGTTATTATTAGGTCCAGTCCCTTCATTTTACAGATGTTAACACTGAGTCACAAAGCAATGAAGTGAAATTACACAGTTCCAGGGAACACAAAACAGGGAGTAGAACCCAGGTTCCTAGACTCTCCATTCAAGTCTCTTTTAATTTGTAAAATGAAGATCATAACACTGCACTAGCTGCTTCCCAGTATTATAGCAAGGAATAACTGATAGAATGTTATAAAAATGTAAGTTGTTCTGAGTGTCTTTTCCTTAAATTAGACTAATGCCCTCTTGAAAACACCAACTTCTGTCTGAAAGTGGGCTAAAGGGAAAGAAAGGGACACTCAGATCAAGCTAAAGAAGGGCTGGTGGCAATTATAAAGAGATACAGAAGGGACCACTCTCTTCCCAAGGGCTTTGGGGGGAAAAGAGGCTTGGCCAGTAATGGTCAAGGATAGAATAGAAGATGAAGAAAATCCTGGGTGGAATTAGGCATAAACTAATTCCTTCCTGCCTAGGGTCTCTTTACACCCAACTTTCCCTGACCATAACAGAGATCAAAAAAGAATGAAAGTAAAGTGCCATAGAGATGTTAGTTATTATTATTTATAGATCAAATCTGGTTGATTTTTGAATTATGATTTGGATTTTGGATACACACCAAGACACTGGCTTCATGCATTTTAATTAGACTGCCTTTTTTCATTTATTACTAATACAGCCCTCTTAACTATGATTTATTTGTTAAACAAAGCACTATAATCCGTCACTTATTCATCTTAATTTCAACAAAATTAAAGTAGTCTCTGTTATATTGCACCTAATTGCACTCGCAATGAAAAGAACGGAGATGTTAATCAAAATAAATTGAAGATAAACAATAAAATCATTACATCTTTGCTGCAGTAAGTGTAACTAATCAGTTTTGACTTGAAGCGACGGAACAGGAATAATGAATCTGTCACTGAAGACATGCTCATTAAATATAACCTCATCCGCCAGGGTCCTACAGGCAAGAGACAGCAACACTGCCCTACACGACCCGCTGGCTCTCTCGTCTCCTAAGCAGAGTTGGGGGGAAGGGAGGACGCGAGGGGGGGGGTCGGTGAGGGAAGCAAAGGGGACAGAAGAAGGAGGAAACTGCAGGCTGTTCCAAGATTTAAAAATACTACAGCTTGGCTTGCTGGGAAGGGGAGAGTGCCACAGGTGTGAAGCACGCTGCCGACTTCCTCGGGCAGTGGGAGGCAAAGCTGGAGAGTGTGACTCAAGAGTTGTCATCACATGAAGATGAAAAAGCGAGAAATGGGGGTGGGGGAAAGAGAGGAAGGGAGGAAAGAGAGAGGAAGGGGAAAGCGGAGGCAGAGGGAGGAAAAAGGAATAGGAGGTGGAAGGGGGGAAGGAGAGAAGATAGTAAGAAGAGGAAAAGAGGAGGGAAAGGGGGAAAGACTCAGAACGTACCAGTGCTGGGAGGAACCTTAAGTCACAGGACATTGAAGTATAGAATGACAGAACAGGAAATGTTAGAGCTGCAAGGCATCTAAGAACATAACTAGTCCAATCAATTGTTTTTGTAGAGGAGGAAACAGGTTCAGGGAGGGGGGAAATGACTTGGTCAAGGTCACAAAGTTGATTGTAAATAGAATGGACAAGTCCTAGACTTTCTGACTCTTGCTTAAGAGAAAAATTATTTTCCCCTAAGATATATTAGAGAAAGAGCTAAGGACAAAGATAAAGAGAGAGAGCTCTGATAGACAAACAGACTTCGGAATAAAGGGAGCCAGAGACAAAGACAAATAGAAGGATTTGAAACCAGAGGATAAGAAGTGCTTTAACCAGACAGATTAAAATGGGGAGGGAGGAGGTTTGTCTTAATTAAATAATTTCCCCTGTGAGAAAAAGCCACACATACAGTTAATTTCAAGTCAGTTGAAGCCCAGGAGCTTTTTAGGTTAAGTTTGGTTTATCTGAGCACTGCCCTGAGGGGGGAAAAAAGTCTCTGGAAGTCTATTCAAGTAAACCTGAGACAAGCCATTTATCAGTGATGCTCATAAGACTGAATTGCTAAAGACAAGAATCCCTAGAGTAGACCACAATAGCTCATATTTATGTAGCACTTTAAAACTTTTCTGACAACATCTCAACGAGGTAGGTGCTGCAAGTATTTATTATGTTGCCATGAAGACACTGATGCCCGAAGGTGTAGGGACTTGTCTGAAGTCACAAGAGTAGGAAGGGAGCAAGCTGCAACCCTTGGATCTAGATTTGATTCCAAGTCCAACGCTCATTTCATGATACTGTTTTGCTGTAAGACTGTCTTCCACATATAGCCAGCCAAATGTTGGAGTCAGCAGAATTAATCAGTCAATTTGATCACCTTTGACTGCCAAACTAAGACTAGACACTCTAGGCAAACCCTTCTCTCTCCAGCCTCTCTCCTTCCCTCCTCCCCCCCATGTTCTTTTCTCTGTAACAAGGTAGGGATGTGTGTGTGTGTGTGTGTGTGTGTGTGACCTGACCTTGATAAATGACTTTTTTTCTGGTCCATACAAGTACTGTCACAGTTTTCAGTATTGAAAGAGAGAAACTGAGGAATAAAGGAAATATGAGAATTATAAGACAAACACAGAGGGAAAAACCCAGCCATTGCCACTTTGGGTGAATATAGCTTTACAGACATAGAACTTTCTCTCTCTCTCTCTCCCTCTCTCTCTCTCCCTCTCTCTCTCTCTCTCTCTCCCCCTTCCTCCCTCCTTCTTTCTTTCCCCCCCTTTCTTCTTCTTTTCTCTCTCCCTCTTCTTCCCTCTTCTTTTCTCCTGGTATGATGGATAACTCTGGAGTTGGTCTCAGAAAGACTTGGGCTTTAATGTCATATTTGACTCTTACTAGCGATATAACTATGGTTTGGTCAGTCAATCTCTCTGATTCTCAGTTTTCTCATCTGCAAAATGGGATAATAATACCTGTAGGATATACTTCACAGGATTGTATAAGGCTCAAATAGATAATGTATATAAAATAATTTGACAACCTTAAGATGCTATAAAAGTGTCGGTCTGTTCTGATTCTAACATGTTCTAAGGTCTCTTCCAGCTCCAAAATTCTGTGTCTGTGATTCTAGATTTAAGTGAAAATGGGGTGATCAGGAAGGAGGAGTTTTTATTAGCAAGTTCTTGGGGGATATGGGGCTGGACCTTAAGTTCACAAAAAGTTTCATGAGCTAGGGAGTATCATGACACTATGATTCTGGCCCTCTAAGATGGAACCTTTCCAACATGATTCCAAAGAGAGTGGTTTATCTACCCCCACATGATTGGCTTTTGCTGCCTTTATTATCCCTCTTCTATGTGTTTCTTCTCTCCCCATCCCCCACCAGCAGTTAGGACTAACTCAACCATATCTGAGGCCATGAGACTTTGCCAGGGGTGTAGTCTCACTTTGGTCAGTTAGGTCCAAGAAAACTTTCTTCCCTCCCCACCCCCATTCTCCACCCAGCTCAACCCCACCCACTCCTGTTTTGAAATGCTGGGTGCAATTCTGAGTAGAGTCATTTAGATAATTATGCTTCTTAGAGTAGCTTGGCTGGAGGTGGCAAGGATCCAACCCCACCATGGGAGACCCATGACGCAGGAGGCAGCCCCCGTATTTCTCTTTGAAGACTCTTCCAAACTGGGAACAAGTTGCCCTTCTGCTCTGCCAGATGGGTGCAGGACACAGTGTGCCAGGTGAAAAACCCTCCTGCTCGTTAGCCTTGGGAATCTGCCAGGACCTCATCTCATGGCTTGTTGGTGCCTCTGATGACCTAGAATCAGAGGCTTTAGAGCTGTAAGGGATTTTAAAGATCATCTAGTCTATTACCCTTAATTTAAAGTGAAGGAAACTGAGGCCCAGAGGAGAGGGACATGATTTGCTTATGATCACATAGTTCCAGATTCAGGTTTTTAATTTAGATGTTCTAACTCTGGAGAGATTACTTTCCATTGTATCCTAGTTGATGAATGAGATGCTAAAGTCTCTACTATTTTCCTCAGATTGTCTTGAAGTTTTCACAATTAAACCAAGGTCTCTGTCTTAAAGCTACAAAAACATGAAAACTCTTGGGCTTCTTTACATGTTATCATGAGGAGTGTTTGGAGCTGATGGCTTCTAAGGTGACTTCCATAGTGGAAAGAACCTATGGATTTGAACAATAGACTTCATCATAGTCTATTATATCAATGGACAATCAACCAGCATTTATTAAGTACTTACTATATATGCTAGACCCTTTCCTAAGTTGGTTGTTGTCCTTACTTACACCAAAATGACATCACTATGTTAGAGTCAAGTTACAGTGTGTCCCACTACAGCTGATCAGATAGATACAACCTTGGAAGACTTTACCACAGGTCAGGCACAAACATTCCACATGAACATTTGGGGTGGAGATGTCTCTAAATTTGCACATCTCCTGTTTCTTGTGAGCTGCTGCAATTCTGCTTTACTCATAAAGCACAGTGCCTTCTTTGATGCGGGCATGCCATGCTAAGCAATCTTGTGCCAGGACTCCCAGTCACACAATTCCAAACTTCTTCAGAGAGGACTTGAGATTGTCTTTGTAACGATTCTTCTGACCACCATGTAAGCACCTTCTTGGTGTGAGTTCTCTGTAAAAATAGTATTTTAGGGGCGGCTAGGTGGCGCAGTGAATAGAGTACCGGCCCTGGAGTCAGGAGTCCCTGAGTTCAAATCTGGCCTCAGACACTTAACACACACACACAAAAAAAAAAACCTAGCTGTGTGACCTTGGGCAAGTCACTTAACCCCAATTGCCCTCCAAAAAAAAAGCAAAAAAAAATTAGTTTTTTAGGTAAGTGTGCCTTGGCACTGGGACAACACGGCCAACCCAGCAGAGTGCTAAGTGCTAAATTTACAAAGAATCTAAATGGTTCTTGTCCTCAAGAAGCTTACATTCCACAGGGGGAGACAACATGTACATATACAAATACATGCCTAACATATTCAAAATAAATACAAAGACATATTGAGAGAAAGGCTGAAGGTGGTACTTAAGTTGAGTCCTGAAGGGATTCTAAGAGTCTGGGGTGAGGAGGAAACGCATTCCAGTCTTGGGAGGCAGACAGTGAAAAGAGAAAGGTGATGGGCAATGGATGTCAAGTAGGTCAATATAGATGGATCAGAACATCTAAAGAACAACCACCATAATAGTAATGATGATAATGATTGTAATCAGATTGAATCTCAGCTTTGTTGTCTGTTTACATGTAACTTTAGGCGAGTCACTTTCACTTCCTCAGTGAGGGATTGTGCCAAATCATCTCTAAGGTCTCTTTTGCTCTACATACTATGAACTCTAATATCAAAGCTACCTAGCATCAGACTGGGCTGCCTCAAATGATAATACACTTGTACCCTGAGTGACTGGGACATAGTAGGTGCTTAATAAAAGTTTGTTGATTAATCAGTTGATTAACTGAGAATAAGACCTGAATTCTAGCTCTAGCTCTGCCATCCAGTTAATGTGTGACTTTGGGAAAATCCCTTTTCCTCTCTGGATCCAAGTTTCCATACCTACAAAACAAGAGTGTTAGTGTTAGCTAAGCTCCTCTTTTAACTCTAAACGTCTAGATTGCAGAACTGCATATTGTAAATTTCTAGAAGGACCAAGGTCATTCCTTCAAGAGGTCAATGAAGTGGTATGAAAAAAAAAACCAAACAAAACAGCCTTTCATCTTTAAAAAATCCCTGTGATGATTTCCCCTCCCTTGTTTTATAGCTTGTTGAGAGTTGTTAGGAAAATGAACATGGCCCATAAATTACTTACTACCCCCACCAAGTGTTGCTAGTCCAATATGAGCTAGAAAAGAAGGGGAGACACCTTCTTCCAGAGAGTATGGAGGTCAGTGTGGCTTGCTCCATTAAAAAAACAAAAAGCATGATCTCTTTTAAAATATTCCTTGCAGATAATAAACTCCATCTTAAACCTTTTATGAGGGACCCAGTCTGTCTCCTTCATGGCTCCATGTATTCCTTGTTTTCTCAGATATCTTAATTGAGTATACCGCGGCTCTTATACTGCTGAGGTAGGGGAGTCCCAGGAACATTAGACCAAACCTTTGGTGAAAACCTGTCATTGGCCTTTGAAGCAATTTAATCCAGAATCTCAAAGTGAGAACAGGAAGGAACTTTAGAGCCCAGAATGTTAGAACATAAAGTCCTAGAAACTGAAGAAATTTTAGGTTTTTGTTTTATTGTTTTTTCTTTCTAGTCAGAGAGTGGTGAGGTCCAGACTTGTGATTTCATTAGTGTATAGAAGTCCTGACCTGAAACTGGGGATCAGCACCTGCCTAGGGGCACTGAGAAGTTAAGCTATTAATGTGTTCAGAGTGACACATAGTATATGACTGACCCAGAACTTGAACTCAGGTATTCCTGGTTCTAAGGCAGATCTTCTCTATCCATTGTACCAGTCTCCCTCTCATACCACAGAAGAGAAAGTACTAAAAAACGAAAATGTGAGCCAAAAGGGACTCTACAAAATAGTGTGTCCTAAGTGGGAGAGAACTCAGAAACTGTTACCCATTTGGGGTCATTTCCTTGAGAGTTAGTCTATAAGCAGCCATTTACATTCAGATCCAGGTAAAAGGATGATTGATGTCATGAGATTAGAGATTTGTTCATTTTGCTAGTAGAGAAACTTTTCTGAGAAGACTAGCATATTTAACCAATCAACAAAAAATTTTAAATACTTACTCTGTGCTATGCTCTGTTCTACATTATGGGGATACAAAGAAAAGCCAAAAACCAGGCCCAGTCATCAAGGAATTTATATTCTAATGGGAATGATAACATGCAAAAAACTAGGTACATATAAGCTATATACAAAAAAGATGAAGGTAACCTAAAAAGGGGAAGGTGTTGACAGCTGGGGAGATTGGGAAAGGCCTCATGTGGAAGGTAGGATTTTAACTGAGTCTTTAAGGAAGCCAGAGAAGCTAAGAGATGGAGGTTGGAGGGCAGAGAATTCCAAGCATAGGGGAGAGTCAGTAAAAGATACAGAGAGAGGAGGTCGTGTATCATGTTTCAGAAACTGCAACTATGCCAATATAGTTGGATCATGGGGTAGCTAGGTGGCACATTGGATAGAGCACTGGAATTAGAACCAGGAAGATTCATTAGTTCAAACCCAGCCTTAGACACTTACTAGCTGTGTGACCCTAGGCAAGTCAATAACCCAGTTTGCCTCAGATTCCTCCTCTGTAAAAAGAGCTAGAGAAGGAAATGGCAAACCATTTCAGTATCTGTGCCAACAAAATCCCCAAAAGGAGTCATGAAGAGTCTGAAATGCCTGAACAGCAACAAAACTGGGTCATAAAGAGTGAAGGGCAGTAAAGGTTATAAGTTTTAAGAAGAGTGGAAAGGTAGGAAGGGGCCAGATTAAAAAGAACTTTAAATACCATAGGAGATTATATTTTATTCTAGTGGTAATAGAGAGACACCAAGCTCATTGAGTAGAAGTAGAAGGAGTGAATGGCAACATGATTAGACCTATAATTTAGGAAAAGTTGACTTGCCAGCTGAGTGCAGAATGGATTGGAATAGAGAGACTTGAGGAAAAACTCTTTAGGAAGAACTCTATTGTAGTCATCTAGGTGAGAGGTATTAAGGCTTGAACTAGAGTGGGGTCTGTATGAGTAGAGAGAAGAGGACAAATGCAAGACATGAAGGTAGAAACCAGATTTGACAACAGATTGTATATGAGTGAGAATGAGTAGGAGATAACACTCAAGTTGTGAGCCTGGGTAACAGGGAAGATAGTGATGACCTCAACAGTAATAGAGAAGTTTGGAAGAAGGGAAGATTGGGGGTGGGAGTGGGGGAGAGATAATGAGTTCTGTTTTGCATTCTACAATGATCAGCTATGAATAACTTCACTATTCTCAACAATATAATGATCCAAGACAATTCCAAAGGACCCATGGTGGAAAATACAATCCATACCCAGAGAAAGAACCAAAGGAGTCTGAATGTAGATCAAAACATACTATTTTCCCTTTTGTGTCTGGGTTTTTTTTTCTTTTGGTCTGTTTCTTCTTTTATAACATGACTAAATGGAAATATGCTTTATGTGATTGCACATATATATGTATATATACACATATATACACACACATGCAAATAGAAGGGGGAAATTTGGAACTCAAACATTTTTAAAATGGACGTTAAGGTTTGTCTTCACATG
The DNA here is from genome assembly GCA_028646575.1 of Pseudocheirus occidentalis. Taxonomy (NCBI): domain Eukaryota; kingdom Metazoa; phylum Chordata; class Mammalia; order Diprotodontia; family Pseudocheiridae; genus Pseudocheirus; species Pseudocheirus occidentalis. Next base: position 76,818,885 of record CM053595.1, on the reverse strand, counting down.
TCATTAGAAAAGATAAAACACTACTGAAGTGAGCTCTGTTAGAGATGCATACAGGCCATCTAGTACAAGATGTCTAAGAGGCAGGTGGAGACACATGAGTGTAGCTCAGTGGAGAGACACTAGGATTGGCTATGTGGATCTTAAAATCATCTGCATAGAGATAGTAATTGAACCCTTGGGAAGTGATGAGATCACCAGGTAAGATAATGTAGATTAAAAAAGAGACGGGATCCCAGGAGAGAGTCTTGGGGTACACTCATGGCTAGTGAGCCTGACATAGATGAAGAACAAGCAAAGGAAACTAGTGAGTGGTTGTATAGATATGTGAACCTAAAGAGGGCAGTATCATGACAGACTAGAAACAAGAGTGTATCCAGAAGAATAAGATGATCTACACAGTATTAAATGCAGCAGAGAGGTCAAAGAGGATCAGGATTGAGAAAAAGCCATTCAACTTGGGGCAGCTAGGTGGTGCAGTGGATAGAGTGCCAGGCCTGGAGCCAAGAAGATTCTTCTTCCTGAGTTCAAATGCAGCTTTAGACAATATGATTCTGGGCAAGTTACTGAACCTTGTTTACCTTAGTTTCTTTTTCTGTAAAATGAGCTGGAGAAGGAAATAGCAAATCTCTCCAGTGTCATTGCCAAGAAAACCAAAATGGGGTCACAAAGAGTCAGACAAGGAGGATACAACTGAACAAGAAATCATTGGTAACTTCAGAGAGGGTAGTTTAAGTTGAGTTAAGATAAGGTTGAAATCCAGATTGCAGAGGATTTAGAAGAGAGTGAGAGGGAAGAGAAGATGTAGATGTCTTTCTCAAGGAATATAGACACTAAAGGGAGGAAACATATCAGACAGTTATTAACAAGAATGGTCAAATCAAGAGGATTTCTGAGGATGGGGGAGACAGACATTTTCACAGAGATTGAAGATGTCTACATGATGAGGAGAGGAGAAGAAGGAGCTCTCAGCAAATGTTCTCAATATTCTTTAGTGAAGTATGAGTCAAGGTCCTCAGCTGAGAGAAAGAAGGGAAGGGGGTATTGTTGGAGGTTAGAGCAGAGACCAGAAGGTTCGGAATAGCCGTTGAGAAGAGTGGGATAGGGAATCAATTAGGAGGTATAGAATGTTTGCCTTGCCACAGTGAGGCTGTAGTTAAGATTAGATAAAGTGAATTTGCAGTGGGCACAGTCAACACAGTCTCATGATCTCCAACTCCTTTCAGCAGAAACAAAGTAGTCAAATGGTGGAAGTGACCTAGGGCTGGGTCTCGTCAAGTCATCAGTAGTGATAGCAGGGGAATCGAGGTTGGAATCTGTTGGTAAGGATTTTATAATGAACAAGGCTGGCTTCATCCATTCTTAATTCTTTTCCACTAATATATAAAGGTCCTCATCCATACAAAAAAAGTCCTCCCTGCCCCTTTGCACTGATTCAAAACCTACCTACCTTCAAGACTCAACTTAAATTCTACCACTTTTGAGAAGTTGTAGGTATATTTTTCTTTAAAAAGGCCTAAACTGAGAGTAAGGAAACCTGGGTGATATAGTAGGGAAAGTTCTGTACCTGGCGTCAAATGACCTGGATTCAAATCCTGCCTCTGACACTTAGTATATGTGAGACCTTGGGCAAGTCACTTCAAATTTTGGGGTCTCAGTTCACACAATTGTAAAATGTTGCAATAAAAGGGTCTTTGAGTTCTTTTCTCACTCTATATTTAAAATCTACTTGAGGTATGCCTTTTGGTCAGCCACTTAATCTCTTTATCTCTTAATTTCTTTTTTCTTCACCTGAAAAATTAGGTAGTTAGTCTAGAATATAGGTTCCAAAAGTGGATGATGCTGCCCCCGGGGGAGCACTAGAATGATCCAGGGGTAGTCTCAGGTGCAATTGAGGGATGTCGAATAACAAATAAGGAGGAACAGAAGCATAAGGAAAGAAGAGAAGATAGGAAAAAAATTGAAAAACCGTTCATACATGTTTCATCTGTTGTATAACAGAATTAAAATTGTAGTGACTACATTATTTTCCAAATAAATACACCAAATGCAAGTTATAAACAATCAGTGGTCAAGTCCACCAACAGGTCTTAATAAGCAGGTGTTGGCAGCTGAATGTGTCATGTATTATCAGGGAGCCTAGCATGCATCAGCAGGAATATGTGTATGTAATGACTCATTTACAATATGATACTATATGGTTACAGACCATTGTTTTCAGATTTATTATACAATCCTCCTTTTCACACATACCCTATATTTGGCCTACTTTTTGTCCCTCACAGGCAACATTCTACCTCCTACAATAATAGCAACCGTATTTATCTAGCTCACATATACTAAGTGTCAGAGGCAGGATTTGAATCCAGGTCATTTGACGCCAGGTACAGAACTTTTCCCACTATATCACCCAGGTTTCCTTACTCTCAGTTTAGGCTGGGTTTTTTTTTTGTTTTTTGTTTTTTGTTTTTTTACTATACCTACAACGTCTCAAAAGTGGTAGAATTTAAGTTGAATCTTGAAGGTAAGTAGGTTTTGGCTACTTTGGGCTGCAGTTGTCAGGGAAGGCATAGAATCATAGAATGGTAGAGCTAAAAGGGACGTTAGAGATATTCAAGACCAGAGGTTCCCAAATGTATTTGGTCTACTATCTCTTTTTTTTTTCTTTAAATTACTCAGCAACCCCCTGAAAATCTATTTTCCTTAACCCTTTAACAATTTTTTAAAGATTTGTGTCATTTCAAAAAATTATAAAATATTTTTTAAAGAATGACACATCTTAAATTTAATAATTTATTATAAATTTGTGGGGTTTTTCCTGCATCAAAATTTTGATGACTCAAATTCACTACCATTCTATGATTTTATGCCTTCCCTGACAATCAAAGCCCAAAGTAATCTTACTCCCAGCTGATTTAATAATGGGCTCCTGTGAGCCAGCTCCAGCAGACCATTGTTTTCAGGTTTATTACACAATCCTCCTTTTCACACATATCCTATATTTGGCTTACTTTTTGTCCCTCACAGGCAACATTCTACCTCCTACCATAATAGCAACTGTATTTATATAGCTCTTTAAGGTTTTCCAGGCTCTCTGTCAAGCTCTTTTAAAAATATTGTCTCATTTTATCCTCCCAACAACCCTGGGAGGTAGGTGCTATAATTATCTCCATTTTACAGATGAGGAAACTGAGGCAGGCATCAGCTAAGTGACTTGTCCAGGGTCACACAGTTAGTAAGTGTCTGAGGTAGGATTTGAACTCATGTCTTCCTGATTCGCAATCCAGAGCTCCATTTACTGTGCCACCTAGCTGCCTCTTTATGCCTTTTCTGTGTGCAGGCAGTCCAACATTCCTGAAATGCACTCTTGCCTCATTGCCACCTCATAGAATCACTAATTTCCTTCAATGGTTCAGTTGTATACTCTCTTTCCGGCGCCATGGACCATATGGCACCAATGCTGTCCATTGGGGTTTCTTGGCAAAGATACTGGAGTGGTTTGCCATTTCCTTCTCCAGTGGACCACGGTCCAAAGGTAGTAAGCATCTGATGCCCCATTTGAACTTCGGTCTTCCTGAATCTAGGCCCAGCACTCTATCCATTGGGCCAACCAGCTGCCTCCAATATCCTTCGAAGATCAGCTCAAATACCACCTTCTTAGGAAATCTTTCTTGATAGCCCAGCTACAAATGCCTTCCCTTTAAAATTACATTGTATTCATTTTGTGTGTATTAACTTAGCGTATACTTTTTGTTTATATATTGTTTCTCCCTATAGAATGTAATTTCCTTGAAGGGAAGAACTGTTTCATTTGTATCTGTATCCCCATGCCTTGTATTGCGGCTGACACATAGTAGGTACTTAATGAATGCATGTTGATTGAAGTTGCATATAAACTTCCTGTTACAAGTACAATTTTGAAGAAAAAAGAAGTAATGAGAATCCTTCTATCTGAGTCTTAACCCTTTTCAGAACTGGAATAGGCTTGCCCATTTACAAAGCTAGAGCATTTCTGAATTGGCTTTATGAGGGGAGGGACCATAAGATTAATTATCACAGTATAAGATTGATTATGGCATCTAAAAAAATTCCCCTTTGACTTCTAATACAGCTAGAGTGAAGATATAGACTTTAGAAGTATGTATGCACATAATAAATGACATTTCTTCTGGAATTATTTTAAATACATTCACTGGGCCACTAGGATGAATCATTTATTCATAATTCATTCGATAAACATTTATGAAGTACCTATCACCTGTGCTGAGCACTGAGCAAGGTGCAAAGAATCCAGAAGTGAGAATGAGCCATGAACACAAATAACGGTTGGTTGGTGTCTTTCATTCTCAAAGATGACTAAAATTACATCTCTATTGTGGGGGTCAAGATGTAGTGTGCCCAACTGTGGGTGATCAGACTAATCTGAGCTCAGAAAGCTCTACCGCAGGTCAGGTACAAATGGTCCATATGAACATTTGGAGTGGAGATGTCTCCAAATTTGCACATCCCCTGTTTCCTGTGAGCAACTACAATTCTGCTTTGCTCATAGGGCACAGTCAGTGCCTTCTTTGATGCAGGCATAACACGCTCTGTAGTCCTGTACCAGTATCTCCCACATCTCACAATTGATTCCAAAGTTCTTCAAAGAAACCTTGAGGGTGTCCTTGTATCACTTCTTCTGATCTCCTCATAAGCACTTGCCTTGCGTGAGTTTTCTGTAGTCTTTTAGACAAACATATACTTGACATTTGAAGAATGTGGCTAACACATCTGAGTTGTGCTCTTTGCAGTAGAGTTTGAATACTTGACAGTTCAGCTCAAGAAAGGACCTCAGGATATAGTACTTGGTCTTGTCAGGAGATCTCCAGAATCTTCCTAAGACAATTCAAATCAAAGTGATTTGGTTTCCTGGTATGGTGCTGGTATACTCTCAATTTCACAGGCATACAACAATGAAGTCAGCACAATAGCTCTGAAAACCTTCAGTTTGGCAGGCAGTCTAATACCACTTCTCTTCCACACTTTCCTTTGGAATCTCCCAAATACTGAGCTAGCTCTGGCAATGCATGCATCAACCTCATCATTTATGTGTACATCCCTGGAAAATATACTGCCAAAGTAAGTGAATTTATCTACAGCATTCACAATTTCTCCATTTGTTGTAAGTGACAGCTCCACCTTTAGACGGTGTGGTACTAGAACCTCTGTTTTCTTGTTAATTGTTAGGCCAAAATTGGCACATGTAGCAGAGTATTACCCATATTTTGTTGCATCTCAGCCTCAGAGCCTTCACTGAGTGTATAATCATCTGTGAACAAAAAGTCATGCACCAAATCTCCCTTCACTTTAGTCTTAATTTGTAGCCTTTTCAAGTTAAATAATTTGCTGTCTGTGGTAGCTGATCTTGATGCTGTTTTCATCCTCATTGAAGGCTTCTTACAATATCCCAGAAAACATTATATTAAAAAGCAAGGGAACAAGCACACAACCCTTCTTCACTCCACTGGTGACTAAGAAAGTGCAAGAGCATTATCCATTATTCAGAACCTAGGCAAATATGACCTCATGAAATTGACGTACAATACTGAAGAACTTCATTGGACAACCAGATTTTGCCATAACTTTCCACAAGCCTTCACAACTGACAGTATCAAAGGCCTTTGTTAGGTCCATGAGTATTATGCACAAACCTCTGCTCAGTACATTTCTCCTGGAGCTGTTGAGCAAGAAACACCATATTGACTGTTCTCTGACCCTTTCTGAAGCCACACCATAGATATACAAAAAACTATCATATATTGAAAAGGTCCAGAGTGGTGTGAAAGACTCGAGAGAGAACTTCTAGGACAGGGCAAGATGTTATGGAGCAGGAGACTTCTAATTGGATCTTGAAGGAAGGAAAGAGTTCAAAAAGTATAGCTATGGGGAGTCAAGTAAGGAATCACTGCAGACACAAAAGGAGGAAAAAAAGTAGGATTAGTAGAGTTGTTAGGCTGGGATGTCGAGCATGTGGAGATCTAGTATTTCAATAAGTGAGAAAAGGCAGATTGGAGGGACAGGCAAAATATCTATGACACAACAAATAAATACTTGAATGAACCAATGAATCAAAAATGAAAGAAAAGTCATTTTTCTCTTGCTCCCCCCCTTTTAACAACTTGGAGAAAGATGAGGCCTTGGTTTTGGTAACATTAAATCAAAGTGTTGGTTAAAAAAAATACAAACAAAAACCAAATACTATGCACTTTGAGCTAATAAATACAATGAAGATGCCTGCCATGTAGAGGGTCTGGTTTAATTGTACTCTGGGAGAAAGTGCTCTCTTTAGGAAGCATGTGGCAGGGCCCTCATGATGTTGCTAAGCAATTGAATGTTGAAGCTGATGAAGAAACATGGGTTCATGAAGTCATTAGAGGGGGTAAAAGTTTGGAGGAGTGGCCATCTGGAAGAGTCCCAGAGCCAAAGAGATGATGATAGAGGGGAAGACAGTTGAAAAGGAAACTGGGGAAAATTAAATTTAAAAAAATTTATCCCAGGCAAAGAAGTTAAAGCAGCCTGAGGATTTATTGATTTAACAAAATATAGTGTAGTGGAAAGAGCCCTGGAACTAGAACCAGAAATTTCTAGGTAACACAAACTCATTGTGTGACCTTGGGCAAATCATGAGGTTCTAGTTTTCTTAACTGGAAAATGAAGAAGTTCATCTAGATTATGTTTAAGATGTCTTCCATTTCTAACATTTTACATTCTAAGCTCCCTTTCTAGCTCTAATATTCTGTTTCTTGATCTAATATCCATGTTTTAAGGGGTCTTCCAGCTCTGAAAGTCATTGCCCTAAACATTCTGCAGTTTAAGTTTCCTTTAAGCTCTTTGTGCTAAAATCTTGGGTTGATAAAAAGTTTGGTAAGACTGGCCCCTACCTTGCAGAAATGTATAGTCTAGTAAGAATGATAAGAATATTCAGTGATAAATGTAGTATAAGTTAGAATGCAGTGAAAGTATGTAAAAAGAATACAAAGTTCTAACTGATAAGCAGAGTGGAAAATGTAAGGTTTGTAATCAGAAGATCTGGGGTTTTAATTCCAGCTTGTCTAACCTGTGTGACCTCTGGTAAGTCATGTTGCCTCTCTGGCTCTTAGTTTCCTCATCACCTGTAAAATGAGGAAATCAGACAATTAAATTACTTCTAATATTCCTCCCTGTTTTAGATCTATGTTCTAGCTCAGTGATGTCAAACTCAAGTAGAAACGGGTGCTGAAAAACTGAAATAAGGATCCCCGTGAATTCCATATTGACTTAGAAAGCTACATATTATCTATAGGGTTGGGTTTTTTAAATTTTTTATTCATTTTGTTAAATACTTCCCAGTTACATTTTAATCTGGTTCAAGGTTGTGTGTTTAACACCTCTCCTATTGCTCAAGAAGATATCATTTCTAGCTAGGTGAGTAAGACAAAGGTTCAAAGATGTTCCTTTGGAAATGGGTCTTGAAGAATAGGTAGGAATTAAGTTGACTGAGTTGGAAAGTATGGTGGGAGAAGATATTTCCAGGTTTAGGGAAAGAATGATGTGGATAGAGGTGCAGAAGCAAGAAAGCACAAGATGTGTTTGTGAGTAGCAAATAGTCCAGGTCAGCTAGAACTTATAATACATGAGACACACCACTGTAAGATGATACTAAAAAGAAAGTATTGGGTGATAGGTTGTAGAGGCTAAGAGGTTAAATGCTTGTGGGCAATAGCTAATAAATTTTTTTCAACAAGGAAATGTTGTAAACATTGTGTATTGGGAAGATTCACCAGGCAGTTCGCACAGGGGGTATATTGATGGGGAGAATGAATTAAAATCCCCCTTTGTATTAGTCTTCCATAGCCAGAATATTGAAAATGTCTAGAATTGCTTTTTTCCAAAGTGAACAAGCAGAAAGGCATCATGGTGTGATGGGAAGAATGTTGGTTTGAGACTCAGAGAATCTGAATGTAATCCTGATCATGCTACTGTGTGATCTTGGGCTTATCACTTTCTCACTCTGCACATCAGATTCCTCATCTGTAAAAGAGTTGGAATAGATCAGATACTTCTAGCTCTAAATCCCATGATCCTAATGCATCTCATCTCTTTGATAACTAGCCCATTGTAAACAACAGCAATCTGATTTCAAGCTTCATATGCAACCTTCCCACCTTAGGCAGCTAAATGGTATAATAGATAAAGTGCAGGACTTGGAGTCATGAAGACCTGCTAGGTTTTCGACCTTGGGTAAGTCTAATGTTAATGGGATAGAAGATCTTCCTGGCCCATTAATAGGCCTCACATGGAGCCCATTAAGGGAAACTTGCTTAGGGGAGGCTTGCTTGTAAGAAGGCTTTCACACCTTTTGTTAATTTCTAATTAGGCACTGAGTCATGAGGGTTGTAATGCCTTCTGGTTCTATAAAGGGTATATATACTCTGAGGTAGCATTTTGCTTTGGGGCTCACTCATTGGAAGAGTGTTCTTGTGATCTTACCAGATGAGATTCTGGGTTAATTAAGGAACTCCCTCCCCCCCCCCAGCTTTGAAAAATCCAGCTATTGGTGCTTCTCTCTCTGATAACTATGTATGTATTGCCTTAGTCAGACAGGCAGATTTGTTTGTTGATCTGTGCTAGTTTCTCAGTTAGAAGCACTGTCTATTGGTCTTTATTTCTCTGTTTTTATTTTTCTCTGTATTTTCTTTGTTTGTATGTCCTCTGAAGTTCAGGATGCTGACTTTCCCCCTGAACTAGCAAATGTAATTTAAAAGATTGTTGCCCCTTTGAACAGCAGTCTTTCCCAGTAAATCAGATCTAAGAACCTGTGCTAGCAGCCATCCTGGGGATGCCAGCGTGGTTGCTACTACAGTAAGTCACTTAACCTTTCTGTGCCTTAGTTTCCTCATCTATAAAGTAGGGACAATAATGACATCTACCTTACAGGATTATTGTGAAAATCAAATGAATTAACATATGTAAAGTGCTTTCCAAACCTTAAAGTGTTATATAAATGTTTATTGTTATTGTTATTGTTATCATTACTACTATTACCTCTGTCTCAGCTCAGCCAACCATTCTAAAGAATGGACCAGCATCTCTCTTAGACATTTCTCCAGGCCTTCAGCTAAATCACTATAGCTCTTAAAGAATGAACGATGACAGGATATGGTTTCTTTTTATTTTGTTTTGTTTTTGCTTTTTGGAGGGGGGAAGCCAGGGCGATTGGGGTTAAGTGACTTGCCTGAGGTCATGTGGCTAGTAAGTGTTAAGTGTCTGAGGCCATATTTGAACTCAGGTCCTCTGACTCCAGGACTGGTGCTTTATTCACTGTGCCACCTAGGAAGCCCAAGGATATGGCTTCTTAAATTCAACAGGATTATTGTGCTTTTGACAAGGCATCTCTATTGTTCTTCATGCCTTAGAAAGCTATTTCCTTCCAACAAACCTATGAATTATTCTGATCAAGTGTTATTATTTCTATTACACGGATGAAGAAACTGAGACTCATTGAGGGTGTGATTTTAAAATGACAAAGCATTTGAGCTAGAACTAAGAATATAGTATGTTATAGATGAAATAGGAAATAGAAAGTAGAACACAGAATATAAAAGCTGAAAGGGATTGTGGAACATAGCGTATTAGACCTGGTCAGGATCTATAAAACTACTGAGGTTACATCTAAATTGTCTGAATTTGAACATTGTGACTAAATAGGAGTGTATATGTAGAAGAAGGACACTAAGATAATGAGAACACTTTAAAAAAAACTATGCCATAGGAAGACTACAAAAGTATCTGACATCTTTCATACCATCCTTGAACAAGATGAAGTGATACAGGATGCATGGTAGTGGAATCAGATAGAATCAGAACTGGTTGAATATATGAACCTAAAAAGTAGTCCTTAATGGCTTGATGTCATCATATGTGTTAGGTCTCTGTGGAGCATTACAGGGATCCATTCTTGAAACTATGCTGCTTACTACTTTAATAATGACTTGGATAAAAGTATAGATGACATGCTTATCAAATTTGCAGATTAACACAAAACTGAGAAGTATAACTAATATGTTGGATGATCAACACGATCCAAAAGGAGATCTAGAACAGAAAGGGGCTAGAACATTGGGCTGAATCTAAGATGATGAAATTTACTAGAAATAAATAGAAAACTTTATGCTTGGAGTCAAAAAGTCAATTTTAAAAGTACAGATCTGGTGGAGCCAAGATGGTGGCATAGAAGCAGCAAAGCACCGCAGCTCCCACACAAACACGCTAAAAAACTCATAAAATGGGACTCTAAACAGATTTTCAAGCTCCAAAACTCTCCAAAAGACAGAAAGCACATCTGTTCCTACAGGCAGCTCAACAGGCGGGGCTCTTCACAGCAGTCTGGGAGCCGTGCCCTGGGGCAGTCAGGTGGAGCCTTGTCTATAGGAGAGCATATCCGCTGCACTGGAGGCACAGTTACCACATTTATCAGGCCAGAAGAAAAAAAGGCTAAGAGAAAGGTCAGTGGATTTTGCTAACTCGGGAGGAGAAGAGCAGGTCTGGCCAAACTGCTCCCAGGGCAAGGAAGCAGTGGGAGGCAGCTGTAGCAGCAGGAACGGAGTGGCAGCGGCCTCCACTGGGTTGCTTCAGACCCCTCACCCTGCAGATAACAGGGGGCCTGAGACAATCCATCAGGGCCAAAGGCTCTTGCGTTGAGTGGCCTGGATCTGGATCGTGGTCTTGAGTGGTGGTCCTGGGGTGCACTTTCAGTGAGCCAAAGCTGGGAGGGGGGCTGCAGCATCCCACTAATAGCTCTGGCAGCTGTGAGGGCCCCAGCGATTTGGGACAGAGCTTTCCCCCTCCAGGGAGCAGAGTTCCACAGAGCTAAAAAACCAAGCAATTAATAGACTGGCCAACATGAGAAAAAGGAAGCAAGACAGGAACAGCAGTAAAACTCTAGATTCCTTTT
>CM053595.1:76746336-76807416 GCA_028646575.1 Pseudocheirus occidentalis | reverse complement strand
GGAACAGATTGTGGGAGGGGCCTTACAGTGGGATTAATGTTCTGGGCTGGGGGGTAGGGCCAAAAAGGGGAGAAAATTTGTAACTCAAAACCTTGTGGAAATGAATGATGTAACCAAGAAAATAAATTAAAATTTAAAAAAAAGTACAGACCTAAAGAAGGGCAAGGGAAGGAGGGAGATATGGTTAGGTAGCATAGAATAAGGGTCAAGACTAAGATGAGATTGAATAAAGATAAATGTAAGGTCTTTCACAGTTTTAAGAAACTGGCTTCTCAAGTAAAAGAAAAGTCAGGAGTAGGAGCAGCTAGCTAATGGAGTGGCCCTGGAATCAGGAGGACCTGAGTTCAAATTTGGTCTCATACTTGACACTTACTAGCTGTGTGACCTTAGGTAAGTCATTTAACCCCAACTGCCTTGCCTTCCTTCCTTAAAAAAAATCCAGGAGTAGTTATATTGTAATTCATCTGAAAAATATATGGGAATTTTAGTGAAGTGAAACCTCAATGTGAGTCACGATGGAATATGGCAGTCAAGAAAGCTAATGAATAAGCTTAGTCTAATTGAAGAGAGACATAATGTGTCAGACTAGGCAGATGATAGCAAGACTAGCACTGCTGTCTTCTACCCTGATCTACCCAAATATAAAATACTGTGTCCAGTTCTGGGCACTACATTTTAGGAAGGCCATTGGTACTGGAAAACATCCCAAAGTAGGGATACCAAGACAGCGAGAGCTTGAGTACATGTCAAAGGAATATCAATTGTAGAAAATGAGCATATTTAGCTTGAGGATGAGAAGACTTAGGGAGAACATGATAACTATCTTCAAGTATTTGAATGACTGTCATTTGGAAGAGGGATTAACCTTGATCTTTGTGGATCCAGGGGGCAGCACTAGATGCAATGGATGACGATTGCAGAGTTTCATTTCATTTCCACAGAAGAAACTTAGTTCCTAACAAGAAGAGTCCTTTAGAATTAGTTACCTTAGGAGACAGTGAGCTGCTTCTCACTAAATGACTGCAAGCAAAGGCTGAATGGTTACTTTTCAGGGTTGTTATAAAGGGAACTCTTGTTCAGGAGTTTTGAGGTCCCTTCCAGCTCTAAGATCTCCTGATTCAGATGCAATATTAGGGTTGAGACAGACCTTGGACTCATCTAGTCTACCTAATTTACTAAAGAAGAAGCTAGGGCTCAGAGGGGCAATGAGACTTGTCCGAGGTGATGCTAAACTAAGCCATCTCTCCTAATTATATTTCTTTGGTTCATTAATTCATTCATTTAAAAAGTATTTATTAAGCCCCTGTTACACATGGGAACTGAGCTAAGCCCTTGAGTTAGGATGCTGTACTAACACAATGGTAATACCATCATAGGGTTTAGGGTTGGAAGAAACCTTTAACGACCATCTATTTTAATCCTTTTCTTTTAAAGAATGAGAAAACCACAGCTTGATGTGGGGAAGTGACTTGCCAATGCCCTATAGCTAGAAAGCAGCTAAGCCCACATTTAAACTCAGATCCAATGATCAAGAAGAAGAAGAAAAAGAAGAGGGAGGAGGAGGAAGAAGAAGAAGAAAAAGGGAGGGAGGGAGAGAAGGGGAGAAGGGAAAAGAGAAAGAGAGAGAGTAAGAGAGAGAGAGAGAGAGAGAGAGAGAGAGAGAGAGCACAGGAGTGGGTGACTGAGACCTGGGTCCCTAGTACACTGTCCTCATATTTAATAATCCTTTTGCTCAAAAGAAGAAACTTTGCAGAGGAGTCCATTCAGGTCAATTGTCATTGGTCCACTCTTTTCTTTAGGTGCATACATCTCCAGCATGCCTGTTTATACTCTGGAGTTTTTCATGGCTCTACTTTCTTGCTGTTGGAATAATCACAGGTTTTAAAAATAAGAATAGTTACTGCCTATTCTTTTGTGAGCAGGGTGGGAAAAGGTCATTTGGGATATGGTACTTCAAACACTTCAAAGTGTGCATCTTTTACTATAGGTTTAAAGGCAGCTATAGAACAGAAGGGGATGTGTGTCTTATGTGGCCATGATTCTAGACAGTAACTGAAGGAAGCAGGCAGATTGTGCCTTCAGGGAAGGGGAGGGGACAAATCTATTGTCCCCTCCAGCATGCACAAGGGGTGGTGGTGCAGGACTTGTTTTTGGTGTGGGGATGGAATGAGAGACAACCCTAGATCTTTGGAATCAGAGGACTGGAGTTCAAATTCCAGCACTGTTACTTATTACCTCTGTGACTTTAAATCAGTCACTTCTACTCACTCTGTCTCAGTTTCCCCACTCGTAAATATGTGATGTTTGGGAGATATGATTTCTAATGGCCCTTCTCCTTTTCTCCCTCTTGTGATTGACATCGTTATGGCTATAGGCTATAAGCAGGACTCATGATAACTATGAACATTTCTAGAATGCTTTAAAGATTACACAGCACTTGCCTCACAACCTCTCTAATAATTCAGCAACATGGAGTGTGTCACCACCATCTTGCAGGAAAGAAGCTAAGCCTCAAAGCCAAGAAATGGTGCACCTAAAGTCTCATGGAGGGTAAATGGTAGATCTAGGCCTAAGAACTTTGGTTTTTCATAAAGTTCTTAAGTAGAGATCTTCCTCAGACCTCCCGACACTCCTGAGATATAAGAGATGTGAGTACTAAGATCACTAGACCTAGAATCAGAAATCTGGGTTCTTCAACTTGGTAGCTACAAGACCTTAATCTATCTTTCTTCATCTTTTAAACAAGGGAGTTGAACTGGATGATGATTTCCAATTTTCCTTCCAATTGAGCTAGGTGACTGATTACTACGTTTCTATCTAGATACTAAGATTTTGTTACTATCCTCCTCATTTAACAGATTGAAAGAGGAGGGGAAATGACTTGCCCACGGTCCTTCAGTGGCAGATGCAAGGTTGGAATCTTGCCTCTCAGTTTAGAAATTGCTGAGGGGCTTATGACTTCATGCTTCTAAATACAAAGATTCCAAACCCCTAAGAGCAATATGAGATTTTGGTGGGGGGTGGGGTGGGGTAGGGTGGGGAGGGTAAGGGATGTGAGAGTTGTCTGGACTTTTGGCTCCTCTTCCCAGAGAAATGAATTTCATTTACATCATCAATTAAGAAAATTACACTCACTAACTTGCCCAAGCTTGTATCAGAAGTTGTTTGGAAGGGAATAGAAATCTTGATTAACTAGTAATTATTATAGGATTTACTCTAACAGAGAACCAACTCATGGAATCTAACAGAATCTCAGGGGTGAAAAGACCTTCAGGAGTCATCTAATGCCAGTCATACCTGAACAAGAATCTGCTCTAAAAGATCCCCAACTAGATGAACCAGAGGCTATCTCACACCTTTTTGTAAGTCTCCAAAAGCAGTCCATTTCACTTCGGGACAACTCTCAGTTTTGAGAAGTTATTTCTCACACTCTTCCTTTTATTTATATTTATTTATTTGCTTGTCTCTTTCTTTCTTGTTAGTTTTAATATTCACTTTTATAAGATTTTGAATTCTAAAATTTTCCCCTCTCTCGCCCCTGCCCCCTTCCCAAGATGGTGTACAATATGACATAGGCTATACACTTACCATCACATTCAACATATTTCCACATTAGTCATGTTGTAAAAGAAAAATAAGAGCAAAAGGGAAAATCTATAGGAAAGAAAAAAACGAGAGAGAAAATAGTATGCTTTGATCTGCATTCAGACTCCACAGTTCTTACTTTGGATGGCTCACACTCTTACTCATGGTAACTTCTATCCACTGCTCTTAGTTTTGCCCTGAGGTGCCTCAGATATGTGGATACAGTGATCACAAGGACCCTTAGCCTTTTCTTCTTCAGGCAAAATAGCGACAATTCCTTCTGTTAATCCTCACATGACCCAACCTCCAGTCTTCTCTTAGTTTTCTTTGGACCTGCTCCAGACTGTCCCTTAGTCACAGAGTTAGGAGAGATTCCCAAGAGGTTCTATAGTCCAATCCATGCACTCCCAAAGGATTCCCAATGCAATATGCCCAATAAGTGATCATCTAACCCCTGCTTAAAGATTTCCAAGGAGGAATTCACCACCTCTTGAGACAGTCCATTGCACTTTTGAATAGCTCTAATTCCTAGGAAGTTTTTTCTGGTATCAAAATTACATTTTCTTTTTTCTCAACTTTCACCCATTGCTCCTAATTCTGCCCTCTGGGATCAAGTAGAATAAGAATGATCCTTTTATATCAAAGAGTTGTTTGGGGTTTTTTTGTGGGGGAGGTTCCCTTTTGGAGAGGGGAGGGAGGGCAATTGGGTTAAGTGACTTGCCCAAGGTCACACGTGTCTGAGGTGGGGTTTGAACTCAGGTCCTCCTGACTCCAGGGCCAGTATTCCATTCACTGTGTCACTTACCACCCGAAAAAGCAAATTCTAGTTTCCTTTTTTATTTCTTTTTTTGAGGGGGAAGGCAGAGCAATTGAGGTTGTGACTTTCCTAAGGTCACGTACCTAGTAAGTTTTAATATCAAAGAGTTTTTAATCCTTTATGTCACAGCCCTCTTTGGAAGTCTGATGAAGCCTAGTGAAAAGAACCTATTAAAATATATAACACAAAATACATGGGATTATAAAGGAACCCAATTATATTAAAACTCTCAACATATTAAAAGTTTCAAGTTCATAGACCCTTTGAAATCTATGCACAGACCTCCATGGGTCAGTGGGCCCCAGGTTATAAACAACTGTCCCGGGGAAATTGTCCAGTTTTTTTGGCCAATATTTATAGTTGGACAAATCAGCCACAGCATTCACTGTCCACATACATATCATTTGAAGTATTTAGTTAACACTGAAATTCCCTAAGTGAAAAACATTAGACATACTTCCTGATACAGACTCAAACTTGAGGCTAGAAAAGGCCAAGAGGAGACCTCATTCATTTTCTAGTTATTATAAGAAAAAAGCAATTGAGGAGTCATGTTGCTTCTGTCTGGATCCATAATGTTTCCATAGGCAAAGGTTTTCTGGTTAAATCTGATGTTTGAATGTGTTGGACTGCTTTATGTTTTGAGTATTTGTGATCATAGGATGTCAAAGTTGGAAGAGACCTTGGATATAGGTGTGACAGCTGAAATGGAACTCAACTTTTCTCTTCATTTTATATTCTGGAAATGGGTCCAGAAATGGGTCATGTGACTTGCCTGAGGTCACATAAGCAAAAGGATGGTGCTCTTTCTACTACCCTGTATTTCTTCCATATTCATGGAGAAATGGAAAATCCTTGGGAGATAAGCATTTGATTTATGGAAAGCTGGGTTAAAGGCAGGTGTTGATTCCACTCTTCCATCCATGTGGGATCATCGTTAGTCATCTAAGTCCTAGGTAGGGGCATTAGAGAAAGCCTTAGGAGAATCACACCTTCACAAAGACTTATAGAATTGACAGAGAATTTAGTGACTGCTACATCTAACCCCTATCCAAATAAGAAGGCCTATATTTGTGTCTTTATACATTCCATCTATTCCTCCTTCAGTGAGTAGGTGGGTAGGTGGGGGAAGACAAGCAGAGTATTAAATAGAAAGTTGCCCGTGAAGACACCACAAGGGAGGCAAAATCAAGATGGCAGGGTAATGGAAAGAAGTATAGCCTAGCTCCCCCACATATTTCCTCCACAAAGAGCTAGAAAACCCCACAGACCAGATTCTGATGGGGAAATTCAAGAAGGTAATACATAGGAGATGGCATAAGGCTATGTATCCTAAAAAGAAACTGGGAAGCAATCCATAAAGGATTCCACTGATTTGCATTCACCAGCACAAAGGGAATTTCTCATTATAAGAGTTTCCATAATATTGTTGGACTGTGCCTTGGGTACACTGCAGGGAGTGTCAGAAAGAGTTCTGAGCTTAGATTTAGGAGATCTAGGTTTATATACTTTATCTTTGCCACTTAATAGATTTGTGATGCTGAACAATTCATATCCCCCCCTATAAACCTCAATCCAAGAGGTTCAGAATGATAACCATGATATTGCCCAGCATGACTGTGGGCAATTTCTTTGTAAACCTTTAGTTGTTGTTGTTGTTCAGCCATTTCAGTTGTGTCCAACTCTTTATGACCCCATTTGGGTTTTTCTTGGCAAAGATACTAAAATCAGTTTTCCATTTCCTTCTCCAGTTCATTTTACAGATGAAAAAACTGAGGCAAACAGGATTAAGTGACTTGCCCAAGGTCACACAGCTAGTGTATGAGACTGAACTGGAATTCAGGAATATGAGTTTTCCTGATGCCAGGCCTGACATTCAATCTGCTGTGTCACCTACCTGCTCCTAAAACCTTTAAGTACTATATAAATCAGCCATCAGATTTCTTTAGGATCAGGGCTTTTTTGGAAGGGAAGGGCCCTATTATTTAGAAAAGGTAGCACTTTCCTAATTCCCAGGTCTGTGATATTTTACAGTCAACAAAGTGCCCTCCTCAGGATGTAAGTAAGTGCCACTGCTCCATTTTCCAGAAGAGACTAACCCAAAGTTACATATTAGAAAGCAGCAGAACTGGGTGTGATTCTGGTTCTTTTGGTTTTCCAGTGCATTACATTAAATTCATAATGCATCCTTTTTTCTAAAGTCTCACTTAAGATTTTGGAGAGAATTTATATGGCTAGCTTTTTGAGTTCTTTTTTATAACATGCATTTGTTTGATATAAAGCTGCATTTTATTATGAGCCATTACAAAAATCAAGAATCAATAGAGAGAAAATGATCTTATAGTTCTATAGGTTAATGTTGTTTCCATTGGGACAAAATTTATGCATTCATAACACAGATAATGCATATTGCAAAAAAAAGAGTTTTTAATTTGGCAATAAGAGGGTTAAATTGTGGGGATGCTCCAGCATGTTAACAGCATGAACACCAGGTGAAAACAAATGGTTAACAGGCTGCCACTTTTCATCCTCAGGGCTCCTGCACTTTCTTGGCACCACATATGGTGTACACTCTTGGTAAAAGAGCTGAGCTTTAAAGGTCTCTTGCTGATGCTGCGCACACAAAGGGTGGGGGAGGAAAGAAGAGAGAGAAAAAGAAGGAAGAGGAGGTAGAAGATTAAAAGAAAATGAAGGAGAGGGAAGTAAGGGGAAGCAAAACATGGGAAAGAAAAAGAAGAGAAAGAAAGGGAAGAAAAGATAGAGGGGGAAAGAGAAGATAGCAGAGAATTAGAAAGGAAAAAAGAGAAGGGAAAAATCAAAGTAAGAGAAGAGGGAAAGGGAGGGAAGGGAAGAGAAGGGAAAGGAAGGGAAGGGAAGGCAAGGTAAGGCAAGGGAAGGGAAGGGAAGGGAAGAGAAGGGAAGGGAAGGGAAGGGAAGGGAAGGGAAAGGAAGGGAAGAGGAAATTATTTCCTAGAGGGGGTAAAATGAAAAGAAAGCAGTCATAATTAGTTAGAAAATAAGTCAACAAGCATTTGTTAAATACTTATTAGAGATGCCAGGCACTGTGCTATGGGCTCTGGATAGAAAGGCAAAACAAACAGCAAATCAATCCTTGCTCCAAATTTGGAGTTGGAGAACATGTCCCAGCTTTGCTACTCAGTATCTATGCAACCTTGAGAAAGTCACTTCCTCTTTTTGGGCCTCAGTTTCCTTACCTGTAAAATGAAGAGGTTGTCCTAAGAACTCTAAGAACTCTTCCAGCTCTAAATACATGAAAACTAGAAACGCAATAAACTGAAAAATGCAAACTCTGTATACTAAGGTACTACCAAATAGGGCATATAAAGATGGAAAAAGAGGTATTCAACAGACAGAATTCAAAGAAAAGCAGAAGAGAAATTAAAGATTAAAAAATGTAATGAATAAGTTTATATTTATGTTTGCTCTCCCTGGTGCCTACTTTTCTCTTCTGTAAAATGGTGGAGTGGAAGCAATGGTCTCTAAGGTTTCACATTTTATGATGCTATGGTTTCCATGTGGAAGCAGTATGGAATTGTAGTTAGAGTACAAGGCCAGGAGTGAGGAAGACCTGGGTTTAAATCCTACCTCTGCTGAGTAAACCTGGGTAAGTCTATGTGCCTCATACAATTCTCCAGGATTTACCTACTAAGTCATAATCAAGTTGGTGAAGGGAGTTCTCCTGGTAAGAGAAAATTGAAGATTATTTAAATATGATTTCTATAAGGAAATAGACCTTTCGTTTCTAATGAGTTGATCTAATCTGATTGTATAATGTTGAG
Organism: Pseudocheirus occidentalis; assembly: GCA_028646575.1. Lineage (NCBI taxonomy): Eukaryota > Metazoa > Chordata > Mammalia > Diprotodontia > Pseudocheiridae > Pseudocheirus > Pseudocheirus occidentalis. Next base: position 76,799,214 of record CM053595.1, on the reverse strand, counting down.
GAAACTTAGATTTGGGAGATCTTAGTCAATAGTCGATAAAAATTTATTAAGCACATTTACTATGTGCTAAGAGTTAGGGATTACAAATAAGAAAAAGACAGTCCTTACCCATTAGGAGCTTGCAGTTTAATGTAATATAATGACCTTGGTTCATATCTTAGCCCTGGTGTTTACAAGTTATGTATCCATGAACACAGGAAGGAAGGAAGGAAGGAAGGAAGGAAGGAAGGAAGGAAGGAAGGAAAGGAGGGAGGGAGGGAAGGCAAGGAAAGAAGAAAAGGAAAGGAGAGAAGGAAGGAAAGAAGGAAGTCAGGGAGGGGAAAAGAATAAATACTATGTAACTGCAGAACAATCCAATCTGTCTCCTTCCTTTCCCCTCCCCTTCTAGCCCAGACCAAATAAATCATTGAGTCTTTCTACCATGTCTGCTTTTTTTTTTTTTGCTAACAAGCCCTCTGTAACTATATTTGTTTTGTTTTCAGTAACACCCTTCCAAACCCAGCCCTCCACTTCAGATACCTTTCTTCTACTTCCTTATCCTGAACCAGTGCTTGATTATTCCACTTCTGCTATAATATTCTTTTTATTTTTTAACTTTCCTTTGCCTGGCCTAGCTAAGAGTGTAGTTTCCCAGATTCCCTTTTCCCCCTTTCCAGTTCCAAACTTCATGCTTGAATGACCTTCATCTGTGTCACTCCAGTTTCAAGAAATGAAAACTCTTTTATTCTTTCATTTCTTTCTGGCTCTAGGGTATTTATTTCTTCCCATGCAAGCCCAAAATTTATTTCTGTTTTGTCAATGAATCTTAAACAAGGTTATACTTTCAAGGTAAACCTTGGAAATCTCTTTCATTTTTCAGCATGTAATCATTGGATCATCACTAACTCTTTTTAGTGGTTTAAATTTATTTACCTATCTTATATTTCTTTTCTCTACTTTATTTAGATTTCAAAGATCTGTTCAGCTCTGGTTTTCTTAAAAGGAATGTTTAGATTTTATCAATTCTATGAAAAGTCTATTTATCTTTCCTAGAGGGTTATATTTAACATTAAAGAATAAGATCCTTTTTTTTTTCTTTTTGAGGGGGCAAAGTAGGGCAATTGGGGTTAAGTGATTTGCCCAAGGTCACATGGCTAGTTTTAGGCATCTGAAGCCAGATTTGAACTCAGGTCCTCCTGACTCCAGGGCTGGTGCTCTATTCACTGCTCCAGCTAGCTGCCTCTAAGTAATTTTCTTTTGTCTTTCAGTATAGCCTAAATTTTTCTTTTCATTTCTCATTAATGGTGAGTAATTCCAACTGATTCTGACAACAGTGTTTTGGTATGTGATCTGTCCCTTCCTGAATAGTTACAATATTTTCTCTTTGTCCTGGGAGCTCTAGAATATAATGACCACATTTCTATGTGAGTCAAATATGAAGTTTATCTTAGGTGGCAGTATGTGGAATCTATTGGTTTTTTTACCCTCTGGTTCCAATATTTCAGAAATTTTTTCTTTTATAGTCTTTTGAAATATGGTATTCAGGATTTTTGCTTCATCATATTCTGTGTGAGACCTGGATTATCTGAGCCTTATCTTCCAAGTCACTGATTTTTCCAGGACTGAGACCTCAACATTATTCAGTTGTTTTCAGTCACATCTTACTCTTTGTGACCCCTTTTGGGTTTTTCTTGTTAGAGATGCTGGAGTGGTTTGCCATTTCCTTCTCTAGCTCATTTTACAGATGATGAACTATGGCAAACAGGGTTAAGCGACTTGCCCAGGGTCATACAACTAGCAAGTGTCTTAGGCCAGATTTGAACTCAGGAACTCAAAAACTCCTGACTCCAGTCTGGGACACTCTATCCTCTACCTAGCTGCATCCTTGAGATCTTACATACTCCTCTAATTTTGTTTTCTTTTCACTTTAATAATTTTTATTGTATTACTTAATTTTTAGCTTCACTACTTCCATTTTCTATGGAAAGTCCAATACTTAAAAAAAACCTTTCCAGCTTCCTTCTCATCCTCATCTCCCTTCCCCAGTTCTTTTTCTCTATTCAACCATCTTGCCAGGAATCCACATACTATTTTATCAAAGTCCTTCTTAAAATGTCACATCCAGAACTCAACATAGTATTCTAGATGTAGCCTGTCTGGGAGTTCTTATTCCCCTTCATCTAGACAGGATAGTTATTTTTATTAGTACAGTACAAGATTACAGTAGCTCCTTTAACTATTATGTCATGTTGTATGCTCCCTTTAGGCTTATAGTTCATTAAAACTCTTAGATCTTTTTTCATATGAACTGCTTTCTAACTGTGCTTCTAACCCCAAGGGTTTCTTAGTTTTTTTTAAAGCTTTTTAACACAAAATAAAATACCTTACTTTTATTCATATTAAATTTCATCTTTTTAGTTTTGACCCATACTTCTAGTATGTTAACATATTTTTGGATCCCAAAAATATCACTAGAAAAGTTACAATTCAATATATTAACTATATGTTTCAGTTTTTATAATATTTGAAAATCGTTTTCTGTATCTTCATCAAAATAATTAATTTGTCCAAATATAGCCTTTCAGCGCAGCACTAGAAATCTTCCTCCAGATTATCATTCTATTAGCTAACATTCTTTGGGTATGCTTGTTGGACCGTATTGTAAATATTCAATATGGACCATTATACCATATACTAGTATGGTATAATGGAAAGAGAACTATTCTTGGAGTCAAAAACCCTGGGTTCTTTTCTTGGTTCTACCACTTACTGACTTTATGACTTTGGACATTTTTCTCAGCCTCTGTTTCCTCATCTGTAATATGGAGATAAGAATATTTACATTACCTACTTTACAGGGTTATTGTGATTTACCTAGTAGAGGCTTAATACATACTTACCGATTGATTCATAAGCCTTTTGTAAATCATAGTCACCAAATGAATGTTATCAGAATTATTACGTCTATTCCACATTACTCCACCTTGTCCACAAAGCTATTGTAAAGGACTTTGCCAAATGCCTTGCTGAAATTCCAATGCATTATACCCAAAGTATTTACCTGATTGACTGGTCTAGTATCCCTGTCAAAAATAGGAAATGAAGTTGGCCTGTCATAACTTAATGGATTTATTCTTGTTCCTAGCTGTCGCCAGTTTCTTTGCCAAGGAAATATATCTGTAGCAATCTAGAGTAGCAAGACCCAGAAACCAAAGCTAAAATCGTAAACTCTAGCCTTAGGAAGATTGATAAGTATACTGTAAGGAATCTAGAATATCATATTCTACAATTGGTTTTGTATATTTTGAAAATACTTGTTTAGCATCAACTCCAAAATTCCTGTATTTGATCAAAATCTTGTATCATTCCATATTTCCCTATACCTTAAGACCTCTAACCCTGTTCTTTGTCCTCACTGTGACCTGCATTCCCTCTACCCTTCAGTTCTTTCCCAGGCCATTATCACTGCACTCTATACTCTCTTTTCCCATTCCTAGCTTGACCCCTTGGTGAACCAAATCAACTCTACACTTTCCTCTACCCTCAATTCTTCTGCTCCCATTTCCTGTTGTTCATCACACCTTGCTACAACCCTGGATTTCTCTTACCATTCATCTCGATAATTCCTGCTCACATACTGCTGAATGGAATAGGAGAACATCATGAAACCACGCTGCATGGATCTACTACAAATTTGTGTTATCTGATCTCACCTGGAGTCTCACTTCAGCTAAGCAAACATTCTCTTCCTCCCTAATTCATTCACTCTCCACTCTCCACAGCAGAAGTTCCAAACCTTCTGGTCTCTCCTCCCCAAACCCTACAAAGCATTCCTCTCACTGACCTCAGCTGACAATCTATCACATACTTGACTGAAAAAGAAATTGAGAACCTTTCTTGAGTTCCCCTTCCATCATACATCATTTAGATATCTACCTCTATTATCTTTCTCTTACACCAATCTCAGACGAAAAATGAGGAATTGAATTCTTCTTGTGAAAGCAAACCCCTTCTGCATCTGTTCTTGGTCTTTTTTCTCCATCTTCTCTAGCAGATTGCAGCCACTGTCACACTCACTGTCCCCTATCTTCAATATTCCCCTGTATCACTGTTCATTCCCTGCTGCAAACAAACAAACCCAAGTTTTCCCCATTCTTAAAAAAACCCCTCACTTGATCTAACCAACCCCAATAGTTATCATCCTATATCCTTTTCCCTTTCATGGTTAAACTCCTTGGGAAGACTATTTACCATCAGTACCTTCACTTCTCTGTCTTCTAAATTCTTTGAACCCTGGCTTCATCATTTAACTTAAACTAAGCTCTCTAAAGTTAGGAATGGTCTGTTAAGTGCAATGGCCTTTTCTGTTCATTCTCCCTGATCTTTCTTCTGAATTTGATCCTATAACTTGCCTTTTCCTTTCGGAAATTCTCTCCTTTATGGATTTTAATGACACTGCTCTATCTTGGTTCTCTTCATATATATTGGGGCAGCTAGGTAGCACAGTGGATAGAGTGCTGGCCCTAGAGTGAGGAGGACCTGAGTTCAAATCTATCCTTAGACATTTACTAGCTGTGTAACCCTGGTTAAAGCATTTAACCCTGATTGCTTCCTTGAAAAAAAGAAAAAATTCATACTCTTTCTGTATATCTGCCCTCTATTTTGCTGGATTTTCATTCATGTCATACTCACTAACTATGTGTCATACTCACTAACTAAGAATCCCAAGGCTCTGAACTCTCTTCTCTTTCTTATCAACACCATCTCACTTGGTGATGCCCATTAACTCTTACTGATTAAATTTTCACCTCTAAGCAGACGAATCCCAGATCCATATATCCAGCCCTAGTTTCTCTGCTGAGCTACAGGTGCACATCTCCAAATGACTTTGGAAAGTTTTGAACCTGATAGTCTGTATGCATCTTAAACACAACATGTCCAAAACTAACTCATTATCTTTTTCTCCAAAACCCTCTACTCTTACAAACTTCCCTGTTACTTTTGAGGGCACTATCATTCTTCCCTACACCCAGAACAGCAATTTCAATGTCATCCTCACATCCCCACTTCCACTCATCCCAGGTATCCAATCCATTGTCAAATCTTGTAGTTTCTACCCTTACAACATCTCTCCTTTACGTCCCATTCTTTCCACTCATACAGTCATAATACTAGTTACAACTCTAGTTCAGACCTTCATCGTCTCTTGTCTGGTCTACCAAAATAGCTGGTCACCTTTCTTTAAGTCTCTCCAGACTCCAAACCATCCTCCATTCAGGTGCCAAAGTGATTTTTCAAAAGCGTAGGTTTAACCATGTTATCCCCCCAGCCCCCTCCCTACCACACAATGAGATCCAATCAATGAGATCCAGTGACTCTTTCTCACCATTAGGAACAAATAAAAGCTACTTTATATGACATTTAAAGTTCTTCATGATGTGGTTCCTTCCTTCCTTTCCAGGTTTCTTAAAACCTGCTACTCTCTACGAACTCTATAATCCAACTACATTGGCCTCCTTGCATTTCCTGGAAAATGACAGTCCAGCTCCTTTCTCTGTACTTTTGCCTTGACTGACTCCTATACCTGGAATTCTCTGCCCCACTAGTTCTCCTTCTTTGGCTCCTTTTAAGACTCAGGTCAAAAAATCTATCTTGAGCAGGAAGTCTTTCCCAGTTCCTCAGCCTTTAATGGCTTCTCCTTTAAGGTTATATTTTATTCTGCATATATCATGCATGTATCTAGTTATCTACATGTTATCTCCTCCCTTAGAATGTGAGCTCCTTGAGGGCAGGGTCTGGTGTGGCTTAGTTTTGGTTTGGTCTGATTCTTTTGCCATTCTATTACCAGGGCTTAGTACAGTGTCTGGCACATAGTGTTTTATAAATGTCTGTTGACTGACAGAGTGACTAAATGGAATATGCTTTGATATAGTCTTTTACTTTCAAGAGGGTATCATATAGGGTTTCATGGCACATGTGCCATATTTCTCATTTAAGACTTGGCAACTGACAGTATTGTTATGTGTGTCAGAATTATGTGTGTCTGCCACACTAGGATCCTTGTAAGAGCACGTTCTGTCAAACTTTCACTTTGTCTTCCTTGGCTCTCTGTCCTGACTGTGGTTAGAACACTGACCTGGATTCTGACCGCTTCATTTTTACTTTCCCCTTCTGGTTCTGACCCCAGACAAACCACTCTTCACAATATATAGCTGATTCCCAGATACTGGCTCTTTGGATGGTAACCCTTTCTTGACATATTGGCTTACTGAATGGGACACTTTTAGTATATGTATCAATACACAGACTACTTAAAGACTCTTCACCTTTTAAGTGAATTTAAAATTTTCATTGTTCTCTATTTCTGTTTTCTGTTTAAAATTTTTGACAGATATATGTTGGGCCATCTTGATGTCAACAGACAACATATTAAAGGACAATTTATAGGCTAATATTTGTGGCAAAGTATTCATTCTATTTGCCTCCTACTCACATAGGAAAAGGGTTATAGTAGGAATACTAAGGAGAACAATTATTTGGGATTCTAGATGTGATTAGAAAAAATGATTGTTTGCTTTAGCTTCAGGACAAGATAGAATTGAATAGGGAAAGTTGGAGAATAGTTAAAAATTACTGAGAAAGGTACCAAATTGTACCTAGCAACCCTGAAGAATAGTGTTTAGACAATCCAAAGACTGAGGATTTGAAATAAAGCAAAGTTAACTAGATAGGCAATAGAGTGTTATATAAAAAGACTTAGAATCTCTTCCTTTCTAGACAGCATTTTAAAAAGAGAAAGCATCTGGATTTCTGTAACAAATGCTAGAGATGGAATGAAGGAAAAGCGAGGTAGAAAGGCTAAGCTTTAACCATGTCAGTAGTTCTTAAAGAACTTCTTAGGTGTTATTCATAGGTCACTTAGCCCCCGTATGCCTCAGTTTTGCTGCTTAACCTCATAAATTGGGCTAATGATATGAACCTACTTCACAGAGGTGTTGTGAAGATTAATTATGGTTTGTAAAGTTCTTTGAAGGTGAAAAGTACTTATTATGGTGAGACACAGCTTTCTTCATGTCTTCTTTTCCTTAGTACTTCCCCTTCTCTTTTTCTTTCCTTCGAGGTGCCCCAACATGGGAGGTACACTTTACCCTGAAACATCCAGACTTCCTGTTGAAAAGTTAAGAATCAGGAAGACTCATGCTTTCAATACAATGAATGAAGCCCTCCCTGAAAAATCTTATTACTTAAGCTACTTCTTCACTTCAAAATCAACCAAACTACTTAAAAAAACAATTTGAAAGAAATACATGGTGTGTTGGGAAAAAATAATCAGTTTTGCCTCTGAGCCTCGGTCTCCTTATCTGTAAAATGGGGATTGTTCTCCTTCTGACTACATGAATGCAAAAGTTTAATAAATTGTAAATTATTGTTTATAGATTCAGCTCTTACATTTTCTTTCCAAACTAAACCAACATTACCAAATTCAATTATTCACATCGATAGAAATTTGATCCTCTATCCTATTCTCAAATTATATACATATGAAGTGGTGATAATTTGCTTGAATTGTTTTTTTTCATCTGGCAAAAGACATTTGCAAAAAAGTTTTCAATCACATTGGAATATGTTGAGCATAAATTCACATGCAAGTAGTTTCAAACCATTAAATTTTGGGATTTTAAAACCAGAAGGGAACTTAGAACATAAGATGTTAGAACTGGAAGGGCCTTTGGAATTCATCCAATCCTACTTTGTCATTTTAGAAATAAGCAAACAGAAGCCTAGAGAGGTTAAAGGATGTTCCTGTGGCCATACAATTCCCACTGTGTTGGCCTCCTCTTGCCTTTTTGACTGGACAGAATTTGAGCACTTGAATTTTGCCCAGCTGGTTTATTATTATTTTTCCTCTTTGGATCTTATTTAGCCATCTAGTAGACAGAACGGGAGCCTATTTGCTAGCATGAAAAAGTCAAAAGCAATAAAGGAAAAAATGAGAAAAATAGAATATTGGATCTCAGCAATATCACTGCTCATAGAGAAACTGAGTTGTTTAATTCCACATTTCTACATTATGTTGACATTCCATATGCTCAGAGTTTTCATTTCCGGGTGATAATAACACTTGGTTGTCCAAATGAAAAGCATGCTGGAGAAGTGTGCTTAGTGACATTATATAGTAACAACAACAACAAAAATGCTAAGGCTGATGACACGATAATGGTAGTTCCTTAATGAAAGACACAGTTACACTTTTTTTCTTTTCAGTTCTTTCTTTTTAAAGTTTAAAAAAATTCCCATACTATGAACTTAACAAATGTCAACAAAGATAAATATTTTAATATATAAAAAACAGAAAAAAGAATTCTATGTGAAACCATGAATATTACATATATCTTTCATAAAAGTACAAATAAATTTTAACATTATGGTACCAAAACTTTCATGGTTGACCATGTTCTCTTTTGAATTTCCTTCTGCTCTCTTCCATGTATTTTAAAAATGTTTCATTGATGCTCTTTTCTTTTTTTTTTCCAAAATTTTATTTTAGACTCAAATGCCAGAACACAGAGAATAGAGAAAAGAAACAAAAACATATCATAAACTTAAATACAAAGTTAGATGCTCTTTTCTTTCCTTTCTTTTGCATTATTTTCATCATTCATCCATTCCTCACCCACAACTCTCTCCCACAAATATAAAAACCCTCCATTAAAAAAAAGTATAGTTAAGCAAAACAAATTCACACATTCATCATGTCTGAAAATGTGTGTCTCATTCTGCATCTGTAGTCTGTAATCTCTTTGCCAAGAGTTAGAAGGCGTGCTTTATTATCGGTCTTCTGGAGTCAAGAATAATCATTGCATTGACCAGAATTCTTAAGCCTTTCAAAGCTGCTTTCCTTTGCATTATAGTGGTCAATAAATTGCTCTCTCAGTTTTGCTCATCCATCAATTCTATAAAACTTCCTTTGTTTCCCTGACCCTTTCTTCATGTCTTATGGCATAATAATTTTCCATTATATTAATATATCATAATTTGTTCAACCTTTCTTCATTTGATGGGTGCCCACTTCATTTCTAGTTCTTTGATACAGCAAAAAGTATTTCTATATGTATTGTTTTTACACATGACTTGTTGCCTTCTGTTTTTTGACCTCAGGATATATACAGATAAGATTTTTAAAATATAGTTCCTCGTTACTTTCCAGAATGTTTGAATTAATTCACAGTTCTACCAATGGTGTCTGGCCTACGTTGATCCCTCCAACAATTGTCATTTTCCTTTTTGGGGGGTCATTTTTACCAATCTGATGGAAGGAAGAATCTTAGAGTTGTTTTAACTTATATTTCTCTTGTTATTAATAATTTGTAATTTGTTTCAAATGATTATTAATAGATTAATTTTATTCTTTTTAAAACTTCTTGTTTGTATAATATCACCATTTATAAATTGGGGGAATAGCTCTTGTTCATATACCTTTCAATCAATTGCTTATTTGATATCTTGTATATCAGACTTTTGTCAGAAATTTCCTGTAAAGATTTTATCCAGTTAATTGTGTCCTTTACAATTTTACATAATCAAAATCATTTGTTTTATTTTTTATGATCATTTCTATATTCTTGTTTAGTTAAGAATTCTCTGCCTAGCAATAGTTGTGAAAGTTATTGCTTTTCTTTTCTAATTCCTTTATGATATAACCTCATATATTTATGTCATATATTCAGAGGTGTTGTGAGGCTCAAATGTGATAATAGATATAAGGCACTTTGCAAATCTTAAAGAATTCTATAAATGACAGTTATTTAATGATTACTATTATAATTAGCCCACAGTCACTGAGCCTCCAGGCTGGTGATGGTTTTTTTCCTTGAGCCTTCTACTGCACTACTGCTGAGCTCAAACAATATTTATAGAACAATACAGGAGTAGGCTCATAAATGTTTAAAAACCAGGCTTTCCAGAGGAAAAAAAATGTATATACATGCTTTTCAGTTTAATCTGTTTTGTTAACACTTTATTAAGTTTAGATAATCAACAAAGCAATTAATCAAACTCGGATTGTAGCAACTATTGATTTCTGAGGTATAAATATTTATAATAAAATTTAACAACTGGCTCTTGCAAGCCAGTTTTGTCCCCAGCATACCTCTGCACATATTCATTTAGAGTTTATTGTTATATGTTGTATGAAATGCTGGTCTAAACCTAACTTTTGTCAAACTACTTTCCCATTTTCCCAGAAGTTTTTTTTTAATTGATTAGTGAGTCCTTACCCCAATACTTGGTGTCCTTGGATTTATCAATTACTATTCAACTGTATTTGATTGCTTCTAGGTCTTGTGCACTTAAACTGCTCTATTGATCACCTTTCCTATTTTTAATGGTAATAGGTAGTAACAGTAATGGGGCAAGTAGGTGGTGTAATGGATAGAGCACCCAGCCTGAAATCAGGAAGATCTGAATGAAAATCCAGCCTCAGACACTTATTGGCTATGTGATCCTGGGCAAGTCATTTCACCCAGTTTGCCTCAGTTTCCTCATCTATAAAATGAGCTGGAGAAAGAAACCACTCCAGAATCTTTGCCAAGGAAACACCAAGTGGAGTCACAAAGAGTCAGGAATGACTGAACAAAACCAATAACAGTGAAAAGTAGACTTGATGATTATTATTCTGTAGGATCTGGTGATGCTTGCCCCCCATTCTTTTTTTTCTTCCTCCAGATGAATTTTGTTATTATTTTGTCTAGTTTTTTTTTTTGCTTTTTTTTTTTTTTGCTTTTTTTGGAGGGCAGTTGGGGTTAAGTGACTTGCCCAAAGTCACACAGCTAGTTAGTGTGTCAAGTGTCTGAGGCCGGATTTGAACTCAGGTCCTCCTGACTCCAGGGCCGGTGCTCCACCTAGCCGCCCCTATTTTGTCTAGTTTTAAAAAGGAAACTTTTGGTGTTTGTTTAATTTGATACTGAATCTACAAATAAATTTAGATAATGTTATAATTTTTATGATACTGCCAAATATATCAATTATGAGTAATTAAGACTTCTCCAATTATTTGTATTTCTTTTTTTAAAATAGTGTTTAGTTGCATTCATATAATTCCTGTATATGTTTTGGTGATGATATCACTTAGTCTTCATTTAAGTTTGAATTTTTCTTCGTATATTCTTTGTTTATTGTCATTTTTATTGTATTGTGGTCAGTTAAAGCTATGTTTAATATTTATGCATTTCTGCACTTGTTTATTACTTTTTATGCCTTGGTACATGGTTAATTTTTTATAAAGATACTATGCAAAGCATAGCACACACACACTCCTTTCAATTCCCATTCAGTATCAACAGAGACCTATCTTATCTGACTTTTGTAAAGTTATATTCAGGCTCCTAACTTCTTTCTAGCTTTTCTTTTGGTTAGGTTTGTTTAGGTCTAAAAGAGATGTGTCAAGTCTCAAATATTATAGTTTTGTGGTCTATTTCCTCTTGTAATCTGTTTTTCATTTAAGTAGGTAGATGCTATGTTGTTTTGGCATATATGTTACCTACTGATGTTTCATTATATATGGTGCCTTTAAGCATCATGTAGTTTCCTAACTTATCTTTCTTAACCATGTCTATTTTTATTGTTGCCTATCTGAGATCACGGCTGCCACACCTTTAAAAAACTTTCCTGAGGCATAATAAATTCTGATCCAACCTCACTTTAACTCTGTGTGAATCTTTATGTTTCAAGTGTGTTACTTGTTAACATACTGCTAGATTGTGTAGTCTAATCCAATTTTCTAATTTCATCCATTTTATGGGTGAGTTCATCCTATTCATACTGATGGCTATGATTATTAGTTTTGATCATATTCTCTTAACTTTTATTCTTATTGCTCCTCTTTCACCCACTTACAAAAAGAAGGTGGGGAAAGAAAAACAATGTGATCAGTGATAGAAATCTAGAAATTAAATGCTCTGATCTGACTCCTTTGTCCCTCCTTCCTTCAACTAATTTAGAGAGAACTCACTAGTTCTAATACATTTTTCTGCTTTTTTATTTTCCCTTTTATGATCAGCCTTCCATAGTTGAAGTTTCCTTAGCTTGTGAATCTTTCTTTTCCAACTCCATCATCTCTCTTGAATCCTCCTTTCTTTGTTCCTCACAATTTCCATCTGAAATGTAAAACATTTCTGTACCAAACTCTGTGTATTCAACCTTTCTTTTCTTAGTTCAAAGTGAAGTTCAGCTTCCTCTTATCTCCTGATTATCCTTATTCCTGATTCTTCATGTTTATATATTCTTCTTCTCTAGAACTCCAATAATTATGAAAAATTAGTTCCTCTTCACTTTCTCTTTTCTTTAAGGATTTTTGCATTTAATTTTAATTTTATTTTTTTAGTTACATGTAAACAATAATTTTTAACATTTGTTTATTTTTCAAATTTTGAGCTCAACATTCTCTCCTTCCCTTTCTTCTTCCCCTTTCCCTGACTTTAGAAGGCAAGCAATTTGATATAGAATATACATGTGCCATTATGCAAAATATTTCCATATTGGCCATATCATAAAAGAAAAATGCAGAGAAAAGAAACCAAGAATAATAAAGAAAATAAAAAGTATGCTTCAATCTACTTTCAGATTCCATCAGTTCTTTCTCTGGAGATGAATAGCATTTTTCATCATGAGTCCTTTGGAATTTTCTTGAATCAATGTATTACTTTTTTTTTTTTTTTTGCTTTTTGGAGGGCAGTTGGGGTTAAGTGACTTGCCCAAGGTCACACGGCTAGTTTTTTTGTATTAAGTGTCTGAGGCCGGATTTGAACTCAGGTACTCCTGACTCCAGGGCTGGTGCTCTATTCACTTCACCACCTAGCCGCCCCAAATCAATGTACTACTGAGAGTAATACAGCTGATCATCATACAATATTGCTGTTACTGTATATGATGTTCTCTTGGTTCTATTCATTTCATTTTGCATCAGTTCCTGTAAGTCTTTCCAGATTTTTTCTGAAAGCATCCTGCTCATCCTTTCTTATAACACAGTGATATTCCATCATAATCATATACTGCAACTTATCTAGCCATTCCTCAGTTGATGGGCATTTCCTCAGTTTCCAGTTCTTTGCCACCACAAGAAAGAGCTGTTGTGGATTTTTTTTACATATAGATCCTTTTCCTTTTCAAACTTTGCTCTCTTTGAGGTATGGACCTAGTAGTTGTTTTATAGCCCTTTGGGAAAAGCTCAAATTGCTCTCCAGGAAAGTTGAATCAATTTACAATTTCACCAATAGTACATTAATGTTTCTTATTTTTTTGCATTCACTCCAATATTTGTCATTTTGCTTTTCAGTCATATTAGCCAATCAGATAGGTGTGCGGTGGTACTTAAGAGTTGTTTTAATTTGTCTTTCCCTAATCAATAATGATTTATTTTTTTCATATGACTATAGACAGCTTTGATTTCTTCTGAAAACCACCTATTCATATCCTTTGACCATTTATCAATTGGGAAATGACTCATTTTCTTATAAATTTGACTCAGCTCTTTACATATTTGAGAATCTGGCTTTTATTAAAGAAATTTGCTTTAATAGTTTTCCCCAGTTTCTTGCTTGCCTTCTCATTTTGGCTGTACAAACTTTTTTTAATTTGATGCAATAAAAATTATCCTTTTTATTTCATGTGATCCTCTCTATCTCTTGTTTGGTCATATGTTCTTCCTTTATCCATATATTTTACAGGTAAAATATTCCATGCTCCCCTAATTTGCTTGTGGTTTTGGTTAAATCATGTACCCGCTTTGACCATATCTTGGTATACAACATGAGATATTGGTCTATATCTAGTGTCAGTCACACTGCTTTTCAGTTTTCCCAGCCATTTTTGTCAAATAGTGAGTTCTTGTCCCAAAATCTTAGGTCTTTGAGTTTGTCAAATGCTAGATTACTATGGTCACTTATTATTGTGCATTGTGTACCTAATCTATTCCACTGATCCACCACTGTATTTCTTAGCCGGTATAAGATTGTTTTGATGATTACATCTCTGTAATACAGTTTGAGATCCTGTACTACCAAATAAAATTCCCTCACTTTTTTTGATTCCTTTGATATTCTTGATCTTTCATTCTTCCAGAGGAATTTTGCTATTGTTCTTAAATCTATTATTATTATTACTTTGATTGGTTTAGCACTGAAGAAGTATATTATTTTAGGTAGAGCTGTCATTTTTTTATACTGGTTTGACCTACCCATGAGCAATTAATATTTCTTCAATTGTTTAGATCTGACTTTGTGTGAAAAGTGTTTTGTAATTTTGTTCATATAGTTCCTAGGTTTGCATTGGCAGGTAGACTCCCAAGTATTTTATATTGTCTACAGTTATTTTAAATGGAATTTCTCTTACTATCTCTTCCTTTTGGACTTTATTGGTAATCTACAGAAATGCTGATGTTTACATGGTTTTATTTTATATCCTGCATCTTTGCTGAAGTTGTTAATTATTTCAACTAGTTTTTAAATTTATTTTTAAGGTATTTCTTAACAAAGGAAAAAGCATTCCTTTTTCTTACCCTTTTATATCTTATTGTAAAAACAATAAAACAGAATAACCACTCCTAGGCCTGTGTTTATCTTTCTTTATTCCTTCTGTTACCCTTGAAAATAGGGAGATTCTAAAAGGACCCTTGCCTCTTGTTTTCCTACAAAACTATAGGTACTTCATTATCATTGAACCCCTTCCAATTCTTCAGATGTATTTACCTTTCTAAGTTTATCTTGTCTCTTTTATTTGTGTTTCAATAATTCCACCTAGTGCTGCTCTTTTCTTCACTAATGCTTGAAGTTCCTCTCTCCTGTAGCAAAACCCTTTTTCTCTCATAAGAATATACTTAGTTTTGCAGGATAAACTATTCTAGATTTTGAGTTTTTTTCTTGTGTTTTTGAATATTATATTCCAAAACTGTCTTATAGTAGCTGTGGCAAAGTTTTGTGTTTTCCTGAGTGTGGTTCTTTGGTACTTGAACTTTTTTGTCTACTTTGGCTGTTTTTCTCTTTAAATTAGAAGTTCTGTATTTTGGCTATGGCATTAGTAGATATTTTCACCTTGGATTTCTTTAAAGTGTTGTTTTCTTCAGTCAGGTTGTTGACTCTCTTTTCATGATTTTCTCGCATCATTCTCATTTCTCTTCCCAATTTTTTCTCCACTTCTCTTGTTTGGTTTTCAAAGTCCTTTTTCAGTTGATGCTTCTAGGCATTCTTCAAGTGTCTTGGAAGCATTTGGTGTGGGAGTTCTGACTGGGTTGTCTTCGTCCCGTTCCATGCTTTGATCCTTTTTGTCCACAAAAAAGGATTCTAGAGTTGTATTGCTGTTCTTATTTTGCTTCCTTTTCTTCATGTTGGCCAGTCAATTAATTGGTTGGGTTTTTTTTTAGCTCTGTGAAACTCTGCTTCCGGGGGGGAAAGGTCTGTTCCAAATTGCTGGGGTTTTTGCAGCTGCCAGAGCTATTGGAGGGTGTTGCAAGTCCCCCCAGCTTTGACTTGCTGAAAGCGCACCCCAGGACCACCACCCAAGACCACAATCCGGATCCATGCTGCTCAATGCAAGAGCACTTGGCCCTTATCAATCAATTCAGCCGCCCTGCTGAGTCCACAGACCAGGGGCTCTGAAGCAGCCTGGTGGGGGCCGGAGGTTCCAGCAGTTCCCTTCCCCCACTGCTTCCTTGCCCCAGGGGCAGATTGGCCAAACTGCTTTTCCTCCTCCAAATTTAGTTTCAAAGTTTCACTTTCACTAACTGTCTCTGATCCTGGTTTGCTGGATTTAAAGATCCCCTCAGGCAGGTGCTTTAGATCTTCTCTGAAGTAGACTCAAGCTGCGGCTTGGGAGGCTCATCTCCTCCTGGCCACCGTGGGGCCTGGCCTGGCTGTGGCTGCGGTTTGGGGCTGGGCTGGTCTTATCTCCCTGCCAGCCTGCTGGATGAACCCCTCCTGCTACTGCCCCTCTCCAATCCCTGTTTTTCCTGCCTTGGTAGATATGGAGGTGCTGGAGGCTGTAGATCTTCTCTCCTGAAGACTGGCTGCTGTGCGGCTCTGCTCTGCTCAGCTCAGCTCCTTCCTACCGCCCTGGGCCTGGCCGCGGACTTGGCTTCAGGCTGGGCCGGCCTCTGCTCCCAAGCTACCTTCAGCGAGAGATGTGTTTTCTGTATTTTTGTGAGTCTGAGAGTCCCAGACTTTGTCTGAGGTCATATTTTATGGGTGTTTAGGGTGGTTGTGTGGGAGCTGCAAAGCCTTGCTGCTTCTACATCGCCATCTTGGCTCCGCCTCACCTTGGATTTCTTTTAGGAGATAATTTATGGCTTGTTTCTATTTTCCCTTTTCCATCTCATACTAATAAAGCTGAAGAGTTTTCTTTCACAATTTCTTGAAATATGCTACTCATGTTTTTGTATGGTCATGGTTTTTAGAGAGGTCAGTCAGTGATTCAAAAATTACCTATACCTGACCTGTTCTCTAGGAAATTTGTTTTTGATGGTAGAGATTTTACATGTTCTCATTTTTTGGTCTTTTGTTCTTGATCTAATATTTTCTGTCGGTCCATTCTGTATTTCAGGGAGTCTACTACTTGGGTAAAGTTTTCCATCTTCTGTTTTTAAGGTATTTATTCTCTTTCCATTTTTTCAGAGAGTTCTAATTTCATTTTTTAAAATTCTTGCTTTATTTCTTCCAGCCATTCTTGGAGTCCTTGTGGCTAATGCATGGATTTCTCAGTCTCTGGAATCATTCTCTTCTGGGTTAATGCCTTGGGCTTCTTTTAACCCAACATATTTCTTCATTGTATTTGGAGTTCTTTATGCTTCTTCCTCTATTCAGCCTCAGTCCCTGGACTGTGACTGTGATAAGGTCAGGTTCTACCCCTTCCCACACTCTTGGATTTGGTGGTAAGCTTGGTTTTGTCCTCTCTGTGAATGTCACTGTTTCTTCCATTCTGAATATAGTTATTTCATTTAGTCCCTACCCTCTATGTATATTTCTGGTTTTCACTTCCATCTCTTGGTGCCCAATAAAGATACTAGAATTGACCCCATCTCCTTCTCCTTATACAATAATCAACTGGGACTTTGCTTTGTCTCCAGCTACTTCCTTCACAATTTACATCTAAATGTTGGAGAGCATGTCGGCCTCAGGCCTTGGGCACAGCAATAATCATGCCTCTTATTGTGATTTCAACAGGATTGCTAGCTACAGGCTTCCTGAAGGTCCCTAGGGGAGTATGTGCTGCCTGGCCCTATTTCCTTACCCAGTGACCTGTGAGGGATTGGCTCTGCTCTGGCTCCTATAGGCCAAGGTTGGGATCTTGCTGACTTTAGGCTCCATTTACCAGAGATTACATTGGCTTCTGCCCCTCCCAGAGCATCCCTGCTCTGCTAGCTTTAGGATTCTGTCTATTATCTTGTGCAGTCCTGAACTGGTTGTAGGAACTTACTGAAGTTCCCCTTTAGTCTTCTTGTTCATTTTTTTTTAGTTTTTATTTTTATTTTTTGCTTTTTGGAGGGCAATTGGGGTTAAGTGACTTGCCCAAGGTCACACGGCTAGTTTTTGTGTTAAATATTTGAGGTCAAATTTGAACTCATGTTCTCCTGACTCCAGGGCCAGTGCTCTATTTACTGCACCACCTAGCCACCCCTTCTTGTTCAATTTTTTTACCTGGCACTCTTTTCAGATCTTTATTAGAATGTTTGTCTGGAAACCTGGACTGTTCTAGAAGGTATCACATCACCATTTTAAACACAAGTCTACTGTTACATTGTTATATTTTATATTTTAAGACCCTGCCAGCTTTGGCAATCTATGTTATGTGCTAATGAATAGTTCATTATAAAAAGTCCCCATGTGAACATAGCCTTCATTTCTTTAACAATTGATAAATGAAATTCATTTTGGAGATTGTATTTTGCGTGGATGTTTGTTTGACTGTTGGAAATATGTGTCCAAATGTAGTGATAATTAAAAAAAAATTTAAAGGAAGGCCTTTTGTTAGCAACAAACACACCATGATTGCTTTAAATGATTGTTCTTGGAAGTCTTAAGAACCTTTTCTTTTTTGTTCTTTTTTTTTAAGTTTTAGAGGTAGGATTTTAATTTGGTTCTTCTTGATTCCAGATTGGCCAATATTGGCCTCTACCAATAACAGTACCCAAAAGAGTTTGGTTTTGATCAGGCTAATTCATAAGAAATTTAGTAAATTAATCTGTAATTAAAGGTTATAGAAACCTTTGTATTTCAGACGTACAAATTGCAGCCATAAAAAAACAGATAAGGTACCATTTTGGTACAGTTAAAGGAACATTTGTTATTTCCTTTACTGCAATCTCAGAATTTTGTTAATGTCATTTTTTAAAATTTTAATTTACATATTTGCTTTTAGTTTACAACATCCAGTTCCTCAGTCCCTTGAGTTTCAAATTTTCTTCTGCTCCCTCTCCTCCCCACTCCCCCCATGGCAGCATGTAATCAAATATAGGATCTACAAATACCTTCACAGTAAACGTTAGTCAAGTTGTAAAGAAGGATCATAACCGATGGAGTGAACAATGAGAAAGAAGAAATAAAACAAAACAAAACAAAAAAGAGAGAGAGGGCAAGTAGTTTGCTTCCATCTGCATTCAGACTCCACAGTTCTTTCTCTGGATATGGATAGCATTTTCCATCATGAGTCTTTTGGAGTTGTCTTATAACCTTGTGTTGTTCAGAGGAGCCTAGTCTATCAAAGTTAGTCATTACACATACAATATGTCTGTAATTGTGTACAAAGTTCTCCTGGTTCTGCTCTCCTCACTCAGCATCAGTTTATATGTCTCTGCAGGTTGTTATGAAGTCTCTCTGCTCCTCATTTCTTATAGCACAACAGTATTCCATTAAATTCATATACCACAACTTGTTTAGCCATCCCCCAATTGATGGTCATTCCCTTGATTTCCAATTCTTTGCCATGACAAAAAGGGCTGCTATAAATAATGTTGTACATATGTGTCCTTTTCCCACTTGACTCCTATGAACTCTTTGGAATAAAGCCTTAAAAGTGGTATTGCTGGGTCAAAGGGTAAGAACCTTTTTTTGGACAAACTAATATCCAAAATATTTTTTGGAGGGGGAAAGGCAAGGCAATTGAGGTTAAGTGACTTGCCCAAGGTCACACAACCAGTAAGTGTGTCATGTGTCTGAGGTTGGATTTGAATTCAAGTCCTCCTGACTCCAGGGCCAGTGCTTTATTCACTGTGCCACCTAGCTGCCCCCAAAAGATATTTTGTGCTCTAATATCCAAAAGAAAAGAAACCCAGAAATTTAGCATTCCCACCAAACATAGCTAAGGCAAACCATAGACTATTGGAGGGAACTTAAAACATGTGTTAAAATTATATACTTTTATAGCTGAAAGGGGTCTTAGATTCATATCTAGCAATACCACTCCTATCTCCTAACTTTTCCAATAAGAAAACTGAAATCCAGGCTGCTTATATGATCTGCCCAAGGTCAAAGATCTAGTTATTATGAGATATGGAATTTGAACTCAGGGCTTCTGATTTCTAGTCCAGCATTGAGGTTGAAAAAAAAAAGTCAGTGTACCAGATGACTCAAGATTGAAAAGAAATCATATGCCTGGCATATGTTCTCTGAAAGCATTTGTTACAATTGCATGATGATGGTGTAAGGTTTCAGATATTAAAATGGTTAAAGAGGAAAACAATATGTGAGAGTGAAAGATGGAATGAGAACAAAGTAAGCTTCAACCCTGTCATCACCTGACTATACCACAATTCCTTTACCTTCACTTTTCCAAATTTTATACCAATTTTCCAAACCTGAGTTTATCTAAAATGGACCAGATTATTTCCTTGCTTACACCTGGAAGCATGGCACATTTACCCCTTTGTAATGCTAGGGAGGATAATGGTAAAATTTTCCTTTTAGGTTGGGAGAGGGGAGGAGAGAGAAATAGGAGCAGGATAAGAAAGGGTGAAGACACGATTTCTGAAAGGAATCAACTGTTCTAGGTATTTAATTTTCATCTGTTTTGCACACTAAGTGGTACAGTGGAAGGAACAATGGATGGGGAAATAGGAGCCATAGATTCTGTTCTTGGATGTGCTATAGAGTGGCTGTATAGCTTCAGGAAAGTCCCTTCAACATTTTATTTATTGGTTCTAAATTCCCTTCCAGCTCTAACATTCTACATTCTATGTTTCAGGATCCCTTCTACCTCTAACATTCTATGATTCTGAGAAAAAAGTCAAAGAGATAAAGAAAACCTGCTTTACAAATTTATAGCCAAAATTTAAAACAATATACTTGAATGATAGCAGAAGTAATGCTAGTCTGTATAGAGAGAAAGAACTACAGACTTGTGATTATATTCCTCTTGGGAATAATACAAGTCAGTCTCAATTGAGCTGAAGTTTAGGTGAAAGAAGGCTTGGTTAACCTACATAGCACAAGCTGGTTTACTATAGTCTTTCCTAGGAATCCTGGAGAAAACTGCCTCTGTTAAGGAGATCCTAACAGAGTGCAAAGTAAATTTAAATGGTAATTGAAAATTTTACCAACAGAACTGAATGGTAAGTTACCAATAACTAATTTCTATATAAACCCATGTAAGGAATCATTCAACACATTGAGCTATGGGAATATCTCTTATAAATAGTCATTGTTAGCTCAGAGTTTTCTGTGCAAAAGATAGAGAACTGAAATGAAAGGAAAGTTGACCAGAGAGGCAGTGTAGTCAGAAGATGTTGACTGGAGTCTTGAGGGCTCTATCACTTATTAGCAAAGCCACTTCCCCTACGGGAAGTGCAAAATGGAGATAATAATATTTGTTCTATAAGTTTGGTACCAAAGAAGCTATAAAAGATAATACTCCATTTGTAAAGTTGAGGGGGGCAGGGAACCACAGGAGTAGAACACCACATAGATTATCAGATTTTTGCATTGATAAGTTTTATCAATTTTCTCATCTTCCTCTTTTCTTCAAAAAATTTTTTGTTATAAAGAATAGCTCTCTGGAAGATAAAAGAAGGGGAAATAGGCAACATAAAACCCAAATATGTGTAAAATATTTTAATAGGAATATTTTTTCTACCTAATCCACAGGGCTATTGCTATGGGATGATGCTTCAAAGGAGCAGCAGGCGCAATATACATGCTAGCTCTTATTTAAGGCAGGATTGAATTCTTACTCATCTTTGTATTCTGTGTACCCTTAGTCCACTACCTAGTACTTCCCATGTAAGGAGACCATTAGTAAATGCTTGATACTGGAATGGATGAATTTTATACTTGGAAAGCTCTTTGATCTCACCAAAATGGTTGCCCTATCCACTGCAGTATTCAAACTGCTCTCCAACCATACCTTCTCATTTTTTTGAGTCTTGTCCATGCATTTCTGTATATCTTCCAAGAAGAATGACCTGATGCACTTGAGGTCCACTTCTTTTCATGTATTGTGGACATTAGTATGTCACTTGAGCTATCCATCTATTATTCTCTCATTCATGCAAGGATAGTGGGCCATGATGTCTAACAATTCAACCCACATAAAATAGGTGTCAAGATTCTACTGTCTGATGCCTTGAATTGGATTGATGTTGCACAGAAAGCATGTTTGGACATGCCTTGTGGGTTTTGTATAAAAGAGCAAACCAGTTTGGAACCCACAGATTTGAGTGTCTGGCAGCTTAGGAAGCTTTTCAGTTAAACTCCTAAGAAAGAACCACTTTGACAAGAAGGAGAAAAGCCCCAGCTTCAGTGTAGGTCTTTATCTCCTTACCCCATTCTTGGGTGGAAAAGAACTTTGTGAACTTCAGAAGGTTTGAATATTTAGACATTTCATCTGAATTCTAGAAGCCTTCCTTTGGTAGCCCAAGGCAGTATCTGAATCAGGAGCTGGAGATAGATTAGACACAAGTAGGAAAGGCATCTCCAGATATATCTATTTGTGGATATCATTATGCTGATTGAGTTAAATCCTAGAACACAAGAGGGTCTCTTAAATTAGATCCTGGACTTCTTAAAAGTGATCAGTCTAACACTTCACATGGGAACAATGATGAAAAACTGACTCAATTATAATATGCAGTTCAATGATCAGTCCATAGAATTAGTCCATAGGCACATATTTGGACAGGCACTGTGGGTAGGAAATGAGCTGGATGAATTATACCAGTGTGAAAACTAAATCACTCAATCCTGTTAGCTTGTTAACTAACTTGTTAGCTAACTGATATTGGGCAATCCATTTCTCTGTGGGTGAATTAGAATACCTGGGAAAGGAGGGATCAGTTTGTCTAAAAGCCTGTGAAAATCATGACTGTGCATTATAGGAGGCCAACCTGAAAATATTTCATTGAACAAATAAGACACATATATCCTGTCACCCAGATGATAAAGAGCTGGCATAAGGAATAACACAGTGCAGAGTGACCAATTAAAATTAACTTTGTTAAAAACCAAAGAAAGTTTTACTTAAGCAACCAAATAGATTCCAGTGAAGAAAGTCTATGTTTAAATTTTTTTAAACAAATGTTTTTATTCTGAATTTAGCACTAAAAAAACTGCCAATTTTTATATGAACACAAAAAGATTGTATATGGAAATGAGAATCTCTATTCAATGCTTCTTGCTTTAAAAAGTATATAATAAATTCAACCTGAGACTTTCAAAGTTATCTTCTAGTATATTCTTCCTTCTCAAACTATTTTCTATTTTATAAAAATGTTTCAATGACTCTCCTCTTTTTTCTTTTTTCATTACCATCACTTCTTTCTTCCCGATTCCTCACACACACCCCATCAAAAACAGAGGGAAAAAACCCCAAACTTATAACAAATAAGCATATTCAAATAAAACAAATCCATATAGTGGTCCTATCCAAAAATGTATGTCTCTCTGCACTTTGAGTCCATTGTGTCTCTGTCAGGTAACATGCTACATCATAGGAGGAAAAGGATATCTAAACAAAGAAGACTAGACCAGGTGTCTTCTTTGTGACCTTTCTCTGAGTGATCTGTCACTCAGAGAAAGGTCTTGTTTAGGCTGTTGAAGTCTAGCATGCCAGATGCTCTGGTCAGATCCAATCTGAAGCATTTTGCCTAGTTCTGGGCACCATGTCTGAGAAAGGACCAATGGATAAGAGACTTGAACCTGGTATTTGAGGAATGGTTGTTCAGTTTGGAGAAAGGGAGACTCAAGAGATACAAACCACTGTCTTCAAGTTTGTGAAGAAGCATTATGTATAAGACTAGTCAAATATATTCTAGTTGGCATCAGATGGGAGAACTAGGACCAATAGATGATAATTACAAAGAGGCATTTTTCATCTAATTAAACAGAAGGACTTCTTTTATAAAAAAAACTTTTTGATATATTTTCTAAAATTTTGAGTTACAAATTCTTTCTTTGTCCCTCTCCCACACATTGAGAAAATTTATATATATGTATATATATACACATATATACATATATATGTGTGTGTGTTTGTGTGTGTGAAATCATTCTAAACACATTTCCATATAAGGCATGTTGCGAGAGAGAGAGAGAGAGAGAGAGAGAGAGAGAGAGAGAAGTGGGGAAAAAACTATTGTTCATTATGCACTGAGTTCATCAGTTCTCTCTCTGAAGGTGGACAGTATTTTTCATCATGGGTACTTTGGATTATCTTTTATCATTGTCCTCATGAGAATAAATAAATCTTTCATAGTTGATCATTACTATAATATTGCTGTTACTGTGTACAATGTCCTCCTGCTTCTGCTCCCTTCACTTTGCATCAGTTCATATAAGTCTTCCTCAGTCTTTCTGAAATGATCCTGCCTGGTATTTCTTATAGCACAATAGTATTCCATCACAATTATACACCATAACTTGTTCATCCATTACCCAATTGATGGACATTCCTTTAATTTCCAGTTCTTTGCCACCACAAAAGAGCTGCTATAAATATTTGTGTACATATAGATCCTTTCCCCTTTTCTTTGATCTCCTTGGGATACAGACCTAGTAGTGGTATTACTGGGTCAAAAGATATTCACAGTTTTATAGTCTTTTAGGCATGGTTCCAAATTGTTCTCTAAAATAGTTGGACCAGTTCATAACTCTATCAATAGGACATTAGTGTCCCTGTTTCAGAAGAACTTCTTAACAATGAGATTTGTAAATAGGAGATACAAGTAGTATACTAGAGATACTAAATATGGAGACCTGTTGACTCCTGGATAAGGAAGGAATACAGGGAATTCTACTACATCTAGTGGTAGACTGACTAGATGCCTACTCAGGCACAGTTCTAAGATTCTAGGGTTTGAGGGAGAAACTCAAAGTGGGTGGAGCTAGCAAAGGGTTAATTGTTTCATAAAGTTAAAACAGCTTCAGTGATTGTGGGATTCCCCAGTAACATGAAGTTAACATAATTAGACAAGGCACTAGATTTTCTGTGCAGAATGCCAGCTGTCACTCTACTTGCCCAGTACAGATCAAAGAAATTTATTTTGTCTCCATAAGTTATTAGACATAATGGAGTCATTCAATAGTGATATTGTCATAAGAAATATGTCTCTTGCTTTGAAAATAAATATCTCACCTTTGCTTCCTTTTCTTAAGGAAAAGCTGGCAGAAATCAAACTATTTAACTTCAGTATTCCCAGCATGCTATCATACTGTCACATCTACTTTTCCCTGGTCAGACCTGCTGTTAGTTTAAAACCTTCTTGTGAGGCCCTTTCCAATTCTCCCATTCTAATTTCTAACATTCCATGTTCTAAGACCTTTTTCAGCTTAAACAATTTATTTGTATTCCATGTTCCAAGGCCCATTTGAAATCTGATGTTCTAGGTTCTAAGTTCCCTTCAAGTCCCAGAACTGTATAATGTGGGTCTTTCTCCAAGAGTTCCTCTTACCTTCCACAATTCTACCTGACCTCTCTTTTGCCAGGTCATCCTTTCATTGCCCCCTTTTAGGGCCTTCCAGGCTCTTTTTTAATAGAAGTGCCCCCTTAAATCTTCTCTTCTGCTAAATTTAAACACTTGTCTTGTATTTAAATGTTCTTCCCAGGAGACTCTCTTTTGCTAATTGTTGCTTAAGCATGGCTGTCCTGGAAGAAAAACCCAAATGATATGTGCCAAACTCTAGCCCCATCTCCTCAGGGCTTGAGATCTTGTCCCTCCCAGAGGAGGGGCTATGCAGGTAGGGCTGTGGCAAGTTTCCAGTCCCTATTCCTTTGCCAGTTGGCACTCTTGATTTTGGCTAGCGGTCTCAGGAATGCAGCCGGCTGGAAATGAGGCTCAATTAGCTCCTCCAGGTGAAATGCCCATTTGGAAAATGACTTCCCATGTCTGTACAATCATGAGCTTGCCTTCCTAGGGAGGCGTGTCTGAATGTGTTGGGTTTATTGGGTGCATGGCTTATCTTCATGTTTAGTTTTTATCTGTACAAGACTGCAGGTCACAGACAGGATTTAGAATTGAAAGGGACCTTAGAGGTTATCCAATTCAATTCCCTCATATTAGAGATGAGCAAACTGAAGCCTGAGATCTGAGAACCTAGAATATAGCATGCTAAACTTTGCAGAAGTGACTATAGAACACCAGAGAACTGGAATTGAGCATGTCAAAACATGGAAGTAATACATGCAACAGCTAGACAGAACTTTAATCCCTAGCTTGACTCCCTTTTTTACAGATGAAGAAACTGAGGCCCAGACAAGAGGAGTGACTTTTCTGGGATCATGCAAAAAGTAGTGAGTAACAGAGTTAGAACATGACCTCAGGTCTTGTGAGCTTTGCAGGGCTTTTTACACTTTGCCAATTTTACAACCTTTTATGACAAACAAGAGGGAGTTGGCCCAAAGGAAAGTTTCATCTAGGAGATACAGGGTGATAATTTTTTTTCCTGAACAGGGTAGGCAAGCATGAATCTAGGAGAGCTATAGAAGTTAGGAGTTAAAAAAAAAACTGCTTCACTCCATGTGACTAAGGCAGTCTTTCCACCTGAGATTTACTTGCTGTGTGACCCTGGACAAGTCACTTAATCTCTTGAAGCCTTACTTTCCTCCTGTGTAAAATGGAGATAAAAATGTGTGCACCATCTAACAGGGTAATACAAATACCACTAGTTAATATCATTTTGTGCTTCCCAGATGTAGAGAGAAAAGGATATTGAGAGCACAGAAAGATCATTGAAAGGAAAGCCAGGAAATTCAGTTTCTGGTCGTTAATTATACTATGTGATCTTTGGCAAGCGTTAACCCTTTGTGGACCATCCTTATTTAAAAAAAAACAACCCAACGGATCTTGTTTTTAAAAAACTCTTCTTTAAAAAACTAGATTATCTCTAAACTACTTTCCAAATATACTCATAGAATCAAAGAATCTTATGAATTGGGAGAGACAGAGGAGGTCAATCATTCATTCTAAAAGTTTTGACTTGACATAGGTAAACCTTGGTTCAGACTTCACATCTGATGTTTTCTCCTTGTGTGAGTCTGGATAAAACACTTCATCTCCCTGGGCCTCAGATTTCTAATCCATAAAATGAGAGGTTTGGACTCGATAACCTCTAATGATCCCTTCCGGCTCTGAATCTATGATGCTATGAACCCATATTTGAGGTATAGATTTCTTTAGAAAGCAATCAACCAGCTTTTCCTTGAAGACCTCCTAATAAAAGAAAACTTACTACCTCTAGATACAGTCTATTGAAAGAGCTGTGCTGTAATTTCATCTACATTCATTAAGGGTGGGATCTTGGAATGTGACAAAGTTGGAAATTTGGACCATGGTGTCAAAGGAAGATATTTATACTTATTCCATTAGAGTTTCCTGATTGGAAATAGGTGAGGTAAAGGTAGTAGTTGTTCTATGAATTTCTTTCTATCTATAGGTCACTTTGGCTTTTTCTATCCCTCTCTACTTCTAGTGAAATGAATTAAGCATTTGTTTTCAGTGCCAAGTCAAAAATCCAGCTGAACAGGAATTTTAAAGCTACTGATTTTCCTTACCACCTGGGAGTGGGAACATACAGGGAAGATCCAGGAAGCTCAGGTCCTTCCCACATCTAATACATTGTTTAATGTACAATCAATCAATCAGTAAATATTTATTAAGAGCCTACTTACTATATTACCAGGTGCTGTGCTAGGAGCTCCCTGCCCTGGAGGAATATAAATTCCATTGGGGGAAACCACATGTATAAAATAAATCTGATATAATTTAGAGGGAAGTTATTTGTGTCTGACAGGATCAAGAAAAGTTTCCTGAATGAGGTGGCATTTTTTCAGCTGAGCTCTCAAGGAACGCAGGGATCCCAAGGTTCCCCAGATTGATAGAGGCTTGACCAATAAGAAATAGCTTTACCCGTCTTGAAAAAAGGTGCTTATGAACAACAACCATGGAACAGAGAACCTTAATGCTAGAAGAAGACAGAGTATACAATGTTTCTAAAAGGGCCTCAGGACATAGAATATTAGAACATAGACTATTTGAGCTGAAAGGGACCTTGGAACAAAAAGTATCAGAACATAGGAGAATCTTTGCTTTAATTCTGCCTTTGCAGGGACAATGGAAAACTTGAGTTGGCATCCATCAGAATGGGGTAAAAGTCCACAGCATGAAAGACAAATTGGTCAAAAATAATAACCACAGAATACCTCTTTCTCTCTCTCTCTCTTTCTCTCTCTCTCTCTCTTTTGATCCTTTAGGTGACTGTAACAAGAAATTTTGAAATACTAGATGGAGATCATCAGTCACCACTGAATGAAGACTAGGAATAATTATTTTTCTTCTCTTTTCTGTTGCTATGGGTGCCTGAGGCACTTGAACCTGGAATCTGCCCCTGCTATCCGAATCTCGTCCAGAGCTTCCCCCTCTGGGTCTTGTCTTGATCCCCTTCCTTCTGCCTCCTATTGTTTCCCTTTAAATGGCTCATCTCTATTGGGAGGACAGATCTCCCCTGTTCTATTCTGTGTCTCCAGCACTGCTCTGAGGATTTGCCAGCAGGCTGTTTTGAGGCTTATGAGCCCCAGTTTCCTTAGGGGCTGCACTATCTGTGCTCTGCTGAATAGTATTACAATTACCACCAAACTCCCTAGCTGGCTGCAGACATTCGTGCTGTCAACGGAATTGCAAAAAATGCAATTCTTGCTACTTAATGAGCAGTTTGTTTGTGTAAACAAACCAGGTGAGGTGAAAAAAGTGATGCTCTACAGTCTGAAACACAAGTGAACATTAGCCAGATGGAGAGAAACACATTTCCACACTTTTCTTTTTGGTGAGACTTTGGGTGGCTGGAACGGACATCTCAGCGCTGCATGGGAGTTGGTGCTTTTCACATCTCTCTTCCTGGCCTGGATATCATCACACGGACAGCTCTTTTCTTTCTTTTCCTTTCCTTTCAGGTTCCTGCTAGCATCTGTTGCTGCCACAGCCTTTTCTGGCTGTTTTGAGGATTGCATTAGTATCCCACAGAGGTAATTCCTTCCCAATCAGATCAGTATAGAATCATGGAACTGGAAGGATCATTAAAACAGAGAATGTTAGAACATATAATATAGAATGCTGGACCAAGACAGGACCCTAAAACACAGGATATTATACCGTAGAAGGTAGAATGTTTGAGATGGAAGGGATTTTAAAGGTTATCTCCTTTAATATTCTCATTTTACAAATGAAGGAATCCAGGGAGGTCAATATCTATTTCTCAGTGATCTTTGAAAGACTGTAGCAAATGGGCGCACAGCTATAGAACAGGAGGAGGGCAAGTGGGATTTCTTAAAAGGAAGAGAATGGAATCTATGGACTTTAGGCCAGTGAGTCTGACTTTAGATCCTGGTAAAGTTCTAGAAAATATTGCTGTGAGGATTTGGGGTTTTTTTTGTTTGTTTTTTGCTTTTTAGAGGGGGGAAGGCAGGGCAATTGGGGTTAAATGACTTGCCTAAGGTCACACGGCTAGTAAGTGTTAAGTGTCTGAGGTCTGGATTTGAACTCAGGTCCTCCTGGCTCCAAGGCTGGTGCTCTATTGACTGCGCCACCTAGCCACCCCTGTAAGAATGATTTGTAAATATCTAGAGGGAAAAGTGGTGATCCCCAAGCACCTACATAGTTTCATCAAAAATAGTTCCTACCAGACTAATTTCATTTCCTTTTCTTTTGGCCAGCATCCTGTAAATCAGGTAAATGCTCCCTCGATTTCACCAAGGTACTTGACAACCTACTATCCTCCTCCTCCTTCTCATTATTAATAATAACAACAATAATAATTAATATTTATATTTTACAATTGTTACCTCATTTGATCTTCACAACAGTCCTGGGAAGTAGGGGCTATAGTTATGTCCATTTTGAAGATGAAAGAAATGAAGCAAAGGAGGGGTAAGTGACATGCCCAAGGTCACAGAGGCAGTAAGTATAGTACGGTAGTAAGGACCAGACTTGTATTAGTCTTCCTGATGCCGGGTCTGACATTCTATCCATTATATCAATGCCTCTATTTTCTCTCCTTTCACTCTTGTTTTTTATATAAATGTTTTTTATTTTAAACTTAAATACAAAATGAGAAAAGAAGAAAAAACACTGCCATGTGCACAGAAGGCCAAAAGAAGATTCAATGTAAAACAATAAATTTCCATTTCAAGAAAACATATAATAAATACTATACATTGTTTTCAAAGCTGTCTAGTTTTTCTTTACTTCCTTATTGTTTTTCTTTTGTTCTTTTGTTCTCTGCTGTGCACTTTTTACTTTTTTTCCTCTCCCTCCCACCCTTCCCACTCTAAAGAAGGCTACAATTAAGTGTGGATATATATATATATATATATATATATATATATGTGTATGTATACACACACAGATATCTATAAACATACAAATATATGTAAGACTGTACCATGCTTATTTCTAACTGTTATGTGTTTCTCTGAAGGTGGACAGCATCTTTCTTTATAGGTCCAAGTCTTTTAATGTTTTTCTAAATCAACCAGTTCATCATTTCCTAAACTATAGCAATATTCCGACCCAATCATATTCTATCTGAGAGATTACCTATAAAAGTTTCCCCAACATTTTCTGCATTCCTTCTATTCTTGGCTACATAGGTTTTATTTATACAATAGTTTTAATTTAAAATAATAAAAATTATCATTTTTACACTTCAACAATACTACCCCTTATAGCATAGTTTAAAGTCTGATACTGCTGAATCTACCTTTATATCTTTTTTCCTGGTTTTTTGAAGTTCCTGATCTTTTGCTCTTCCAAATGACCTTTATTTTTTCTAACTCAGTAAAATAAATTTTTAGCAATTTAATTGGGATGACATTGAATAAAAAGATTAGTTAGGTAAAACAGTTATTTTAAAATTATACCGGTTTTATCTACTCAGGAAAAATAAGTTGTACTTCAATTATTTAGATTTTGGTTTATTTGTATAAAAAGTTTTTTATGTTTATATTCATTTAGTTCATGTGTCTGTTTTGGCAGACATGCTCAGATATTTTATACTGTCTAGGTATTTTAAATGGTCTAAAACAATATTGAATAATATTGCTGACATAATGTAGTTTCTCTATTTTTCACTTTTCACTAAATCTGTCTTAATTTTAACTTTGTCTGAGATCATGACTACTATTCCTGCTGTTTTTTACATAATAAATTCTACTCATGTCTTTTATTTTATTTTTGCGTGTATCTTTTTATAATATTTCCTGAAAGCAACATATTATTGAATTCAAATTTTAAGTCTGCTCTCCATTTCCCTTTTATGGGTAAATTTGTCCCATTCACATTCTAAGTTAGAATTACTTATTGTGTATTTTCCTTTTTTCTCTTTTTCCGTTCTATTCTTCTCTCCCTATTTATGATGTCTTTCCTCATTTCTCTGCTTTACCTACTTCTTTGCTTTCCTTTTCCTTAACCTGCCCATCCCTCTAAAAGTCCTTTCCCTGTCCTATCCTCCTCCCCTATCCTCTTACCATCTTATTTTTTTTCTGGATTTTGAAGACTTTTATACACACACATACTATGTGCATACATGTATGTATGCGTGTAGTATCCATGTGCACATATATTTCCCTCTTTAACCCATTCATGAGGAGAGTACTGTTCCAGCACCACCCACCCACCCCCTACTAACTTCTTCTGTATCAATTTTTCCTTTTATGCTTCATTTGTATGAGATAATTATTCCTTTTTAACTCTTCCTAGAGTTTTTTTAAATCACCCCAACATACTCAGTTCAGTCCAAACCTTTCTTTCAACCTATCTAAAGAATGATGACAATCTTAAGAGTACTGTTAATATTTTCACATGTACAGAATAAACAATTTGATCTTATAGAGTTCCTTAAAATTGGTCTTTAATGGCTACTTTACTTTTCTCTTGGACCTTATATGTTGAATTTTCCCTTAAATTCTGGGAGTTTTGTCACAAAAACCTTAAAGTCTCAGTTTGTTAAATATTTGTTTGTTTCCATTCAGTTTCCATTTTCCATTCATTATACTTAACTTTGCTGCCTAAGTTACCCTTGGTGGTAACCTCAGCTCTTTTACTCTACAGAATATAGTATTCTAAGACCTACAGTCCCACTACTCTAGTAGCTGCTAAGTCTTGTGCAATCTTTATTGTAGCTCCATAATATTTACTTTTTTTTTCTTGTTGCTTCCAATATTTTCTCCTTAACCTGGGAGCTTTGAAACTTGACTATGATTTTCCTGTAAGTTTCCCTCCTGGGATCTCTTTCAGGTGATGATTGATGGATTGTTTTTCTATTTCTGCTTTGCCTTTTTGTTCTAGAATTCTAAGACAATTTTCCTTGATAATTTCTTGTAATGTTGTATCAAGATTCTTTTTTTTTAACATTAATTTTCAGGTAGTCTAGCTATTACATTATTTCTCCTCAATCTTTTCTCCAGATCAGTTGTTTTTCTGATGAGATATTTCACTTTCTCCTCTATTTTTTCATTCTTTTGATTTTGTTTCATGATGTCTTGAATTTTAGAATGTCATTAATTTCCAGTTCTAGTTTTCAAGGAATTATTTTCTTCCTTAAGTTTTTGGTCCTCTATTTCCAGCTGGTTGACTTTCTTTTCATAATTCTCTTGGATGGCTCTTTCTTTTTCTTCTAATTTTCCCTTGATTGTTCATTTGATTTTTAAAGTCATTTTTAAATTCTTCCAACTGTTCTTTTTGTGCTTGGGACCATTTAACTTTTCTCATTGAAAAAAGAGTGGTGCTTTTAAGCCCCATTATCTTTCTCTGAATATGAACCCAGATCTTCTCTGTCCCCATAGTAATTATCAGTGATTGAGTTATTTCTCTTTTGCTTACTCATTTTTAGTTTTGTTTTTTAGTTTTATGTTGTTTTTAGCAGCTATTAGTATAATTAAGTTGTAGTTCCGGGGTACAAAGAATGATATACCAAGTCTCAGATCCTTCTTACTGTTATTTTCTGAGGTCTGTTTTGAGGTCCAACCTTGGCCTCTCCTTTCCATTCCTAAGTGGTAATTAAGGTCTGCAGCCACACTGTCCCACAAATGATGTTGCTCCCTAAAGTCCCTCTGGTGCCTGTAAACTACAGCTGTCCTCTCTACCCTAGACCTGAAACCAGGGACTCTGCTCTGCTGCAAGTGCCCACAGCCAGCAGGGTTCACACCCCTCCCTACTGCACTTAGAAGGACTGTTCTAGCTCCTTCTCCCCATAGCCATAGCCCATAATACAGCTAGTCAGAACAACTGTGCTTGGAAGGTCCTTCAGTCTTCTACTCAACTGTCAGACCCTCATGTATTCTGGAAAATGAAAATTTCTAAAACTGAGGCTATCTTTCAACACAGCTACCCCCAGGCTTGTTGTCTGTTGATTCTGCAGAGTAGGCCTAGGGGTGTTTGCACTTCACTCAGGCTGAAACTTAGAGATTCTATCTTTCCTGGGGTCTTCTCAGATTGTCTTAGGAGAACAACTGCTTTACCCCATGTTTATTTCTGCTGTTCTAAGATGATGTTCTATCTTCTGTGTGTGTGTGTGTGTGTGGAAGAAATTTGGAGGGCCAAAAGTTTTCTGTCCTCTACCATCTTCCCAGAATCCTCTCTCCTCTCCCTCTATTCCCAGCTAACTTCAATCTGGCTTCTAACTCCATCATACAACTGACTCTTCTCACCAATGTTACCAATGATCTCTTAATTTTCCAATCTAATGGGTTTTTTCTCATTACTTCCCTTTCTCATCTATTGAAGTTGGCCACATTTTACTTCCTAATATTCTCTTCTCTGTAGGATTTTGTGACTGTTCCTGGTTCTCCTTTTTGTTTGACTGCTTTTTCTCAGTCTCCTTTGCTGGATCTTCAACCATGTCATACACACTGTGGGTATCTCCCTAGGCTTTCTCTTTGGCCCTCTTCTCTTTACTTTCTTTACTCTCTCAGATGGTAATCTCAAGTTTTCTCAGGCTTGATGATCATATCTATACTGTTGTTTCCTAGATCTATTAATCCCATCCTAGTGTCTCTCTTGAGCTCCAATCCAGCATCAGAAATTGCCTTTTGGACATCTAGAACTCAAAAGACCTATAGGCATTTCAAACTTAACAAGTTCAAAATAGAATTCATTATCTTTCCCCTGAGACCCACTGTTCTTCTAAGCTTCCCTATTATTATTTAAGGAATCACTATGTTTCTAGTCACCCATGTTATCATGTTATCCTTAACTCCTCTCTCTTGCTCACACCATATATCCAATCAGTTTCCAAATATTGTAATTTATTTTGCTATCACTTCTCTTGTTATTTGTCTCCTCCCCATTCATACAGTCAACATCTTTTGCCTGGAATATTACCATAGCCTTCTATTTGCATTCCTAATTTCGAATCTCTCTCTACTCCAGTACTGTATATTCTCCACACATCCAAAGTGGTTTTCCTAAAGTGTGAGTCTCACATCTCCCCCATAGTTAACATCTCCTAGTGGTTTTCTAGTTCCTCTAAGATGAAATATAAAATTCTCTGTTTGGCATTCAAAGCTCTTTATAGTCTTACTTCTTCCTATCTTCACAGTCATTAATATATTTCTCCCCTCTACACAGTCTTTGGTCCAGCTATATCAGTCAATTTACTGTTCCTTACATACTTCCCTCCATCTTTTGCCTCTGTGTTTTCACACTGCCTGGTCCCCTGCCTGGAACCTTCCCTTCTAACTTCTACCTTGTGGAATTCAAGACTTCCCTTAAGATTCAGTTAGTACCATCTGCTACAGGATGCCTTTCCCAGTCTGCCCAGTTGTTAGTCACTTTCCCATAATGTACTTTCCATCTATTCTGTATTAATCATATATATTGATTTATGTATTTGTTATTTTCCCCATTAGAATATAAGGTAAAAAAGAAGTACTACCAAATTCTTTTTATGACACAAATATGGTTTTAACACAAACCAAGAAGAGCAAAAACAGAGAAAGAAAACAATAAACTAATTTCCCTAATGAATACTGATGTAACAATTTTAAATAAAATACTAGGAAGGAGGTTATAAAATATATCATAAATATCATACACTATGACCAGGTGAGATTTATACCAGGAATGCAGGGCTGGTTTACTATTAGGAAAACAATAAGCATAACTGGCTATATATCCAATGCAATATTTACAGTGCCCACAATCACGATCAAGGTCATTGGCTATAAATACTGTACGATGTTTGATCACAAAATATAACAAATTCTCCAGGTAGAAGAGAGAATTGAAGCATTTATTTAGACACCAGAAAACCAAATCCCAAAGCCAGTAGGTTGATTCCATCATAGTACCAAAGATACTGAGAAACCATAACAATACTGAGAATCACAGCATCTTTTAGCCTTCCCACAAACCAATACAAGATTGATATTTACTCACAAACCTCTCTCTCCCACTGCAAATTCCCTCCATAACAGGCTCCATGGGATTACATTCAGCCTAGAAGGGGGCAGAGTTTACTTTCACAGCAGGGGAGGTCTTCAAACTCCCCCTAGGTCTATTAAGGGGAAGTGAAGATCTTCAAATTTCCATTTCCATTATGCCATATAAAAAAAAGTCATATGATTATCTCAATAGATGCAGAAAAAACTTTTGACAAAACACAACACCCATTCCTATTAAAAATACTAGAAAGCATAGGAATAAATGGAACATTTCTTAAAATCATACATATAATCTAATTAAAACCAAAAGCAAGTATCGTCTGTAATAGAGATAAACTAGAAGTCTTCCCAATAAGATCAGAGGTGAAGAAAAGATGTCCATTTTTACCACTATCATTCAATATTGTACTAGAAATGCTAGCTATAGTAATAAGAAAAGGAAAAATTGAAAGCATAAAAATAGATGATGAGGAAACAAGACTATCACTCTTTGACTATTATATAATGATAAACTTAGAGAACCATAGAGTGAAAACAAAAACAAAAACACCTAGTTGAAACCATTAACAACTTTAGCAAAGTTGCAGAGTATAAAATAAACCAATATTAATCATCAGCATTTCTATGTATTAGCAAAAACCCAAAAGAAGATAGAGAAAGAGAAATTCCATTTAAAATAACTGTAGACAATATAAAATACTTAAGAGGCTGCCTGCCAAGAGAAACCCAGGGACCATGTGCACACAATTACAAAACAGTATTCACACAAATAAAGACAGATCTAAACAACTAGGGAAATATTAATATGTCATGGGTAGAGTGAACCAATATAACAGAAATGGCAATTCTACTTAAATTAATTTGCTTATTCAGTTCTAAACTAATCAAAGTACCAAATGATTAGTTTATAGAGGTAGAAAAAAATAAAATTAATCTGAAAGAACAAGAGGTCAAGAGTATCAATGGAATATATATTTTTTTAAATACGAAGGAAGGCAGTCTAGCAGTACCAAATTTCAAACTGTATTACAAAGCAATAATCACAAAACAATCTGGTACTGGCTAAGACATAGAGTGGTGGGGGGCAGCTAGGTGGTGCAGTGAATAGAGCCCCAGCTTTGGAGTCAGGAGGACTTGAGTTCAAATCCGGCCTCAGAAACTTAACACAAAACTAGCTGTGTGATACTGGGCAAGTCACTTAACCCCAAATACCCTACCTTCCCCCCTCCAAAAAGCAAAAAAAAAGAAAGAAAGAAAGAAAGAAAGAAAGAAAGAAAGAAAGAAAGAAAGAAAGAAAGAAAGAAAGAAAGAAAAATAGAGTGGTGGATCAGTGGAATAGAGCTGGTACACAAGTCAGAGTAACAAATGACTATAGTAATCTAGTGTTTGACAAACCCAAAAATCTAAGCTTTTGAGAAAAGAACTCACTATTTGACAAAAACTTCTGGGAAAATTAGAAAACATTTTGACAGAAACTAGGTATACACCAACATCTTACAAAGTATACCAAGATAAGGTCAAAATAGTACATAATTTATACATAAAGGGTGATATCATAAGCAAATTAGGAGAATATGGAATATATTACCTGTCAGATCTATAGATAAGGGAAGAATTTATGACCACACAAGAGAGAGAGACCATTATGAAATGCAAAACTGATGATTTTGATTATATTAAATTAAAAAGGGTTTACACAAGCGAAACCAATATAGCCAAGATTAGAAGGAAGCAGAAAACTAAGAAAAAAAATTTTTACAGCAAGCATCTCTCATAAAACCTCATTTCACAAATATATAGAGAACTGAGTCAAATGTATAGGAATACTAGTCATTTCCCAATCAATAAATGTTCAAAGAATGTGAATAGGGAGTTTTCAGATGAAGAAATCAAAGTTATCTATAATCATATAAAAATGATCTAAATCATGATTAATTAAAGAAATACAAATTAAAAGAACTCTGAGGTACCACCTCACAACCTATCAAATCGTCTAATGTGACACAAAAGGAAAATGACAAATGTCATAAGTGCTTAATAAATGCTTTGTGATTGATTGATTAGATTATTCTGTCCTGATGGACAGATAGAAAGATGTGAGCAAGATAATGTGAGTTATATTCAGAACTAGTTGAATGACAACCCAAAGAGAAGTCATTAATATCAACCTGGAGGGAAGTTTCTCCTGGAATTTTACTGTGTCCTAGGCTATTAGCATACCTGACACACTTAACAGTTTTGTGGATCATACAAAGCTAGGAGGGATAGCTAACATATAGCAGAACTGAGTCTGAATTCAAAAAGATCTTGAGAAGCTAAAATGATGAGCCAAATGTAATAAGATGAAATTATAGAAACATAACACAAAGATCATACACTATGACCAAGCAGAATTTATACCAGGAATGCAGGACTGGTTCAATGCTAGGAAATACAGATAAAAGTGAAGTCCTATACTTGGGCTCCAAAAAAATCCATCACATGTATAATATGGAGGAAACTTCACTAGAAAACAATTCTTCTGAAAAAGATTAGTTGAGTTTTTTTGTTTTGTGGATTGCAAGTTTAATTCATATGGCAGCAAGGCAAAGTAGATAGAACACTGAATTTAAATTCAGGAATATCTGAATTCTAATCCTGCCTCAGATGTCTCCTAGCTATGTGATTGGTTTCCTTATTTGTAAAATGGGGTAACAATAGTATCTACCTTATGGAGTTGTTGTGAAAGTCAAACGAGATAATGCATGTAATGCTTTGCAAATCTTAAATGGAGCACTATTTAAATCAATATAAATCAATAACATGATGTGACAGCCAGAAAAAGATGGTGTGATCTTAAGCTGCTTGAAGAGAGGTGGCATAATGCCCAGGGCTCAAGTGATAGCAATGCAGTGGATAGAGTGTTGAGCCTGAAATCAGTAAGACTAATTCAGATCCAGACAAATGTGATTTTGGACAAATCACCTAACCCTGTTTGCCTCAGTTTCCTCATCCGTAAAATGAGCTGGAAAAGGAAATGGCAAACAACTCCTGTTTTTTTGTCCCCACCAAAAAAAAACAAAAACAAAAAATCCCCCACAAACCAAAAAGGGGTCACGAAGAGCTGGACATGACTGAAAAATAACACAACAGGTAAAGGACCTGCTATGCTATGTGTTAGGGTCTGAGGTATTGTGTGTTCAGTACTAGGTGCCATATTTTAGGAAAGACATTGATAAGCAGTAGAGTATCATGGGATGACCATTCTAAGAAAATGGGAATGTTAACCCTAGAGAAGAGAAGACTTAGTGGTAAAAGGGGTGATGGACGTGGGAATGATTAAGTATCTGACAGATTATCATGGAAGAGGGATCAGATTTATTCTCCTTGGCCCCACAGGACAGGAATATACCCCAAGGAATAATGGGTAGAAATTATAGAGAAGCAGATTTAGGCTTGATGTAAGGAAAAATCTCCTAACAATTAGACCTATTCAATGATGGAATGAATTGTTCTGGGGTTGCCTGAGGAGGCCAGATGGCCACTTGTTGGAAATGTTGTAGAAGGGATTGTTGTTCAGGGCTTGGCCCTGCTGGCCTCTCAGGGTCTTTCTAATTGAGTTTCTGTGATTCTGTTTTCTGGCTCCAGGTTCAAGGTTCTATCCCCTATGCCATGCTGCTTCTCTAAGGATCAAGAAATTTCTAATAGAGATTGTGCTTTGTTTCAGTCACATTAAAGCAATACTGTCATTTTCCAGTAAGCTTGAGTGTATTTAGTATTTTTAAAAATATAACTGATTCATTCTAAGAGAAAGAATGCAAGCATTTCAGCAAAAATAAATCACAAAAGAAGATCCTTGCCTACTTATCTGTGGATGCTCTTGTTTGTCAGCCTCTATACTATAGGCTCATGGTTCAAGGACAGAGATTGTCTTAGGCCCCCAAGAAGTGTTTAATGTGACCTTGGTAAATCACTCTGATTCTTAGAACCCTGGTTTTCTCAGCTTTAAAATTGGGTGGTTGGACTAGATGATCTCCAAGGTCCCTTAGCTGTGTGATGGTAGGTAAGTCACTTAATCTGCATCAGTTTCCTCATACACAAAATGAAGATAATAATAACACCTACCTTGTAGAGTAGGTTTTTTTGGGTGAAGATAAGTGAAAGAATATTTATAAAGCATTTTGCAAACCTTAAAGTGCCATGTTAGTGCTAGTTATCATTCTTATTCTTATTATATTTTGTTCTATAGCTTCCTTCTAGTTTAATATTGTCCATTCTAAGGCGCTTTCTAAGTGGACCATCATCATGTTTGTTCCTTAGAGGATATACATTGTCCATCGACAGTGTCTCTATAAATGGAAGTCTGGGTAATTGCCTTATATTCCAGGAAGGAAATGCATTAGGATCATATAGCACACATGCCACACTATATCACATTCTTCTTAGGACAGAGAACACATGCTTCTATGGCAGCTACTGACTAAAGCCAAACTGCCTCAACTTCTTCCTGCTCTGGTAATGTGGCTACCCAAGAGCTGATGACAGTTTAATAGACTCTTTACCCTTGAATGCTAAGAGAAAAATAAATCACAGCATTATGACATACGAAAGTAATATGCTTTATTTTTAGGCAATGCGGTGGGAGAGCCAGAAACATATGGAGAAAGTAGACTACAGATCTGCATTGCTTTTTCTTGGGAGGCTTAGGAGGGTTAGTGGTGGAAAAATCCCTGAGCTAGGAGGCAGAAGATTCAGATCTGAGTCCTGACACTTACTGGCTCTCTGGCCATGAGTGAGTCATAGCCCTTCTTTTAAACTCAGTTTTAACATCTTTAAATGAGGGAATTGTACTAGGTGATCAGTTCCTCTCAGGGATAGTATATTGTATATAATAACAACAATATTTAATGACATTCCTAAAATTCCAAACTTCCTTCAAATTCCTTAGGAGCTTCCTAAGCTCCTACAATCTATGAGATTTTTCATTACTAGGAAGTCAATTAAGAATAACGAGTACAGTTAATAATTATAATAGCAACAACAATAATAGCTAGCATTTATGTAGCACTTTAAGATTTTAAAGGTTCTTTCTAAATATTAGCTCATTTTACTTTCACAATGAACCTGGGATGTAGGTGCTATTGTTATCCCTTTTGATGAGGAAACTGAGGCAGCCAGAAGTTGTGACTTACCAAAGTTTCACAGCTAGTAAGACTTGGAAAACTGGATTTGAACCCAGTTTAACTCTGGTCTTTGAGGTTCTTTCTAATGGAATTTCTGTGATTCTGTTTTCTGGCTCCAAGTTCAAGTCTAAATGTGGTTAATCAGTGGTTCAGGAGAGAGAGAGAGAGAGAGAGAGAGAGAGAGAGAGAGAGAGAGAGAGAGAGAGAGAGAGAGAGAGAGCTGGGTCTGGAGCTGTGAAATCTTAGTTCAAAACCAGACTTGAGGAGCAGCTAGGTGGTGCAGTGAGTAGAGCACCAGTCCTGGAGTCTGGAGGACCTGAGTTCAAATCTGATGTCAGACACTTGACATACTTACTAGCTGTGTGATCTTGGGCAAGTCACTTAACTCCAGTTGCCCTGCCTTCTCCCCTCCAAAACCAAACCAAACCAAAAAAACCAACTAGACTCAGATACTTTCTTACCCAGTTTTCCAAGTCTTACTAGCTGTGAGACTTTGGCAAGTCACAACTTCTGGCTG
The DNA here is from genome assembly GCA_028646575.1 of Pseudocheirus occidentalis. NCBI lineage: Eukaryota > Metazoa > Chordata > Mammalia > Diprotodontia > Pseudocheiridae > Pseudocheirus > Pseudocheirus occidentalis. The sequence continues at coordinate 76,758,651 of CM053595.1, read as the reverse complement.
CCTCAGTTTCCTCATCAAAGGGGATAACAATAGCACCTACGTCCCAGGTTCATTGTGAAAGTTAAATGAGCTAATATTTAGAAAGAACAGCTGACCTTGAACAAGTCAGTTAATCACTGTTGGCCTTGGTTTCTCAAGTGTGAAATGGGGATGATGATAATAACACCTACCTCCCAGGATTACTGTGAGGACCAAATGAGATAATTGTTAAGTGCTTAGCACAGTGCCTGGCACATGGTAAGCACTACATCAATATTAGCTATCATCATCGTTATTTTTATTATTATTATTCCTGATTCTAAGTCCATTGCTTCATCAAAGAGCCACCTAGCTACCTCATTTTTTCATATTTTAGAGCAGGAGTCAAACTATGGACCAAGGACTAAATGTTAGGCTATAATATAATATGATGTGATGTAATATATATTCATATATTATGTTATATAATACAGTACAATATATAATGAGATAATATAAATTATTTTTATATTTTTAATATGCAATAAAACTTTTTTATGTAAAAACCAATCTTAGATTACAGACCATACAAAAACAGGCAGTTGGTTGGATTTGGCATGATGGCTGTAGCATGCCAACTGCTGATCTAGGATATCTTTAGGCTCTAATATTCTGTTCTAAGGTCCTTTTCAGGTATCACATTCTATGTTGTAAGGTTCCTTCCTGCTCTATGTTCTGAGGTTCCTTGCCAAGTTCCTACAATCTATAGGATTTTTCATTAGTAGGAATCAGGGCTACACAGTGCAATGTTTCAAGTTGCAGAATACTTATGCTTCTCTCTGTCACAAAATGGTTAAAAAAGTCAGATCCCAAGAATGCATCCACAGCTAATTGGGAACAAACAAGTGACCTTCACTGGTTCAAAGAATCCCTTCACCATAGTAACAGGACCCAATAAAAATGAGTTCCTAGATGGAGCATGGGCTGTGAGACCAGATAGCTTTGATTTTATTCTTCACTCTGAGGCCAACTCTGATTTTAAACCCTATAAGAGAGTGTCTTACTCTTAAGTCCTCTCTCCTCCATCTGAGAACCTAAGGAAGGGCCACTCAGAAGACCTGAGTTTGAGCACTGTCTGTGTGAGTCCCTTCCCCATTTCTGAGTCAGTTTCCTCATCTGTCAAATGGGGATAATGATACTTACTCTCACAGAGCTGCCATGAGAAAAGTGTTTTGTAATCAAAAAGGTTATGATACATGTGGTCTATCATTATTTCATCTTTAATACTTCAAAAGACCAATTACTTCACTGATGTGGTCACTCCCTTCACTAAGGCAGATCTGGGCCCCTTTATACCTCAGAAAGACCAATCTTGCTGATTTGCTGGGTTCATCAGAACATGTAACCAGGTGGCCAGCCTCCCTGTGATTGCAATGATCTACACTTAGCAATTTAGTTCTGGTCTAACAGATGCAGAAAACATCACTTGGGTCTGTATTTGAAGCATGTGCAGTTTGATAAGCCTTATCCAAGCTTCTGTTCTACTAAATAGAGCTTTTCAGAACCCAGGATCATCACTCTGTATTGGAATGAGTCTTGGAGAAAGACTTTAATGAGTATATAATAATAATGATAACAAAAACAATAATGATGATACTTATTACTATAATTATTGTGACTGTGACTCTTCTAAGATTATGGTATTCCATGATTCACAGCTACTGAAAGAAACTTAGTGTTACAAAGGAAGGAAACAAGCATTTAAGTGTCTATGTGCCAGATACTATGCTAATTGCCTTACAAATATTCTCTTATTCAATCTTCACAACCACCCTAGAAAGTAGATATTACTCCCATTTTGCAGTTGAGGAAGCTGAGGCAGGCAGAAGTTAAGTGACTTGCTCAAGGTCAAACAGCTAGTATGTATCCTTGGTCAGATTTGAACTCAGGTCTTCCTCACTCCAGGCCTAGCACTTTACCCACTGTTCTTCCTAGCCGCTTTGAAAGAGGTTTTGTTCTTGTGTCTGTTTGGCAGCAGAGATCATCTTGAGCTCATTGATAGTCTCCTACAATTTCCCCAATCTAAACCAACCTGCTCTACTTCTCCTCATCAATACTGGAGTAATCTATTGTTCACCTGTACTGCTTTTCCAAGAGATGCATAGGTACTAATGACTGCCAATTGTGTGTATTCCGACCAGTATTCGTCTTTCAATCACTTGTTTGTTTCTTTGTTTGCTTTTCTCAGTGTGGAATCATGATTACAGGTGACCTAAAAGTCACATGTGGTAAGTGTAAGTGGAGTGTAGCATGCTACCAAAGGTAGAAGTGGCCTAAAAGACATCATGTAATATGAGAAGACTTGTAACTAGGTCAGCATTACTAGGGCTTTGCTATTGGGCACTGAAATTTAAATAACAAAATTTTATAATGATGATTTTGAAAGATTGTGCAAAAAGATTTGTCATTTTGTTCTTGGTACCACTGTTACTCCTTGAGCTGGTAGAAACTCATAGGCAAGAATATTAGCAGAACTTTAACTTGGCTAGGACAAGTGGGGCTTTACACCCCCCCCCCCCGCCATCTTCAAATTTAGAGGGTGTCAACAGCACTTGCAGTCCTTCAACAGCATAGAAGCAACAGAGCTTAGCATCAAGTTTGCAAGAATATTTAGTTAAAACAGGATGCTACTAGAAGATAAGCAGGAGTGGAATCCTCCCCTGCATCCTGTTCCTTCTTTCCCCGGCCCAGTGGCCTCACAATAGCGATTCAATGTCTTTATCCCTCTTCCATGAAATACTGTTGTGCTCTACTCTCACAAGAACTTAGGGTATGATTCTTCCTGCTTTTCCTAAGAATGGTTTGTGATGCTTGCAGGGAAACAAACATTTCTAGCTATTCCTTTGCTAATCAGCTAAACTAGGAAGCTACCAGATGGTACATTTCCCCACCCAATCCTCTCCTTCCCTGCCCTGCACCCTAATTCTAAGGAAGCTCTTCCTTTACCTATCTCTGTCTTACTTCACTATCTAGGCAGTAGCCTCTCCAGCAGTGTAGCTTCTTAGTGTCCAGGGATCTTCTCCCGTAGGAACCTGCGTCCTATGGTCTTTGTTTCCCCCTCCAGGGGCATCGTCTGGGATCTCCAACTCCAGAAGGCTGGTGTCCTAGGATAACCTCTCCCACTTTGGTAAATTTTCCTTGATTCTTCCTTCTATTATTTTAAGTTAATGAATACAAAGTTGACTTGAGGGCACATTTGGTGCTGTTTGTCCTGACACAACATTGTGAGCTATGGTTCTGCTCATACATACATATGACTGAAAAAGGAGGTAGGTTGGTCATGTAGTGAGTGAGTCAAGGAGCACTGATAGATGGCTTGAGGGACGTGCTGGCATCCACAAAATGTTAAAGAAAACAGAAGAAAGGAAATAGGATGTTGGCTGGGTCTTGTGTGGAGTTAAAGAAGCATTTGGGTCAGGTACTCCGCAGAACACTGGGGATACAAAGAAAGGACACAGTCCCTGCTCTTGGGAGCTCACAGACTAACAACAATCAAACAAGTATGTACAAGCAAACTACATATAGGATAAATTGGAGGTAATCAATAGAGGGGAGGAACTAGCATTAAGGGGCATTGAAAAAAACTTCTTGTAGAAGGTGATATTTTTAAGTGGGACTTTGAAGGAAACCAAGAAAACTGGGGAGAAGGAAGGAGGAAGAGCATTCCAGGCATGGGGAAGAGCCAGTGAAAATGCCCAGAGTTGGGAGATAAAGTTTCTTTTTTTTTTTCCTTTTGGAGGGGGGGAGGACAGGGTGATTGGGGTTAAGTGACTCGCCCAAGGTCTCATGGCTAGTCAGTGTTAAGTGTCTGAGGGCTGATTTGAACGCAGGTCCTCCCAGCTCCCTGGGAAGATAGAACGTCTTGCTTGAAGACTAGGTAAAAGGCCATTGTCAGTGAATAACAAATGGGGGATATAAGTTGTAAGAAGACTGAAAAGGTGTCTTTATGTGAAAGGGTAAGTTATGATGGATTTTGAAAGCCAAGTAGAAGATTTTATATTTGATCCTGGAGATGATAGGAGAACCATTGGAGTTTACTGACTGCTGGCAGACCTGTGTGAGGTGGAGAAGGGGAGTGTGACATCTTCAGAACTGTGTTTTAGGAACATCATTTAGATAGCTGAGTGAAGGATGGACTGCATTTATGGACAAGAATCTCACATTCTGAAAAGACATGGAGGGATTATAATCTATTCCATCGGGTATGATGCCCACATTATCAACACTATAAATCCACTGAGGTATCAAGTTTATTATTGTTATATAAGACTCAAAACTATATCACTTTAATCAGTGCCTCTGAAATAAACTAAAATAATAAAAATAATTGAGTTAATCCTTAATATTCAATTCAATTCAACAAGACGTCCCTCCCTCATCATCTCTAAACTCACCACCAGGCTGTTAACTCATGCCTTAACTGACACCACCTCTCTCAGTTTCCTCTCCCTCTGACTGGACAGTTAGAGGTCAGTTTTTCTTTTCTGAAAATTAGCACAGTCCCTGGCACATAATTTATTAAATTGGGTGAGTGAGAATGAGAGAAGGGTTGTTATAATTAAGGGAAAAATCATGATTGCATACCTCCAAAATAATAGACACTTGTGCATGTGGGGTGGAGGGAAAAGGCCACAATGCAAAAAAAATAAGGTATGAAACACAATATGGAAACAGTTAAATTCAATTTGGAAAATGTGCAATAAATGCCTACTGTGTATAAGGCATTGTGCTCAGTCCTTTGGGATACAAGAACAAGGAAAAATAATATAGTATCTGTCCTGAAGGAGCTTACCATCTATCATATATGCAAAGAAAAATACTATAATATGAGGTAGGATGTGATAGCAAAAAGGAGAATTAAATTTTTTTAAAAGTCACCCCTAGTACTCCAGTTCCTGAAAGAAGAGAAAAATAGTCACTTATCCTCAAAATGTAAGTGATGGGATGAACCTTTGGGGTGCTGTTTAAGGTAATGAAAGATGACAGTCATCTCTGAGAAAATAAAGGCATAACCAATGGCTCACATGCCTATAAGATTTGACAATTTACACAATGCTTTCAGGGTACAACTTCTTGTCTGATCTTTACAACATCCCTGTGAAATACGCAGTGCAAACAGAATTGTTTTCACTTCACAGACATTTGGGGAGACACGGAGAAGTCATATGACTCTGGATGCTACAGAGGGAGAGGTAAAGTTAGCAACTTTTGCCTTGCATTCTGGCTGCATGGGGGTCCCTGCCCCTTTTGAGCCAGGATTCAAGGTCCTCCACAGTTGGGCTCCAATTTGCCTTTCCCGCCTTTCTTCACTCTCCACTTTACACAATCTATGCTAGACTGAAATGAGACGACTCTGTACCCCCTGTTCTTGTCCTGCCTTATCCTGCCTCCCAGCTTTTGTTTATGCTTTTCTCCCTGCCTGAAGTGGGCTCTTTCTTGTTTCTCCATTTGCCTCCCCTTTCCCTTCCCCTTCCCCTCCTCCCCACTCAAATCTCCACTTGCTGAAATAATTTCCTTTCTTCAAGGCCTTACTCTGGTCCCCCTCCCCCAGCCCCATGAAGCCTTCTTTAATACCTCCAGCTGCAAATGATCTCTTCCTCCTTCAATTTCTTTAGCCTTTTGTTAGGACCTCTCCTTTGCACTTATTGTCTCCATTGAACTATAGTTGCACTGCAGATGGAAAACAAACCTAGAATCCAATGGGAGAAAGAGATTAAATTGGGTCTCATCTCAGAAATTTCCTAGAATTTTCAATTATCCAACACTCTCCACAATAAAAGCTGGTCTATTTAAACACCAAACTTCTCTTAGGAACGTTATATGACTGTGAATCTTGGAACACCGTGAACTCTGATACTGTAGGTGACCCAATGGAAAGATATACAATTGGATTAAGCAGACTCCCACCTATTACCAGTCAGCTAACTGTCATTTAATTAAGTACCTACTATGTGCCAGACCCCATACTAAGTGCTCAGGATATAAAGAAAGGCAGAAACAGAGCCTCCTTGCTCTCAAGGAAGTCAGTCCTAGCCATTGCTTACAGACAAGAAGAAGCTTTTTTGACACATTCAGTGACACTTATGACCTTGAAAAGGAGGTGGACTGTTTATGTCATGAAACATGATAGATGGACAGCCCAAGTGCTGCAGTGGTACTCAGGACACATTAAAACAGCAGTTCTCAACCTGTGGGTCGCAACCCCTTTGGGGTTTGAATGACCCTTTCATAGGGGTCACAGGAGTCGTCTAAGACCATTGGAAAACACATTTCAGATGGTCTTAAGAACCAAGACACCACTCCTCTATCCGTCTCCAGGTGAGTCCGCCCACACGCAGATATGCCCACATATGAATATTGAAGAGTCACAGCATTAGGAAGGTTGAGAACCATTGCATTAAAAGAACTGGAGTAAGGTCTCTGGGGCATTGTGTGAACCCTCTGTAAAGCTTTATCTAAAGACAAGGAATGGAAAAAGAGACCTGTGGAGGAAGCATTATCACAGATGAAGTCATAGATACACAAACACTGAAGTATGTGGATCTTATGTCTCCTACTAGACTGCAACTATTTATGAAGTATGATTTTGTCTGATTTTATCTTTCTATCCCCCGAGTCAAATGCTGGGCCCTGTAAAATACAGTGGCTTAACAAACTCTTGTTGGAACTGAGTAAAAACAGAGCAATGAATCCTGGCCACCAATTCATGCACAACAACAATCAGCAAGCATCTACTTAGCTCTTGCCATGTATTATTAGGCTGTGGAGACACAAAGAACAATTCTTTGCACTTAATATGGTATTCTATCTGGGGAAATAAGAGGTACATATAAGTATATATGTGTATATATGTTTTTAAATTCAGGGTATTTCCAAGTAAATACAAAATTATTGGGGAGGCATTTGAACCGAGCTTTTAAGGAATCTAGTAATTCTAAGAGGAGGAAATGAGAAAAGAATTCTAGTCATGAGGGTAGGGGATGATAAAGGTGTGGAGCTGAAGCTGAAACGTCCTGTGGAAGAAACAGCAAGAAGGTTGGTTTGGCTAGACAAATGCACAGAGCACATAAAGAGAAGTAATATTCAACAAGCCTGGAAATGTAGGTTGGAGCCAGATTGTGAAGCACATTAAATGCCAAATAGAGGAGGTTCTATTTTTATCCTAGAAGGCAAAGTCTTCTTGAGCAAGGTAGTGATATGGTAAGACTTGTGCTAGATCTAGAAAAGGGTTTAGAACATAGAATTTCAGATCTGGACAGGACCTCGGGACAAAGACTATTACCCTTTTAAGGATACACATCCCCTCACACCATCATCATATAACATTCTTCCCTTTCTCAGCCAAACCAAACTCTTAGAAAAAGTGGTCTGTGCTCATTGCTTCTACAGTTATCCTTTCCATATCTCTGGGGTTAGGGGCACCATGCCCCCATGATCTGAAAAATCTGCATAAAAGTGTTTGGCTGTCCCTTCATACCCAAGAAGAAGTCTGAATCTTTCCTTTTTCTTTTATGAGGTGTTTACAGTACCTTATTGTAAAATATGGGTTAAGTTCTTGGCCATAGGTTCTGTCATCTGTTGACCTTTGTGTGTCATCTGAGACTTCCTCAAAACTCTCCCAAAATTTCCCCAAAATGCTCATTTAATTTCCTATGCCAACCTGTGATATATTGAAACTGCTGTGGGGAAAGTCACAATGTGGAAAGGATAATGGTATTTCCTCTTTTCTCACTTCTCAGACCTTTGCAGTCTGGCTTCCAAATTCATCATTAAAGTGAAAGTGCTCTCTCCAAAGTTACTAGTCATCTCTTATTGGTTAATCTGATAGCTTTTTCTCAGTCCTCCTGTATATTATCCCTTTTCTAGATTTTCATTATGCTACCCTCTTCTGATCCTCTGTCAGAAGCTTCTATGTGGTGCCAAGATAGAGTGGTTGGCCTGGAATCAGGAAAACCTGAGTTCAAGTTCAGCCTCAGATAATTACTAGCTATGTAACCTTTAGGCAGGTTATTTAATTTGTATTTGTCTCAGTTTCCTCGACTGTAAAATGGAGATAACAGTAACACTTGCCTCCCAGGGTTGTGAGGATTAAAAAAAGATAATATCTGTAAAGTGCTTAGCTCAGGGTATAGAACATTGTAAGTACTATATAAATGCTAGCTATTTTAACCTACATATCTGATTGCTCCTTCTCAGTCTCCTTTACTGGGTCTTCATTCATATCATGTACCTCCTTGGGCCTTGTTCTCTTTTCTCTCTACATACTTTCATTTGACAACCACATTAGTTATCATGGGTGTAATTATCATCTCTGTTTTTTGTTATTCAGCTATTGTAGTTATGTCCAACTCTTTGTGACTCCATTTGGAAAAGATACTCGAGCATGTAACACCGTGCACAAGCAGCTTCCCAAAAGAATGCTACTGTGAATAACTTTTAAGGTACTGATTACATAGTATAGTGAACACTCCATTTATTCCAGAACAAATCAAAGGAAAACATTCACAACAAATCACAATATAATATTGACAACATTACATCTTATCACAGAAAATCACAATATGTTGTTCACAACAGCTTATCATTAAAATGGCCACATAGTTTTCACCAAAGTGGTCACAGTATTTAGAACAAAGAACAAAAGAACGATCATCTGGTATCCCTAAGGAGGTTTGCCTCCTTACTTAGTCATTCAGTCATCTCAAAAAACAATAGTCAGTCTTCCACTCATGGGGTAATCATAGGTTAACTTAATCAGTCACTTATCTAGCAATCAATCACTAAGTATTGTTAATCAATAAATACAATCATTAGAAAATTACACAAACCCTCCACCCCTCTGGTCTCTAGTAAACTTCAATTTCACCACAGGACTCAATATCCAAGGAGAAACCTTTTCTTCATCTTGACTTGGGGTGGTTTCTCAGATTCCTTGAATCTCCTTCCATGGTCCCAGCTCCTACATGAATCCACCAAACAGTCACCTGGATTCAGAGGCAGACAGTTCCCAGGTCCTTTTTCAGTCTTCTGGGCAGCTCTTGCTACACATTGAAGTTCACAGGGTCAAGCATATCTCAAAACCTTCACAACTTCTGTTCCCAGGAGCTAAAGGATCAACCAAGCCACAAACAAACAAAGTCTTATCCTGGTCATGCTTCTTCAGTCCTCCGGCAGTTTGGCTGGCCCTGGGACCTAGAAGAAATCTCAGCCTTCTGGGAGGTATTCTCACTAGCAACTTCAGCCTTCACCAGATTCTGGTCTCCAGAAAATCCTCTCTCATTTCTCAGTCAGCTTCTGAGATCACTGAGAGAAACTCTCTCTCTCCTCCACCAGGAGCCTGCCAGGAGAAAAAATTCTAATTTTGCCTCTCTGGGGCTTTTCTTATATACATACACACAGCATTGGCTTCCTGTTTCAGCCAAACCCTTCCTGTTATGTCAGCAATAGGAGACAGAGTTCACATCCTCTGTCTCTTTCACAGAGGTTTGACTAAGGGCTAAGTACCAGCTTACTTGACATAACAGAAAGGGGTCTTCAAATTTAAGTTAATTACCATTACAGAGCAGTCTGCCATTTCCTTCTCCAGTTCATTTTACAGAAAAACTGAAACAAACAGGGTTAAGCCCAGGATCACACAGTAAGTGTGAGGCCAAATTTGAACTCAGAAAGATGAGTCTTCTTGATTTCAGGTACTCTATCAACTGTTCCACTTAGCTCCCATAATCTCTATAGGGATGATAATTTTACATATATATGTATAACACATATATACACACATATGCACATTTATATATACACATATACATATTATATATGTTTGTGTACATACACACACACACACACCAAGCCCTGTTCTTATATCACCAGTTGCCAGTTATTTCAAATCTGAAGTCCCATAAATATCTCAAACTTGACTCATATATTACAGAATTCATCTTTTTCTCAAATCCCTCCCTTTTCCAGATTTCCCTATTTCTTTTTGTCAAGGGCACCAGTATTCTTCCAGTCTACCAGTTTTGCAACCTTGGCATTGTTCTTGACCCCTTACTTTTCATTACTTTTCTGATCCAATCAGTTGCCAAATCTTGTAGTTTCTAACTATATGATATCTCTCTCACACATATTCTTGATATTGCTCACACTTCATTAAACTTTAACTAAAACCCTCATTACTTCTCACTTGGATTTTTGCAATGTTCTCCTAATTGATCTCCTTGATGCATTCTATGACTCCAATCCATCCTCTACATTGGTGCCAAAGCAATTTTCCTTAAGGGTGGATCTGACCACATCAGTCCCTTACTCAATACATTCTAGTGGCTCCCTATTGCCTCTGGCATGAAATATAAACCCTTTTGTTTAGTTTTTAAAGTGCTTTACAATCTGGGCCCCAAATTACCTTCCCAGTCTTAATTATATATCTCCTTTTTGTCCCCTGGTGTCTAGCCAAAGGAACTTCTTCTCATATATGGCACTCCCATTTTCCATCTCCATACCTTTTCACTGACTCTCAACTGTACCATAATTTTCTATTCCCTGATTTCTGCCTCATAAAATTCCTTACTTCCTTCAAGACTTTAGTGTAAGCATTACCTTCTAAATGAAGTCTTTCCTAATCCCCTAACTGCTACTGCCATCCCAAAACTATTTGGTACTTCTTTTCTTTTTGCTATTTATATATTTGCAGTATATATGTTGTCCTCTTTAAGAATAAATGACATCAAGAGGGTGATGAATTGACTTGCAAGTAAACTGGATTTAATTGAGGTAGACATGTGCAAAGTCAACAGCCCTACTCTCTCCTCCAGAGTTATCAACGTCCAGTGGCAAGATATAGGTCAAAATGACTGGCAGTGGCCCAGGATGCAGTGTGAGACTTTGGTCTTTTTAAGCTAAGGGCTTTCCCAGGTCTCAGTTTGTCTGAGGCAATACCCATTCACTAGTTAAAGACTAGGTAAGAAATGAAGCAAACTATGACTTAGTTTGCCTTCATGAAAGAATCAATCAGAAGGCAAGACCCCCCAGAGTTTCTGACCAGAACAGAAACAATTGCTATTTACACTCACTCTGAGCCATCAAAACCAAAACAATGAGCAAGTGAGGCTTTGGCTGAGGCCAAGCAGGGAGAGTTAGAGCAATTTGGACTTAAAAGTATAGTCAAATAGCTCCATTTGAATCCCAATGGGCCTTGTCAAAGCCTGTTTTTTTTTCAGAGTTATATTTCAAGAAATCATAAATGAAAACTACAGGAGACAAAAGAGTTAATTGTCCCAGTTCAACAAACAAAACAAAACAAAACAAAACCATGATAGAATAAATGACTAGGGAAGAAAAAAAAATCTAGCCCCCAAACCACAAGATGCCTTGTAAAATATAAGTGATTACAATTTATATTCTTTTGGACAGAGCACCCACATGTAAGGGCATGACTCCCCATATGGAGGAGGGAGAGGGAGAAAGAGGAGGAGTAAATAGTAGCATTACCCAACTAGAACTGGCTTCTTGGGTCTCCCCAGGGGCAGCTACTACTACTTACAAGTTGTTGTTGGTCCTTCATTCTCAAAGAGGACCAATGACATCAGAGGTTTCCTAACCTGCAAATATACTCTGGAAGTCAATCTCCCAACCCACACTCAGTAGTCATAGGTTGCATTGTCAGAGCCAGGCTACTGCTCCTTCAGGCAAAGGCTAGGGGTCTTAAGGTACCTTTTTAGAACTTTGTCTCAAAGGCCTCCATCTTGTTTGTTCCCTTCAATATTGATCACCAGTAATTCCTACCCTGATATAACTTTGATCAGCTAATTTTCCAAAATCAATTAATCCACTAACATAAATTAGTTTTTACAAAGGACTATTTACTGAGGAAGTATAGCAAGGGCAAAGTTTTGTAAAATATTCCCCTTGAACCAGGAGATAATTCTTCCCTACACATACCTGTTGGGTCCTCGGGGAGAGTGGACTCAAACCTAAAGTGATTATTGCCAAACACTTATCCTACCAAGTACATGTTAGCTTATTACTGACTCACTTCCAAGTTCATAGAACATGGTGTCCCAGCTACCAGACTGATTAATTTCTGGCCTGGGACATGCAGATTGCTCCTAAGGGCTGATTCCTCAGGCTCTCTGGCTGTAGCTATCAGTACACTTACACAGACCCCAGTTTTTGGACTTTTGGTGTTTCTTCCAACTTTTCAAAGCTCACAAGGATATAACCTGATCACTTTTCTCTGTCTCTATATTGTTCTCTCTCTCTCTCTCTCTCTCTCTCTCTCTCTCTCTCTCTCTCTCTCTCTCT
>CM053595.1:76665519-76745836 GCA_028646575.1 Pseudocheirus occidentalis | reverse complement strand
CTGACTGTGTTGTCTTCCTCCCATTCCATGCTTTGATCCTTTTTGTCCCCAAAAAAGGATTCTAGAGTTTTATTGCTGTTCTTATTTTGCTTCCTTTTCCTCATGTTGACCAGTCAATTATTTGGTTGGTTTTTTTAGCTTTGTGAAACTCTGCTTCCATGGGGAAAGCTCTGTTCCAAATTGCTGGGGTTTTCCCAGCTGCCGGAGCTATTAGGGGGGTGTTGCAGCCCCCCCCAGATTTGGCTTGCTGAAAGCGCTCCCCAGGACCACCACCCAAGACCATGATCCAGATCCAGGCCGCTCAATGCAAGAGCACTTCGCCCTGATCAATCAACTCAGCCCTCCTGCAGGGTCTGCAGGCCAGGGGCTCTGAAGCAGCCCAGTGGGGGCAGCGGCCAGTTACAGCAGCTCCTGCCCTTCCCCCACTGCTTCCTTGCCGTGGGGGTAGATTGGCTCAACTGATTTTCCTCCCCCAAATTTAGCTTGAAAGCTTCACTCACTTTCACTGACCTCTAATCCTGGCTTAGTAGATGTGAAGATTGCTCGAGGTGCTTTAGATCTTCTCTGAAGTAGACTCATGCTGTGGCTTGGGAGGCTCGGCTCCTCCGTACCACCCTGGAGGTTTCAGGCTGGGCTGGTCTTGGCTCCTGGCCTGCAGGCCTGCAGGATGAGCCCTTCCTACCGAGCTGCCTTTCTCTAATCCCTATTTTTCACACCTTGGTAGATGTGGAGTTGCTGGAAACTATAGATCTTCTCTTTTGTAGAGTGGGTGCAGCTCGGCTCCTCCTCACCACCCTGAGGCCTGGCCGCGTTTGGTTTTGGTTTAAGGCTGGGCTGGCCTCAGCTCGCGTCCTGCCATAATGATTCTCTGCTGCTGAGCTGCCTTCCGCGAGAGATGTGTTTTCTGTATTTTTGTGAGTTTGAGAGTCCTAGAATTTGTCCAGAGTCATATTTTATGGGTGTTTAGGGTGGCTGTGTGGGAGCTGCAGGACCTTGCTGCTTCTACCCTGCCATCTTCACTCCGCCCCCGGAAGTCTAACTTCTGTTATTGTTGAAGGTGTTGATATTGTCTGAGTCCTTCATTCTTGCACCCAAGATGCCATCCTCTACTCCTCACTCCCTCTCACTCCCCATATCCAATCTGTTGTTAAGTCTTGTTGATTTTACCTTCAAAGCTTCTATGGTATAGGCCCTCTTCTTTTCTCTCACACTGTTACCACCCTGGTGTAGGCCCTTACCCAATCATGCTTGGACTTTCATAATACTCTAATGGTTAGTTTGCCTGCCCCAAGTCTCTCCCTTCTCCCTTCTCCATTCTCTGCTGATTCTCCAATCAATCAACAAATTAATCTTCACCACCTCCTTGTATGATAAACCCCAGTGGCTCCCTATCACTTTTAGGATTAAATATAAAATTCTCTGTTAGGCATTCAAAGCCCTTCATAACCTGATCTCTGCTCCTTAATAGTTTCACACATTATTACCATCATCTCTCTCTCTCTCTACTTCTTGATCTATACCTTGCCACTGGACTCAGATGGCTCTAGAGGAGAAAGCAAGACTGGTGACTTTTCACAGTCCTCCCTCACTTAAATCCAGTTCACTTGCATGTCATGGCATCACCTCCCCTGGTGCCATGATCCTCTTTGAGCATGAAGGACAAACTACAATGACAACTACCATTCTTTTCCCTCTCCCAGTGAATCTACATTCCTCTTGATTTTATCATGGTCCCTGGAACCTCATTATCCTACAAGATCACAACAACCTTGTAACTTACACCTCAGGGGTTCCTCCTTTCCTCCCTTTTTCTGAACAGGACATCAGAGCTATTCTTAGATCCTCCATTTAAGGAGCACATGCAGGGCAGTCAAGCCATGTATTTATTTCCCAAAGGAAACTTCATCTTCTTTCCATTCCCATAATTTCTACACCCTCCTCCCATTTCAGCTTCTTTTTATGTGTTGTCTTCCCCCATTGGACTGTGAGCTCCTTGAAGGCTGGGACTGTTACTTGTCTGTCTTTGTATCCTCAGTGCCCAGCATATTGCCTAGCACATAGCAGGTTCTTAATAAATGTTTATTGACTGACTGACTGACTCATTGCTGTTTCTCTCATAAGATAATCCATCTCCCCACTGGGCATTTTCCTTGACTGGTCCTCATATTTAGAATGTCCTCCCACCTTATCTTTAGCTCCAGGTTTCCCTGGATCCCTTCAAGGCCCAGTCAAAATCTCACCTTCTACAAGAAGCCTTCCCTGACCACTTTCATGCTGCTACTTTTGTATTATTGATTATTTCCTCCTTAATCTTAGTGACTTCCCTAGGAAACGTGCTCCTCTTTGGGAACTGGGACAAGGTAAATGCCAGGAGGCAGACCGAGGACAATAGGAATCTCTTTGGATTGGGCAGGTAAAGGTCGGTGAGTGCTAGGAGAAGTTAAAAATATCCTTTACCTCATTGTTCCCATTGTTGATGAGCTTCACTTTATCCCTTCTGCTTCTTATTTGTTCATAGATGGCAACACTTTGTCTCCCCATTAGAATATAAACTCTTTTGAGCAAGGACTTTTACCTTTCTTTGTATCCACAGCGTTTAGCACAATGTCTAGGACACAGTAGGCACTTAATAAATACTTTTTGACTGACTTGACTAAAATTTTTTTGTGTGTGACACTTTGGAGCTATGCCGGGATAGAATATTGTTAACTTATTATTGTTGTTCAATTGTTTTCAGTCTTGTCTGACTCTTTGTGACCCCCATTTGGGGTTTACTTGGCAAAGATACTAAAATAGTTTGTCCTTTTCCAGCTCATTTTACAGATGAGGAAACTGAGGCAAACAGGATTAAGTGGCTTGCCCATTGTTAGACAATTAGTATCTGGGGCCAGATTTGAACTCAGGAAGATGAGTCTTCCTGATTCCAAGCCTGTTGCTCTATCCACTGCCATCAGTACTTGTAAGAGAGAAAAGGGATTATGAGATTTTAGCTTTTAGAGATAATGTAATAGCAACTCAAATATGTACACATGGCTTTAAAAGTTTAACATCATGGAATATCTCTTTTGATCCTTACAATCACTCTGCAAGGTAAGTGCTACCGTTATCTTCATTTTACCAATGAGGAAACTGAGACTAACAAGAAATTAAGTGACTCAACCAGATTCATGAAGCTAGTTAAGTATCTGAAACAGGATTTGAACTTCGATGTTTGTGACTTCAGGTCTAGGGGTCCATCCATTACACCATACTTTTATGTAGCATAATCCCTCTTCTTACAGATAAAGAAACTGAAATCTTTAAACATTTGATAATCATTTAAGGCCACACAGGTTGGTATTTGAATCCAAGTGTTCTGACAATGACAAATGGAATTTTACTGTACCTATAATTAAAAAACAAAACCAAACAACTATCCTAAATTAAACTAAGACTCACATGCCTCCTTCAGGTGGCCTTCTCTGACTTTTGTGTGGTGGAACAAAGATACCCAAAGCATGAATAGGAGGCCCTTTCCCCATCTGAATCCCGTATTACAACATTTCTCTGATCTTCTCAAGTGGTGAATTACATGTTACATTTATAGGTAATAAGAACTCTCCAGGGAGAGTTGAGAAGTGGATGGTTACTGAAGGGGATGGCTGGAGGATCCCTGGGCTCTGTGAAGGAGAACCAAGGTCCAGTATGAAAATCCAGTAAGCAGTGGGGCAGTAGGGGGATAGGAGGGTAATCTGTATTGGTTCAGTGGTTTGAGCACAGAGTTGACCTCCAATAAAGATTTTTGAGATTAAATTAAATTTGTCTCTATATGGGAGAAGGTAGAAGGCTTATATTCTTTGTGGCAAAGTTGTAGAAGCAGATCATTTCTGCAGGAGTTTGGTGTTCCTGGAGGGGACATGTATGAAAAGAGAGGAAGGAAATAAGCATTTATTAAACCTCTACTGTATACCAGGCCCTGTGCTATGCGCTTCACAAATCTTGTCTCATTTGATCCTCACAATAACCCTGTGAGGTAGGTGATATTATTATCTCTATTTTACAGTTGAGGAAACTGAGGCATAAAGAAATGAAGTGACTTGCCAAGGGTCACACAGATAGTTTCTGAGGTTAAATTTGAATTCAGGTGTCTGTGACTCCAGGCCTAGTACTATATCTTACAGAACCTAGCTTTCTGGGAAGGAGATCTTCATAGATCTCCATAGAGGTGAAATAGGTATTTCTGCAGAAGAGAGTTATGGAGGCAGTCTCCAGAAAGGAATAAAAATGGAATTAGGAGAGAGTCAGTCAACAATCATTTATTAAGCACCTAATTATATGCCTCATATTGTGCTAAGCACTGGAGATAATAAAGGCAAAAGCATAGTCTGGGAGTTCACAATCTAATGGGGAAGATGACAGGCAAAAACTTTTACACATAACATACAGTGTAAGATTCAATTTTACTTAGAAGGGAGGTGCCACTGGGGGAAAGGAATTTGGTGTTGAGGTAGGAATGATGTACTGGGAAAGGTCTCAAATCAACTTGGAAACAATAATGTACAAATAAGGATAAACTAAAAGCAATTTAAGAAGGTGTGAAAGTGTGTGTGTGTGTGTGTGTGTATTTGTGTGTATATGTGTGTGTGTGTGTGTGTGTGTGTGACTAGGAAAGGTGACTAGGAAAGATTTATTGAAAAAAGTAGGATTTTCACTGAATCTTGAAAGAAACCAGGAGGCAGATGTGAAGAGATAGGAGAATATTCCAGGCATGGGGTGGGCTGGGGGTGGGGGGAGCAGCTCGTGAAAAGCCATGAATTTGGGAGCTGGAGTATCAGATTTGAGCAACAGTATGAAGACCCCTCTATTGCTTTCTCAGTGACCCTCATTTTGAATTCGGTGGAGGCTGTAGTGTTTCATGACTCCCATCCATAGAAAAAGGCCAGAATTAAAAAGATGTAGCTTTTTGGTCGTATTTTGTTGTCATGAAAAAAGCTTTGCAATTTTAAAAGGACAATTCAACTCACTTTCTTCCTCTTGTTTAGTACTGGGCTCAATTTGTCCATTTGTAATGATTGTTGAAGATTACATATACGCATATATACAAAGCTGTATATGGTGCATACGTATAAAAGTTAGCAGAATTAAAATAAAGTGCATTTTGCCAGACTTCTTTTAGTAAAGGGTCTTTCTTCATTGTCACAAATTGAATTTTACCATATATCACATAAGAACCTCAAAATTCCCATTTGTTCCCCAGAGTTACATTCAAGACATTGAGATGTTTTCTTTTTCAAATTTAGATTTTAAAAACCTTTCCAAATATGAAAAAATCATTGGCAACTGTGCTCTGTTATAGTAATTTTACATCAACTTTTGAGGCTACCACCAGTCAATCCTGGCAAAAACACTAAAAATACCCTCTCGCTATGTTCCTATGTCAAAGACCTACAACATATCCTTCTGTCTTTGTGCCACTGGGATATTGGGACAAATAGGTACATGAATGCTGTCCAAGTCCCTGCCCAACAGCACCATCTCACATACATACACACCACCTATGGACAAACTCAGTAGTAACTACAGCACTGATTGTGCGAGAATAGATGGTCTGGGCTCTCATTATATTGAAATGTAGGTGTTTGTAGGGAGGAGTTGGTTTCCATAGAGAACTGTCTGGATGGTATGTGGTCTCTATAGTGGAAGCCTAACAAAGAGTGTAGGGGGAAGGCGAATCCTCCCGTGGAGGAGAGTTGGGGGGGGGTGGATAGGGAAAGAAACAATGCCTAGGAAAGGGGTTAGTGAGCCACTTAAGTATCTGTTGGGTCAAGTCAAGACAAGAAGCCTTTTATTAAGCACTTAACTATTTTCCAGTTACTGTGCTAGCACTAGGATTACAAAGAGGCAAAAAACACTGCTCTCAAGGACCTCACAGTCTAATAGGAGAGATAATATGTATACAACTATGTAGAAACAAGATAGATACATATATGTGTATGGGTATACACACATAAATAGATACATATGTGTATAGAGATAGATCTATACATATATATTTATCTTGTTTGTACAGAGTTGTATCTAGTACCTAGTTGTATGTCTATCTCTAAAGATGCACACATATATCTATATCTGTTTGGTACATAGTTGTTTGCACATATATAGTCGCATATATAAGTTCATAGTTGTTTTTATGTGGGTACATAGTTGTTTTTATATGTATATAAGTGTGCATATGTGTAGCACACACATATATCTAGAGCTAGTCTCAGAGGGTAGGCAATGAGATTAAGGAGGCCTGGGAAAATCTTCTTGCAGAAGTGGAGACTTCAAGGACTTGAAAAAAGCTAGGAAAGCTATTAAAGGCCACGAGGAGGGAGAACTTTCCAGAATAGGGAACAGGGAATGAAAATGACTCGATTTGGGAGATGGAGTGTTTTGTTTGAAGAACAGCAAAGACACCCCTGTCATTGGATCAGTTGAATAAGTAGAGTGGAGTAAAGTGTTAAGAAAACCAGAAAAGTAAGAATGGGTCAGATTATGAAGCACTTTCAAAAGCCAGAGAGTTTTATACTTGATCCTAAAGGTGACAGGCATTGGAGTTTGTCGAACGGGAGTGGGGTGGGTGACAGGGTAAGACTTGCTCTTTAGGAAGCTGACTTTGATAGCAGAATGGAGGCTGGGCTGGAGTGGGGAGAGACTTGAGGCAGGGGAACCAAGAGCAGGCTATTGTAATAGACCTAAATCAGGCTGGCAGCAATGTCTGATAAGAAAAGGGGCCATATCCAAGATGCAAGGTAGAAATGACGGGACTCAGCAATGACTGGATAGGTCTAGTACAGGAATGGACACATGATTGTTGTCAAGAACGCTAGATTTGGGAATCAGACTATATGGGTTTGAACGCTGACTCCCCTAGTTCCCAAGTTACTTCCCTCTGAGCCTCATTTTCCTCTTCTGTAAAATGAGACTGTGGTAGTTTCTCTTCCAGCTCAGACTCACTGAATCCTATGCCTGCCTTTCAACTAGCTTTTCCTTTTTTTTTTTCCCCACCCCTTGCTCTGCCCTATCCTGAGCTTCCCTGGCTTAGCCCAGAGGGCCCTGGACTACAAGTCCCGGCAGGCCCCACGCGGCGGGAAGGCGGTGGGGCGGGGCTGGGCGCGTGTCTGAGCCTCTCTGCCTCTGCCTCTTATCAGAGTGTGGCGGGGAGAGAGGCTGCTGAACCGTGGGATTTGGGCGCGCGCGCGGCGGCGGGGACGCGCCCCAGCAACCATGGCGTTTCCCGGGACTGAGAGAGTGAAATAGACCCGGGAGGGGGCCAAAGGGGCGGGGCGGGGAGAGAGAGAGAGGCAGGCAGGGAGAGGCTGGGGCCGGGCAGCGCCGAGTGGGGCCGGGGCCCATGAGGAGTCCCGGGGACCATGGGCTCCAGGATCAGGTGAGCGCGGGCAGGCAGGCCTGGAGCTGGGGAGGCCGGGATGAGGTTGGGGGAAGCCGGGTTGGAGAGGCCGCGGGCCCGGGGGACTTGTTGCAGTGACAGGAAGGGCCTCGTCTGCTCGGGAGTGGGGGTGGGGGCGCGGGCTATGGAATGGAGGGGGGGAAGTTGCCATGGTGACTAGAGACGACTGGAGTGTGTGTTGGGGGGGGGGGGCAGGCAGCTGGTCAGGCGCTTCCCGGGCGCCGGGTGGGGGCGGGTCGGGGCCCCCGGGGAGGGCAGCAGCAGGGAAACTCCGCTTGCGGTGGGGAAGGGAACGGGGAATGGTAGTCTAGCAAGTTCGAGGGTCGCATAGAGGGAACATGTGAGCAGGAGGCGTCACAGTATCTTGGTATCTACTTCAACCTCTCATTTTACAGAAGGGCAGTGTGGTGTAATGGTAAGAACCCTGATACTGGAATGAGGAAAACTGGTTTCAGAACAGCCGATCCCACACTCAGTAGCTCTGTAGTCCTGGGAGACTCACTGCTTTGCTCATCTGTCAAATAGAGAAAATAACAATTTCACCACCTACCCCATAGGGTTGTTGTGAGAAACTTGCTTTGTCAACAGTTTAAAACACTCTAGAACTGGGGCTTACTATTTTTCCTTGTGAGGGAACTGAGGCTCAGAAAGGGGAAGTGACTTACTTAAAGCCACTTAGTTTTTAAGTGGTAAAGGAGGGACTGGCATTCAGGTCTCCAGATTTTAAATCCTGGAAACTTAAAAATAGGGTGGAGATGGGATGTCCGAAAGGCCCAGGGGTGGGGAGGGTAGGGGAAGTATTGGAAAAGAATCCCTAGAACTTTAGAATTTAGAAATGAGAAATGCTCTGGAAGGTGATCGAGTAAAATACTATTTATTCTAATTCTCTTCATTTTTAGAGAGGAGCAAACTGAGACCATAAGAGTTAATGTAACTTGTCCAAAGTGACAGAGATGGCAAAGTCAGCATTTAAACCCTGTCTTTTGACTAATTCCATTGCTTGCTTCTTCCACCCTGCTGAAGACCGTTGGGGGTGAGGAGTGGGGTCATAAAACGCTTTGATAGCATTTATTGAATGCTTACTTTGTGCCTGGCACTGTGCGAAGCAGTGGGGTATTGTGTTACAGTTATTTAAGTTTGTATCTTTTCCTTCTGGGCTTCCTGAGTGTTCTTTACCCTGTCTTACACAAACATCGTATCTCCAAGTGCCAAGTTTAGCATTTTGTACAAAGGCTTAATAAATGTTTATTGAATGAATGCATGAATCAATATGTAGTGAGGATATGCTTTCCCAACTTAAGTGCCTTACCAAATGAGATAACAAATAAAATGCTTTGCAAACCTTAAAGCATTATGGCAATGTTAGCTACTACTACTACTGTTATTGCCAGTGGATCATTGCTGTGGCCCTAGTCACTAGGGCCTAGTGCCTTTCTCTGTAACTAGTCTTTGGCATGACAGTTTGGTTAATAGGTTGATACCTGGGAAATTCTCATTGTAGAGGTAGCTTGGTCCCTGCAGTATTGCAATATTACAATATTACTCCAAGCTGTAAGATTAATCTTAGCCTATTTTAAAAAGAAACTGACAACTTTTATTATAAAAGGGGACAGGGGAAATCTACATGCAACTCCCTAATATATGAATTGTATCCTGGAGTGAAAGTTGACATGTATTTGGATGCCGCTGGACTTTGTGAAATCCTTAAGACACAAGAGCCAAAGTTTTGTCCTCAGTATTTTTCTCTCATCTAGTTATTTAAGGGAGATAGTGTTTATAATCACCATGCTTATCATCATTATAATAATGTAGCTCACTTTTTCAAAAAGCATTTTAATGCTTCTCTAAAGCCCTACTTTGATGCCTAATCTTGAATAGGAGGTGATACTGGGTACTTGAAAATTGCCAATGGAGTGAAAGTTCTGGCAGGTCTTACTAAGTTGGAAAGACTTTTGAATATAAGTCTAGAAATGGATGGAGTTGAGAGAGGCTTCATCATCAGGTTGATTGCAGGGTGATTTTTTTTTTGTACAAATAACTCTCAAAAGGACCACTAACTTATAGAGGATGATAGGATTACAGATTTATAACTAGAAGGGACCTTAGGCACCGTGTAGTCCTACCCCATTATTTTATATCTGAGGAAACTGAGACCCAGAAAGGAGCAATGACTTGCTCAAGATTTCTTACAAGATACTAAGTGTTAGACCTGGGATTTGAAGACAAGACCTCTGACTACAAGTCCAATACCTTTGAAAAAAATGCTTTACTGATGATTTTTAAAAATATATAACTATAGATTTAGAGCTGGAAGTGAGCATCCAACACCATTCAGTCCAGTTGCCTCATTTAGCACATGAGAAAACTGAGGTTCATGGAGGTTAAATGGCAATCACACAAATATTAGTCATCAAAGGTGAGATTCTGATATGATTGTGATGATGTTGATGATAACTGGCATTTATATAGGACTTTAAGGTTTACAAAGCACTTTCCAAATATTTCATGTTATCCTTACAACAACCTTGAGAGGTTGGTGCTATTATTATCATCTCCATTTTACAAATGGGGAAACTGAGGCACACAGGTTAAGTGACTTGTTCTAGATCATACAGCTAGTAAGTATTTGAATTCCAAAAGTCTATCCATTGTGCCACTTAGTCACCTTATTTCCATTGACTTCCTTTTTCTACCTCCCCCACCAAATACAGTCAGCAAAAACAAGTCAACACATTGACCAAGCCTATGACCTATAGTTTATTGCTTCTTCTACTAAGAGACCAGAGACATTTTTCAACTTTAGTCCTTTGCAGTCTTTTTTTAGGCACTATATTGTTTTAAAGTCTTTTATTATTTTTTATTGTGGTCATGGTATAAACTGTTCTCTTGGTGCACTTACTATATTCTGTGTCAGTTTGTACAAGGTTTCCCAAGTTTCTCTGAATTCTTCATATGTCATTTCTTAGGGCACAGCAGTATTCCATCACTTTTCACTTACCAGTTTGTTCATTCACTCCACAATTGATGAACTTCAGGGCCTATTGTATTAGGTCCCCTTTCCTAATGGGGAAGGATCATGGTTTTAATCAGTGGAAGGAGTACCCACATTGAGGACATTATTCAAGGTGCTATATCACTTCAAAGTTTATAAAAATAATTCATTGAGAGGTAGAGAATGCAGGTGTGATTATCCCTGTGCTGGGAGGAGAGGGGAGGGAGCTGTGGGCAGTGTGTGTATGTGTGAATGTGTGAGAAATGATATGCCAATAGTCCACAAAGCCAGATAGTATTAGGGCTGGAACTCAAACTAAAGGCCTGTGCTTACACCACTATACTGGTTGCTTGATGTTTAGTGTATCTGCCTGGTCTGGTAAGACTGTGTTTTCCTCTTTAACATTTTTATAACCCCTCTTTTAAAAAGAATACCTTTTCCTGTATGTGAAAAACAGAAATGCTATGAAGACA
Organism: Pseudocheirus occidentalis; assembly: GCA_028646575.1. NCBI lineage: Eukaryota > Metazoa > Chordata > Mammalia > Diprotodontia > Pseudocheiridae > Pseudocheirus > Pseudocheirus occidentalis. Next base: position 76,734,939 of record CM053595.1, on the reverse strand, counting down.
GAAGATTTGTAGCTGTGCTTCTGCTCTAACTGAATTTGAGACTGATACTATATAGGATATTAGTTTTGTGTAATTCAAATCACTAAATTCCATTGCTGAAATTCACCTGAAGTCCTAGAGCCATGGGTTGAGTTTTCAAAAAGCTCCTTGTAAGCTTCATTCCTAGACCCCAATGAAATTTTGTCTAAGTTATTACCATCTTACTGACTTAGGAACTATAATTTTCAATCACAGTTAAAAGGAAGGTAATGTTTTTGGTGAAGTATTTCCTCTCTTTACCAGGATCCTGATACATAGAGAGAACTGGAAGGGTCTTTTAGATGCCTTCTATTCCAACACTTATATTTACAGGTGAGGATACTGTGGCATAGAGAGGGAGAAAGATGGAATAGGTGTGTGGTGGAAAAAACATGGATTTTGAGACAGAGAACTTGAGTTTGAATTTCAGTGCTGCTAACCATCTGTGTGACCTTGGGCAAATCACTTAATTTTTCTGGGGTCTCAATTTCCTTATATGAGAATTAAGGGTTTGGCCTAGAATCTAGGCCCTAGATAGTTCCTTCCAGTTCTACTTTCTAGGAATTATCTCATTCTTTACTTACAGCCTTTCAGGTAGCTAGTGGAAGAGCTAGGATTCAAACTCGGGACTTCTGAGTTCAACCCCAGTGCTCTTTCTGTTGTATTATACTACACTGGTTTCTCTACTGTCATACTTTCTCTGTCACTTTTTCCCCAGCTGTAGAACCCTGGATGTATTAGCTATGTGTCATCATAACACTTTTTTTTCCCTCTGTCTTTTAGAAATGTCAGAGGGCCCTGCCTCTCTAGTTGCTAGATACTATACTCCTCCTTACCCTATTGCCAAGGTAACTGTTTTCTAAAGCAGTTAACCTTTTGCATCTTAGGCTCCTGTTATAGTAAACATCATAGAACTGGTTTATTTCAGTGTTTTGAGATTTGTTCTTGTGGAAGTTAAGAAGGGGAAGAGCCTAAGGGTGGGGCTGACAGTTGTATTTACTGGAACATTGGCCTCCAAGTTTTATTACTGTTAGGCTGCGTGACTCTATGTTGCAACCTTCATGGAATCATAGAAGGGAACATAGAGTTTTAGAGTTAGTAAGAACTTTGAAACGTGGAATGTCAGGTTGGTAAGAACACTTAAAATACAGAAAGTTAGATCATGGAATCATCCTGAGTGCAAAGGATTATTGTTATACCAAACTCAGCATACAGCCTAATTGCTGGGCCTTAGCTCTGGAAAATAGGTTATCTCCAGAATATTTTGACAAATGTCAGATCAAGAAGATATCTTAGAGGTTATTTAGGCTAACTCCAATTTGAAGTTTAAACCCATTGTAAGATACTATAAGCAGTTATCCACCTTCTGCTTAAATACATTACAAGACTCTTGAGTCTGCTCATTACATTGTTGGCCAGCTCTAATTGTTAGGAAGGTCTTTCCGATATTGAACTGAAATTTGCTTCCCTTTAACTCCTACCCATTGATCTTACTCCTGAGTTGAATAAATCTAATCCATTTTCTTTATGAATCTGATTTTTTTTTTACTTAAAAAATGTATTGAATGTATATGGACAACGTGCTGCAATATTTGCAGAACAACTCTAGAATATTTGCTGTTTATAATGAAGAAGTAAGAGGGGAACCTGCATAGTACTTATTTTATGTTTTCCTTGGATTGTAGTTAACTTGAAAAAAAAGTTTAAAAATCTAATTTTACAGAATCTTGGAACTTTAAGGAATCTTAAAGAGCTCCTCTCTACCCCTATTTTTCAGAGGAGAAAAATGAAGTCCGCAGAATTTAAGTGACTTGCCTCAGATTATACAGGAAATTAGTGGCAAAACTAGAACACAAACTTATTATGTCTCCTGATGCTTGCATCAATGTTTTTTCATTATATGTTATGAGACTACAGAAAAGAAGAGTCTATGTAATATAGTTAAGGCCTTTTCCATACTGTGCATTAAGTAGCCATTTGTTAGTTTGAAATATATGCAGCATTAGAGTGAAAGGTTTGTTACTTCTTATAAAAGACTTGTACAACAGACACCTATTAAGCATTGTATTCAGAGCACCATGTAGCTTTAGGTTTCAGTAGAGTCACAGATCATAGAATCTTCTAACTGAAAGGGACTTGTGAGGTCATTAAGCCTAACCCCTACTTGAATTGAAATCCCTTTGACAACATCCTTCACCAGCACTCACTGAGCCTCCAAAAACTTCTTTCTGATGTACCCCATTTCAGTTTTAGACAGTTCTTATTTTTAGGCAGTTTTCCCCCCAAAACTGCCTCCTTGTAACTTCTGTGCATTAATTCTGGTTTTGCCCCCTGGAACCAGAAAAACAAATCCATTCCCTTTCCTACAAGACCACCTTTCATATATTTGAAGATAATTATATTTCTCTTAAATCCTTTCTTCTCTGTGTTAAGCATCCTCAATCTTTTCAATTGATTCTTCAGTCCTCTCCCAATCCTGGTCTCCCTCTTAGATACATTCCACCTTATTAATACTCTGCCCCAAATGTTCATTTGCTAAAATAGGAATCCAGCATGGTGTAGTTGAACGGTCATGGACTTTGAACTGAATTTGAGACCTGATTTTGAAGTTTCTGAACTGCCTGACCTTGGGCAAGTCACTTGAGATTCAGTAGCCTCACCTGTAAAATGAAGGATAGGCTTAGAATTCATCTGATTCCTGAAAATTCAAGTGACACTTTTACTTCCCTGATGTCACACAGCCATTGTCTGTCAGAACTTGAACCCAGGTTTCCTGATTCTAGAATCAGCCCACTAGCCATTATACCACATTGCTCCTTTAATATCATAGGTTATAAACCAGTTGCTATCTTCCATTGATGGAGAGAGTTTCTACAACAACAGTTACATACTGATAAAGTCATAGGTCAGGAACAAAAGCAGATGGGAATAGTAAGACTGGTAATCCTGACCTCATGGGTTGGAATAAAGAAGAGGCTTAATCAAGTGCTTGACATATTGCTCCTCCTATTTGCAAAAGCTAACATTGACCTCTAGTTTGTGTGGAAGACCAGGATCATTCTCCCTGAATAATACAAGGAAGTGAAGAAACTTGCCCTTCTGTGAGACAGGGTCAGTCAGCAACTGAGATTCAAAAAGTCTCAAGTTAATACTAGCTAGTCATTAACTCTCTCTTGCTTTTGGTAGAATACAGCAAAATAGAAAAATTTGGTTCTTTGATTTTTTTGGAGCCTCTCTGTTTTGTAGGAAATATTGCCATCGTATCTGAGTGCTTGGAAAGGGAACTTATGAAGCATGAAATTATATTAAGTGTAAAGTTTGTACAAAAATGAACGTTCTTGAAACTAGATTGCTCTGGGCTAGTAGCTCAGGGGAACTCAAAGAGCACAAGACCTCAGTTTGAATCCTGGCTCGCCCCTTACTGTTTGAAATCTTTTCACTTCTCTAAGCCTCAGTTTTGCCACCTTTACAGTGGGAATAAATATACCTGTCTCACAAGGTTGGTGGGAGAAAAGTGCTTTTAAGACCTGTAGGACTGCTAGTAATTTCTTATTGCTATGAATAGGTTCTGAGTTTCTTTGTCCCAGTTGCAGGAGAAAATAGACCATTTGTGACTGACTACCTCTTATTGACTTTAACTCAAGGCATTACTTAGCCTGCTGAGACAAAATTTCAAGCAGCAGGTTGCAGTTCGAGCTTCTCAACTGATCTTACCTTTCCTACTCTCATCCTCAGTAACAATAAAATTCAGTGAACATATTTGTTAAATGCCATACCATGCAGTAGGCATTGTGCTAAACACTGGAAATAGAGAGACAAAAATGAAATAGCCCTAGAGGTCTGGATATTTTCATTCTGCTGGGGGATACAAAATAATTTCAAGGGGGAGAGAGTACTAACCATTGAGGTGGGGGATGGGCAGGAAAAGTCTCATGTAGAGTGTGGCACCTGAGCTGTATTTAGAAGGAGCCTAAGATTCTGAGGTCAAAGTTAGAAGGAAGCACATGTCACATACAGGGGATTACTTGTGCAGAAAGTGTGGAGGTAGGAATTGAAAAGGCCTATGGAGGGGAGAGCTAGCAGGCCCCTCAAAAACACAATCACAAATGGTTTTATGTTAAGAGATCTCTTAGGCAGTTTGAAAGCTAAACTATAAGGCAGAACCTGTGTTGCCCTTGCTTTTTTAAAAATTTATTTTACACATGAAATTGAATTGAAATAGTTTCAATTGTGACCAGTCAACTTTTTTTCTTTGAATCACTGAAAAGCATTTAAAGTGATCCTGGGAGAATTCTGATTATAATGTTTGAAAATATTTGGGTGTGATTGTCCACATTGCTTAATGGATTAATTAGGGCTGTATCCAGAAGCCCTTTGACATTCTAAATATTTTAAAATTCCAGATCTTTAAACACTATTTAAAAGTATAAGAAGCTATATAAAAGTAGAAAAAGGACCCTGGTTTAAAACTTAGAAGGCCTGTTCCCGTGAAAGAGATTATAGCTCAATATAAGGAAGTATTTTCTAACTATTATAGCTGTTGAACAGAGGACCAGGTTGCCTTAGGTGGTGAACCTCATCCCTGGAGTTCTATAGAGATGTCATGGTCATTTGTTGGGAGTTTATGCATCATGTGGGGCCTAGACCATTTCTGAGGTCCTTTTCAGTTACATGAATCTGGGATCTCTGCTAATATTCTAGGATGCTTCCACTCTGAGATGTCATGAAGTTAGCACCCTGGAAAGCTCCTGAAAGGTTACTCTTTAAACATGAGCAGACGTGTGTCTGGCCTGCTTAGGGAATTAATAACTAGCAAAGCTTGGACTGATATGTTTAAATCTTACTTAGTCTTGAAACGATCCCTGTGGATTGGAATGTGGTTAATATAAAGTAATTTAACTGATAGCATAGACACATTGCCGGAAACCGTCCTGCAGCCTAACATTGGTTGTGGGACATCTCGGAACTTGTTTCAATGCATCAAGTGAAGGAAGTGGGTTATAAGTCATTGAAGGAAGTCTTCTAAGTGAGTTTGAAGCAACCTGACACATTTATGGACCTAGGGAAGAGAAGATGAAATATATCATAGAACCTAGCAATGAGAAAGCTTGGCAGGATGGCTAATTCAGCATTCTTCTGTTGTTTCTTACAATCCTGAGATTGTACCTAACCAATATTACATAAATACAGTTTTTTTTCTCTAATTTAATAGATATTTATTTAGTGCCTATATTTTGCTATCACTATGGAAGAAAGAGGTCCTGTACTTAGTAGCGGATAATTAAAGATCACTGGGCTATGTGTCATGAGCCCAGAGTTCTAGTCTTGCTTCTGCAAGCCCTTTTTTCTTCTTTGGACCCTAATGTCCTACTTTGTGAAATAAGGGAGTTTAGACTAAATCTCATTAATTTGTAACTTTCTATATTCTAAGACCCCATTGAGCTCTAGCATTCTCCTATGTTCTAAGGCCCCTTTCAATCCTGACATTTTGTCTTCTAAGGTCTTTACTAGCCCTCACATTCTAGGACAGTGATTCTATGATCTTTTTCTAACTGCAACTAAGTCAACCGTTTACTAAAGGGTGAGATGAGGGTGGGTTGTGGATTGAGGACAGGATATGTTCATCTGATAGGAAGGCTCATTCTTGGAAGCTAAAAAATGGAGTGTTTATTTTTGTTTTGTTAAACCTCTTGGGATGGGGGAAGCAGACCTGGATTCTGCTTTATGACTGTGAAGGTATAACCTTTTCCTGGCCCTTTGGGATGAAAGGTCTCAATGTTTCCAACATTCTTTTTGTTTAAAACTGGCTTTGTTGGGCAGTGGGAAAATAAACAAGAAAGGAAGACACACCAAAGAAAGCAGAACCTTATTCTAGTTCCAGCTATTCTTGAGGGAGTCAAACAGCCATTATTTCCTAAATCCCTGAGAGTTACACTGAGATAAAATAAAGCAATTCAATAAAAAAAAGCATTTTGAGAGAGGTTATGTGGTGTTCCTGTGCTTAAATCCTGGCTCTTCTGCTTATTAGCTAAGTGACCCTGGACAGAGTGTTTTTCCAGGAGTGGGATGAAGGGGACAACTAATATTGCAAGCAAAAGACCATTGCTCCTTTAATTATAGCATCTCTGTCTCCATATAGCTGATTCATAAGATTTTAAATGGCTGAGAGGGATCACAGAGTATTAGGGATCTTAATGGTCACATAATCCCACTGTTTTTATAGCTGAGGAAATTGAAGGTCAGAGAAAAGAAATGATTTGCCCAGTCAAAAAATTAAATAATAGCACTAGGATTTGAACCCAGGTTTTGTCACACTAAATGCAGGGGGTTTTCTTTCCTTTATGAGACTGATTGAAAATTTACTAGAGGTGACAAATTAAAAATAAAGTTTTGTAATTGCTTGTGTAATTGCACAACAAAGTTAATCATTTTATAACAAGTCTCAACAGAATCTTACATTCTTTTCTTAAGGTGTTAACTTTTTGAGAGGTTAGGAGAAGGCACCTTTTGCTAAAGCATTCCATTTAAGGATTAAGATGACAAAAGGAGATTTGTAAAATAGTAATATGTACTTTTTGCCTCTTTGTCTAATCTTGAGGCATCAAGATTTATTACGTGATGGTTGTTTGCCAACCATATTGCAAAGTATATATAGTTTCTGGTCATATAGTTGTTAGTTAATATTAAAGTGATTTACTGAAGTTGTAATGTATTGGAAAGATGACTGTTTAAAGTGAGTTGGATTCCTCTATTGGATTCCTTCCTCTCCTACTTATTAACTGCATGACAGTGGGTAGTTTGATCTGCCTTTCTTGGGTCTTAGTTTACTCACATGTATAATAAGTGACTGGACTAATTCATCTCTAAGTTCCCTTCTGGCTTTAAACTTTATGATTCCTGTAATAAGTTATATCTAGAGTAAATATGTCATTACTAATTAAAGGGTATGAAATGAGCTGCAATGAGTTCCAGGGTTGTATTCATTTCAGCAATTAAAAATCTCCACTTATTAAGCATCGTCTCTAGACAGTAGAAGATCTGAAGATAGTTATGATAATGGTTGAATGGGACTTAGGCTGAGATAAATGTGGTAGTAAAAGGTAGAGTGTAATAATGACAAAGGAGTGATCCAGGAAAATTTAAGGTCACTTGCAGCTTTGGAGGGGTGGGGTAGAGGGAAATGTGGGAAGACTTGATGAAGAAATTGTTTTTTGTATAGAAGGGAATTCCATGAGGTGGAGATAAGGAGAAAGTGCAGTGCAGGTGGGTGGGATAGCCAGTACAAAGGCACAGAATGTGGAAGAGTGGTATGTGTGAATAGGGCCAGTTTAGATCAGAGTGTAGACAGAGTGGTGTCCACTAAAAAAAAAAAAGTTGGTCCTAGGTTAAAAAATAAACATAGGAATTTATGTTTTATCCTAGAGGCAACAGGAAATCACTGGAGCTGATTGAGTAGTGGACTGGTCATATGTGTGCTTAAGGAAAATTACTTTGGTAACTGTGTAGGATGGACTGGATACATTAGAATAGTTAGAGACTTGAGGCAGGGAGACCCATTAGGACCCAGATGCAATAATCTAGGTGAGAGGTGATGAAGTGATGAAGATGTGAATTAAGATGGTAGCTATGTTCGTGGAGAGAAGAGATGGCATGTAAGAGATGTGGATAGAGAAATGGCAAGATTTAGCAACTGATTGAATATGTGGGATGAAAGAGTATAAGGACTTAAGGGTAATGCTGAGGTTATAGACTCAGAAGAATGGTGGTGTCTGACAGAAACAGATGTCTGAAAGAAAGGAGGGTTTTGGGAGAAAGATAATGAGTTCAGTTTAAGATATGTTGAGTTGAAGATGCTTATAGGAGATCTACTTAGAAATGTCTCGTGGGCAGATAATGTGGGACTGAAACTCTGGCATGTGAATTATCTGCATAGAAATGATAGTTAAGCTCATAAAAGTTGTTCAGCTTACTAAGAGAGAAATTGTAGAGGGAGAAAAGAATAGGGCTTAGGACCAAGTCTTGGGGGAATACCCCACTTTATTGGGCATGATGTGGTTGATGAAACAGCAAAGGAGAGAAGAGAACCAGTAGAGAGTATCCAGGAGACAAAAGTCACTAATGTAAAATTCAGCAGGCAAATCAATGAGGATGAGGACTGAGAAAAGATTGTTACATTTAGAAATTAAGAGATTTTGATAACTGGAGAAATCAGCTTTAGTTGAGTGATGAGGTTAGAAGCTAGATTGCAAAGGTTTGCAGTGAGTGAGAGGAGAGGAAGTGGAAGCAGTGAGTATAGACAGCTTTTTCAAGAAGTTTGGATAAGAAAGCAAGAAAAGATATGGAATGACAGTGTCTAGTAAAGACTTTTCATGGACTAGGGAGATCTGATAATGTTTAAGGGCAATATGTAGAGATAAGTTGAAGAAAAGGGAAGGGGGGAGAGAGGAAAAAGAAGTGGGGAGGAATAGTCGAGAGGGAAGAGGGAGAAGGGAGGGAGGGAGAAATGGAGAGAAGATAGAAAAAGGAAGGGAGGGAAAATGAGGAGAGGGAAGGGAGGAAAGAGAGAAAAAGGAAGGTGATTAAATACACATGTAAAGGAATTAGCTTTGCCTAAGTAAGGGCCACTTTTGTCAGAAACTGGGTGAAGAGAGGATGTAATAGTAACAGATGATGTCAGGGAGTTTTGGGATGAAGATAATTAAGTGATAATTGCTAACTTTAGGAGTGAAAAGTTTCAGTTGAATAAAACTGACTTGAATTGGTATGTGGAATAAAGAAAGAGGAACTGTCAAAAATGACTTCAGGGTTTCAAGCCTGAGTGACTTGGTCATGGTGCCATCAAGGGAAGTTGGTAGAAGGGACAGGTTTGGGGAAAAGATTATACTCTGTTTGGGACACGTTGAATTTGTGGTACTGATGGGCCATTTAAGTGGAGATCAGTTAGTCAGCAAGTATTTTTAAAGTACCTACTATGTGTCAGGAACTGTGCTAATCATTATATATTCAAAGACAGAAATGAAACAGTTCTTGACCTCAAAGTCCTTGACTACTGTTAGAATGTCTCAGACCTCCAGCTCCTAGATTCATTTTGAGAGGACTTATATATTTTCTTTCTAATCTGATGAAATGCAATCAGAGAAAAGTGGATGCTAATTGAAATCATAAATCTATATATCTATCAGCCTGTATCAGTGGTACTCAACCTGTGGGTTACGACCCCTTTGGGGGTCAAATGATCCTTTCACAGGGGTCACAAGGGTCACCTAAGACCACTGGAAAATGTATTTCTGATGGTCTTAGGAATGGAGACCTCGCTCCTCTATCAGTCTCCAGGCAGGTCCGCACACATGCAGATATGCCCACATACAAGTATTAAAGGGTCACGGCATTAGGAAGGTTGAGAACTGCTGATTTATATCTATTTTAAGATAATTTGGCTTTTCCATCCTTTGGACTCTTTTACCATACGTTATATCCATTATATCCATTGTATATTACTTGATTTCATAGAGATTTGGAGTTGGAAGAGAACTTCGAAGCCCCCTGGTCTAAGCCCCTCTTCTTTCAGTCCTCTATACATCTTTTTGACAGCACAGCATGCCTGGCAGTTGGGTATCCAAACCATTGAATCACTGGACATTATATAAAGAAAAATGGTCTTTTCTGACAAACTCCCTGACTTACTCCCATGCTTATTTTTAACAGAAACAAGAATTCTGATAAAAGATAAAGCTTTTGTTAAGCACTTACTATATGGAAGGCACTGTGCTAAGTACTGAGAATATAAATATGAACAAAAAGAAAGCCAGGCCTAGGTTAAAGGTGGAGGAGTGATTAGGCTAGTGAGTCATGCATATGTTGAACTGGATTTAATAGTGAGCATGGTTAGGATGATTTTTCTCAGGTTCATTTATAGTAGTCATTTGTGTGTATGTATTTATGTTATTTGAAATGAAATTTAGTGTTACCTTCACTGCACTTATGCTGTTAGTGCTAGAAGGAACCTTAAGACATAGGATGTTAGACCTGCAAGGAATAAACATAGTGTGCAAGAGCTGGAAGGACTTCAGAGACCACCTTGTCCAATATCCTTAGTTTACACAGTAAAAAAACTGAGACCCAGAGAGGTAGTGACTGATCCAGGATATCATGGCAAGTCAGTGGTGTAGCTAAAACTAGAACTGTGATGTATTAATCTCATTTCACCACATTACTGCCTTTTTATCCCAAAGGAAAGCATAGTCAATAGTGCATCAGTTTGTGCTAGGTAAATTTGACTTTGTCAGTACTTGCCATTTAGAGAGAGACTGAAGAATCATGAGTAATTGAAGACCCTAGAGCACATGCTAGAATTAAGAGTTGCAAGAGATTAAAAAAACTATACACACACACACACACACGCACACATACATATATATATATATATATATATTTCCCTCCAATTATATGTTGAAACAATTTTTTTAGACTTTAAAAAAAATTTTGAATTTCAGATTCTGTTTTTCCTTCCCTTCTCTTTCCCCTCCTTGAAATGGTAAGCAGTCTGATATAGTTTATACATGTACAGTCAAGTAAATAATTTCCATATTAGTCATTTTGTACAAGGAGACTTGAATAAAAAAATGAATGAAAGGAGGTGAAAAATAGCATGTTTCCATATGTATTCAGACACTGTTCTTTCTTTGGAAGTGGATAGCATATTTCATCATGAACCCTTTGGGATTGTTTTAGATCACTTGACTGCTGAGAATAGTTAAGTCATTCACCATTCTTCATTGTACAATATTTCTGTTACTGTGTACAGTATTTTCCTAGTTCTGCTCACTTCACTTTGCATCAGTTCATGTCAGTCTTCCCAGGTTTTTAGTTTTAATTTATTTTCTTGGTTATATCATTCATTTCCACAAGGTTTTGAGTTACAAATTTTCTCCCCTTTTTGTCCCTACCCCCCAGCCCAGAACATTGATCCCACTGTAAGACCCCTCCCACAATCTGTTCCCTTTTATGCCCTCCTCCAACACCTCTCTAGCTCTTCCCAGGTTTTTAAAAAAAATTGTTCAGCTTGTCATTTCTTATAGCATCATAATATTCCATCACAATCATATACCACAGCTTGTTTAGCCATTCCTGAGTTGATGGGGCATCCTCTTGATTTCCACTTCTTAGCCACCACAAAAAGAGCTTGCAAGAGATTTTTAACATAATTTAATTTAGCCTCTTCATCCTACAGAAAAGAAAATGAAGGTTTAGAGAAGGTTTCAATCTAAGGTCACATACACAGCAAATTGAAGAGCTAGGATTTGAATCCAGGTCTTCTGATTCCAAGTCAAATCTACTTTCTGCTTGGAAGAAAACATAATATGGTTTTTGTTTGTTAATTTAAGATAGTAATATATTGAACATAAGTACATCGTGATGGAACTAAGACTATATCATAATCGTGGCCTTATATTGAGTACCCTTCCTCTCCTCCTTTTTCAGCTTTATTTATATTCATGTATGTTGTCTTCTCCCATTAGATTGCGAGCTCCTTGAGGTCAGGAACTGCCTTTTTTGCATTTATATTCCTGGTGCTTGGAACAATGCCTGGCATATAGTAGATGCTTAATAAATGTTCACGGACTGACTTGACTTTGCCATGATGGTACATTAAATACATAGAACATGAGATAGATAAGATTTATGCCTAGAGTAGAAAATGACCTCTGAGTGTGACGATTACATGCATCATATTAGCAATGAGTATTAGCAATAGCTTCCAATACTATATGGTTCTGTCATTGCAAAGTGCTCTCCTCGCATGTGAAGCAGGTAGAGCAGAGGTTGTGTCCAACATCTTAAATGATAAAACAACTTCAAGGAAAAGTGAGTTGCTCACAGTTACATGGAGGAGGTGTGTGTGTGTGTGTGTGTGTGTGTGTGTGTGTTAGTCTGGGAGTCATATCCTAGCTTCCAGCAGACCAAGGTCCCAGGAACTATGTGTTCTCCAGGATGGAGTTTCTTTTTGCAAGGAGTTTAAAAAGATAAAATTGAAAGGTTATATTAGTCACATTAACTAATCCATGTTAGTTAAGTAGAATGAAGGCAGTGATGAATATTCTCCTGAAGAGACAGAGGCTATCTTATTTTTTATAGGGAAGTAGAAACTGGAAATACTAATTAAGAAAGGGAACAAAATAGAAAAAAAAAGCCTTTCTTGTTTGAATGTGAGTTAAGTACTCTAGATTTGGTGTCTATAAAAATAACTCATAGAGATTTGTTGATGTCTTTATATATAACTTGTCTCATAGTGTTAGTCATGGCTTCCATCTGTAACATGTAAATGATCATAGATAAATACAACTGTAACTAATAATTACAGCCCAGTTTATTCCCAGTGTTTCTGAGAGTGTTTCACAGTTTCAAACTCCATGTGGAATGTCAGGCTATAGATATTAGAACTGGCAGGGACCTTAGTCTCCATCTAATCCAACTTCTAAATTTGACAGATAAGGAAACAAGCCTGGAGAGATTTCACCTTGCTGTAGGTGACATATGTAGATAAATGCATAGGATGCAAACCCTTTATGGGAGAGTAGAAAGAACATGATTTATAGTCTGAACACCTAAGGTCTACTGATTCAGCCACTTAAAAATCAAATAATATGACCTGGAAGGCATATAATGTCTTTCAGCCACCATTTCCTCAGCCTTAAAGTAAGGGTGACCACTCCTACCTGCTATGGCTGTTGTGAGAGTAAGTGAAATAATAAATATTAATCACTTGATAAACTATACCTCCTAAACTGTCAGGCATTTTAGGAGGTACAAGTACTGTAAAGTTGGTACTTGAAATATATTGAACTCAATTTAACAATTAAGCTAAGTGAGAAAACTTTGTTGGTTTTATTGTCACTCATCACATTGAGATAATACTTATGAACTATTTTTTAAAAAGTTTTTTCAGTTCCAAATTCTCTCCCTCCCTTCCCCCTCTCCTTCACCCACTGAGAAGGCAAGAAGTATAATATACATTATAATGCATGAAATGCATATGAAAGCATGTAAAACATTTCCACATTAGCCATGTGAAAAGAAAAGCAAGAAAAACAAATAAATAATATGCTTCAATCTGTACTTCAGAGTAGATCATTCTCCCTGTAGAGATGAATAGTATTTTTCATCATGGGTCCTTTGGAATTGTCTTGGATCATTGTTTTGAACAAAGCAGCTAAGCTTTCAGTTGATCATCATCACAGTATTGCTGTTAGTTATTCACAGATGATCATCATACAGCATTGATGTTACTCTGTATAATAGATATTAGAACTGGCAGGGACCTTAGTCTCTGTGGTTCTGCTCACTTCACTTTGCATCATTTCATATAAGTCTTCTCAGGTTTTTCAGAAACAATCTCACTTGCTATTTCCTATAGCACAGTACAGTTTTTATCACAATCATATACCACAACTTGTTCAGCCATTCCACAATTGATAGGCATTTTCTTAAATTTCCAATCCTTTGCCACAACTAAAAGACCTGCTATTAATATTTTGGTAAATATAGGTTCTTTGCCTTTTTCTTTGGTCTCTTTGGGGTACAGAGCTAGTAATATTGCTGCATCAAAGGATATTCACAGTCTTGTAGTCCTTTGGGCATAGTTTCAAATTGTTCTCCAAAATAATTAGGCCTGTTTACAATTCTATCAGTAGTGCATGGATGTGCCTATTTTTTCATATCCCTTCCAGCATTTGTCCTTTTCTTTTTCTGTCATGTTAGTAAATCTGATTAATGTGAGGTGGTATCTCAGAGTTGTTTTAATTTGTATTTCTCTAATTATCAGTGATTTATAGCATTTTTTCATCTATTGGTCGCTTTGATTTTTTTCTGAAAACTGCCTATTTATGAACTATTTTTAAAAAATGTTAATAGCTAAATATGGAAATATGTTTTGCATGATTTTATTTGTGTAATTGGTATCATTTTGCTTGCCTTCTCAGTGGGTGGGAGATGGGTTGGAGGGAAGGAGAGAATTTAGAACTCAAAATTTAAAAAGAAAAGAATGCTGAAAATAATATATTGAGAAAACAAAAAATTTAAATAGTTAACTAGGTAAATAGAGAGATTAGGACTTCATTGTTACTAAACTTTGTTTTTACTTCATCGTATTAGGATTATTTTATGAAAGTAGAAAAGCAGTATGGTATACTGGAAATAGGAGTCAGGAGACCTAGGTTTTAGTCCTGACTGTCACTTATAAAGTCATGTTACCTTAGGTAAATTACTTTCCCTTTTTGAGTCTCTTTTCTTGTCCATAAAATGAGTAGATTGTACTATGTGATCTCAAGTGTCCCTCTAGCCCTAACATGCTCTATTTTATGGTTCCTTTAAGTTCTTCTATTATGTGATGTGAACTTCCCTTTCAGCCCCTACTGTTCTATGCTGATGCAGAATCCAAGCCATTTATTAGTGCCAGAATCCTGTTTCCTAGAAAGCGTTTTTATCAGGGAAGAGAGTACAGATTGTTTTAGTGCCTCCTTCCTTGTAGCAATTGGGGGTTTTACTTTCAGTGCTTGTGTGCCCATGTGTACATAATATCCATTTTGATGTTGGCACTGCTGGTGTTTTCAAGTCTTTGGGGAAATGGTTGGGGACTCATGATTTAGCATACACACACATTCATTTTTTTGTTGATGTTTTCTGATTTCATGTTGATTTTAGATTTTATCCCTTATTCCTCCCTGCCCATGGAGCCTTACTTTATAACAAAGATTAAAAAAGAAAAGAAAAAAAAAGCTTAGACTAAACTTGTAGACCATTTCTAACATCACATACAATATTCCACACTCACAGTTTCTCCTTCCCTTCTACCTTTGCAATAAAGAGATGAAGGTGCAAAAAAAATGCACCATTCATTCATTCATTCATTCTTTTTCTTAGAGACTTCTGGGCTAATGTGTGGTAGAAAGGGGAAGACTTTTCCATTTTTTGTTATCTGCCAATGTGCTGGGTTTGAGGTGAAACCTCAAAATTGTTTTAATTTACATTTCTTTTTTTTGTTAGTGATTTGGAACAATTTACACTTCTTTTAGAAACTCTTTGTTTATATCCTTTGATTACTGTCAGGTCACTAAATGTTGTTGGGGTCCAAGTTTAAAAATTACACTTCATAGCATTCAGCTTCATTTTATTGTTCTTTCCATTTACATTGTTGTAGTCAGTGTGTGTGTTGTTTATGTTGTTTTCCTCATTCTGCTTATTTCTTTTTGCATCAATTCATATATGTCTTCCCATATTTCTCTAAATTCCTTATATTTGTTATTTCTTAAGGTGAATTCATGTTTATCATAATAATGTACTCTCTCTCTCTCTCTCTCTATATATATATATATATAAACTATAGTTTGTTCAGTCATCTTCAATCAATGAGCACTTTGTTTTCAGTTCTTCCTCAAAAAGTGCTGTCAAGAGTTTGATGAATATTGGAACTTTCTTCCTGCCTTTGACCTCCATGAGAGGTATATGGCTGGCAGGAGATCTTTGAATCAAAGGCTGTGGACATTTCAGTCACTTAAAAAAAAAGATATGCTTTCAGATGACTTTCCAGAATAGTTAGACTAATATTTGGCTCTGCCAACACTGTATTTGTGCACATGTCTCTCTGCAGTCCCTCCAGTATTGACTATTTTCATAGTTTGTTATCTTTGTTGATGTGTTGAGTATGAAGTGGAACCCGAGTTGTTTTGATTTGCATTTCTCTTTTTATTAGGCATTTAGGCAATCTTTCCTAAGGTTCTTAATAGTTCTGCATTTTTTTTGAGATGTTTGTTTATGGCTTTTGACCAATTATCTGTTGAGGAATCGCTCTTGGTTGGTAGTTCATTATTTAAAATATACATTAAACAGATATGAAATGCCCTTGTATGGGTTAATGATAAACAGACACTGTTCCTTTTTAGCCTCTTTTAGGGTAGAGAAGTTAATTATAGTTTCTGTCATATATGTGTTTTGTGATAATTTGGAATTCTAAGTGGAAAGGAGCTACAGAAAAACTATTGATATGTAATATATAAATTGTTAAAATGTGCAGAAACAGTTTCTAATTAATATTTGTCTTCACCATCAAGTATGATTCTTCCCTTTGCCGCCTCAGTTGTACCCCCAATACGCATAACAAGTGACCTTACAAATTTGAACCTTTCCTTCTCTCCCATGGGAGGCAGTGTGAATGTAGCAGAAAGAACACTTGACAGGTAATTGGGAACCCTGAGTTCCCACTACATCCTCTGACATTGTATAGGTCACTTTTTCTGGTCATGAGTTTCTTTATCCCTAAGAGTGCTGGCCCTGGAGTCAGGAGAACCTGAGTTCAAATTTGGCCTGAGGTACTTACTAGTTGTGTGACCCTGGGCAAGTCACTTAACCATGTTTGCCTTAGTTTTCTCATCTGTAGAATGAGGTGAAGGAAATGGTAAACCACTCTAGTATCTTTGCCAAGAAAACCCCAAATGGGGTCATAAAGAGTTAGACACCACTGAAACAACTGAATAACACTTAAAGGCTTAATCTAGCACTAACATTGTGTGACTCAGTGAGTAAGATATGGACTTATTTTATCTAATTTTTAAAGTTTTCATTTTTTCATTATTATTATTATATCATTTAATTATTTCATTTTAACCTACAAACAGCAAATTAACTTAACCATTCATTTCCTCCAAACATCTGCATTTCCGTTGATACCACCATTCTTCCCACATTACACTTTCAACTCTACAGCACCTCTCACAATTGTGCCCATTTCTCCTGTCACACAGCTGCTGCTCATTATTTAAGCCTTCATTATACTTACCTAGACCCTTGAAATAATCTTGCAATTGGTCTCTCTGCTTCCATTCTCTCTCTGATCCATCTTCCAAAGAGCTGTGAAGTTGATATGCACCCATAGCACAGAGAAGGATATATTATCTCCTTCATCCTTCTCCCCCCCTCCCCCAATCTTAAATGACTCCCTATTGCCTCTAGGATAAAATACAAGTTCCTCAATTTGGCATTTAAAGCCTTCTATAATCTGGGTCCCACCAACCTTTCTTGTCTTATTTTATATTGCCCCTCTTCATCAACTCCCATAGATTTATAGATTTAACTGTCCTTTCTATCCTGATGACTCCCAGATCTATACATTCAGCCCTTGTGCCTCTTTCCTGAGTACTAGTCTTGCATTACCAATTTCCTATTGAACGTATCCAACTGGATACATGTTCCTCCCAACATATTCAAAACAGAACTCATTGTTCTTGGCCCCCCAAATCTATCCCTCTTTCAAACTTCCTTATCTATGAGGGTACTACCATCCTTCTAGTTACAGAAGTTTTCAACCTCAGTAGCTCAGCCTCCTCACCCTGTGTATCCAATTGCTGTCAGAACTTGATATTTCTATCTCTGTAACATCCTTGGCATCTGTCCTTTTCTCCCCACTCACCCACCTCTTTGGTTGAGGTCCTTAATACTTCTCACCTGGATCCTTAAAATAGCCTCTTAATTGGCTTCCCTGCCTCCAGTCTCTCTCCATTCAAATCCATCCTCTGTACAGATCCCAAAGCAATTTTCCGTAAGTACAAATCTGGCTGTCTCACTGATACTCACCACACTCTCGTGGCTTCTTAGTATCTTTTTGATAATGACTAAACCTGTGATTACATAGAACAGTGAGAGATTGAATGATGTGCTTAGAGTCTCTCAGCCAGTATGTATACTTATTCAGGACCTGAACTCAGGTCTTCCTGACTGTGACACTAACTTTCTATTCATTAGGCTAAGGCTTCTCAAACTTTTTCCTCTCTTGACCCCTTCAGCACTTCTTAAACTGTCACAGTTTAAGAAGTACTGCATTAGGCTATGAGATTTCTTTTTACCTTTAGGATCAAATAGAAACTTCTTGGCATTCAAGGCCCTTTATAACCTGGCCCAAACCTACCATTCCAGCTTTCTTACATATCACTCCCCCCTAAACAGACACAGAGGCATTCTCAGTGTTATTCATGCATGGTACTTTTGCATTGGCTGTCCTCCATGCCTGGGTACACTGCCTTCTTACCTCTTATTCATAGAATTTTTTTTGTTTCCTTCCAGGCTTAGTTCAAGCATCACTTTCTATAAGAAGTCTTTCTTGATTTGCTAGTGCCTTCCCCTCAAAATTATTTTGGATCTATTTTATATATAGCTATATATGTACATGCTGTCTCTCCTGGCTAGATTTTAAGTGCCTTGAGGGCAGGGACTGTTTCACTTTTGCTACCTTTGTGATTGTTTTGATTCTGATTGAGTTTTCACCGAAGTCTATATAAGACTTCAGGGATGCTTTCTACAGTATTCTGTAGTGTAGTACAAATGTCAGTAACTTTCATGTTATTTTATTGTAGGCAAAATCCAGACACTACATTTGAAGTGTATGTTGAAGTGACCTCTCCAGGGACAAGAGGCCCTCTTTCAGGTACTTGTGTATTTGGTTAAGATGAGATCTGTTCTGTTTGCTTTAACATATAAGGTACATGTTCAAATGGGAGAATGTTTATTTTTTAAAAGTATATATTTGTTTTGAGGCTGTTTGTATCCCTGGTCTGTTTTTGCATCATGCTAGAAGAAAAAAAAATAATAAACATGTTATACATTTAAAATAATGTGATGAAATATATGTCTTTCAGTTATGCCAGAAAGGATGTAATTTGAATCTTACCCTCGAATTTAAGGATTAGTTGTTGAGTGTGAAGCGATATTATCGTCAGGAAGACATAGTTGGCTATTTTCCTTGCACCGTTCTCTATCTTTTGTTCCTCTATAATCAAACCTGAAAGGGACATCTAATTTCTGGTGGATGTTAATTTGTTGTGGGCAAGTCACTGCCTGTCTTTGGGATTCGGTTTTCTTTTGTTTTTTGTTTTTTTGACTTTTTGGAGAGGGGAAGGCAGGTTAATTGGGATTAAATGACTTGCCCAAGGTCACACATCTAGTAAATGTTAAATGTTGGAGGTCAGATTGGAACTCTGGTCCTACTGACTCCAGGGTTTTATTCACTGTGCCACGTAGCTGCCCTGGGACTTCAGTTTTCTTGCCTATAAAATAGAAGGGTTGGATTAGATCACCCCCAACCCTTTTAACTCATTTAACTGCAGTCAGTTTATATAGTATAGTGATAATGGATAAAATATTGGTCTTGGAGTCAGGTGATCTGGGTTAAAATTCTGCCTAACAATTTGAGGACTAGTTGTGTGACCATGGCAAATCACTTTAACATGTTATGGTTTCAGTTTTCCTCTCTGTAAAATGGGATACTTCCAGAACCTACTTCAGAGTTGTGAAGGAAATACCTTGCGAAACTGTAAAAATCGCCTCAGACACTTAACACTTACTGGCCGTGTGACCTTGGGCAAGTCATTTAACCCCAACTGCCCTGCTCTCTCCCCTCCGAAAAGCAAAAAAAAAAAAACTATGTAAAAATTGAGTTACTGTTAATGCTCTTTGTCCTAATATTTGGTTTCTGAAGGCCCTTTCACTTCACCTCTCATTCTTTGAGAGCACAGTCTTGCTCTTTTAAAAATAAAGAGGTTTTTTTTTTTTGATGAGAATTTGGATGTCACCTTTTAGAAAACAAACATATCAAGTTATACGTGTAGAAAACTATGTGAACAGGCTCAACTTATTTATTTTCATTTAGTTGCTAATATTTTGAATGTCTTAGATGAGCAGTGATAACTACTCATAAATAACATAATAATACCTTTGTGAATAGTAATTATCATCTGAGCAAGAATGAGAGTATTGAGAAGGAAAGAGTTAGCAAATGTGGAAATGAGATAAAATAACAGAACAAACACACTGTAACGTATCACCAGCAATTTACATGAAGGGAGTAGAGGTATCATCCAGGACATGGTGTCACTGGAAAAGGAGGGGGGCCGATCTGGTGTGAAGAGTCAGGGACAACAGATGGACAGCCTGAGGGCTGTGCTGGTCTCTGTGAAACAGAAAATAATCTGAGGGAGGCCTTCAGTGTATTGAGTGGATACTCCAAGGAGGATTTAACAGAAAGACACGGATGAGAATTGCACTGGATGAGAGCATATGAAGGGATTTTAGTCTGTACTGGCGAAGGGAGCTTTTGCATGGATGAGATCACTGATTTATTGAAATATGTAATTATTTTGGGAAAAAAAATCACCGTTACTGTATAAAAGTGACAATGGATGTTCATACCTGGGAAATCAGTTTGTATTCTATACTATTGGTTCTCCATCTGTGGCAGATGTGTTCACTTTCTATCATTAAAAAAAAAACAACCCAACAACTTCTCTGTTAGGTTAGAAAGTGTTCTTAAGCTTTTAGGACTGTCTTTGAGTGGGAGGTCAGATTATTTTCTTCTTACAGATAAGGGGAAGCCATTCATTCAAATTTGCAAAATACTTAGTACATTCAACAAATTGTACAAAATGACATAGAGTATATATGTATATATATAATCCACCAGCTCTCTAGGAGCTTAATAGAAATGAATACACCTTAGAAAATATGATGTTAGTGTTGGAATGGACCTTTATAATTATCTAGTCTGATTCTTTTAGGAAACTGAGATCAGGAGAAGTTAACTTATTTAAATAAGGTTGCAAGATTGAATTAATAACAGAGCCAGCATTATAAACCCTAACCAACTGAATCACTTGAGTTAGGAAGTTCTGAGCTGCATTTGGGCCAATGCCAATTGAGAGTCCTCACTAAATCCTTCACTAATATGATAAACCCTGGGGAGTTAAGGGTCACCATGCAGCCTAAAGAGGGGGTGAACCAGCCCAGGCTGGGAAAAATGGAGCAGGTAAAGCTTCCATGCCAGTCAGTGATGGGATTAGACCCTTGAGAGGCCCACTTCCAGCCTGGGAAAGATGAGGAGATCCAGTCTCCAAAAACCCCAAATCAAACAAATGACAGCACCACAATAATAATGACAGGTGTTACTTATATTACGGTTTGTAGTTTCAAAGAACTTTTTATAGGATTCTGGATCTAGGACTGGAAAGGACTGCAGATTCCATCTTATCTAGCTTCTCATTTTACAGCTGAGGAAACTGAGGTGCAGGGAGATTAAGTAATATTCAAAGTCATAGAGATCATGTCAGAGGAAGAATTTGAACCTGGGCTCTTTGACTCCAGAGCCAGTGATTGCTTTGTGAAGTAGGAAGTGCAAATATTATCTTCATTTTGCATATAAGAAAGTTGAAACTAAATGAGGGGAAGTAACTGTGACTAAAGTCACATAAGTCGTGAGGGATCTTGGTGTTTTGATTGCAGAAACTTCTCTCCAAGCTACTCACTAAAATAAAAATACTCTTCTTCAGAAAACATTCCTGGAAAACACTTAGAAAAAGCATCACCCATTTAAGCATAAAGAGAAAGAACGTTGTGTCATAAGGTTACTTTTTAAGTAATCAAGAAGAATTTAGACCCAAACTAAATATTCTTGGCCTACCCATGGAGCCTTGAATGTAGCCCCAAGGAAAAGCAAATGATCAAAGAACCCATGCTTCAGGAACATGGTTTAGTTAGTTGGAGTCAAAGCCAAGTTAGATATTCTAAGGTCCCTTCCAGTTCTGAGACACTCAAACAGCATCTGTGTTCTGTTGTTCTCTCTCCTCCTTCCCTGCTATTGCCTCTTCTTCCTCCCATTCCCCTTTTTCTTCCTGTCTCTCCCCCCTCTCTCCCCTTGCTGCTTCCCCTCACCTTCTTCCCCCGTTTTTCCTTCCCTGCTCCCTCAGTCTTCCTTCATGCTCTTTTTCTCCCTTTCCTTTTTGCTGAATCCACATATATACAGTTTGGGGTCTACTGATTTTTCTTTATATCACTTCATAGAAGTCTTTTCCTTATTTCCTTGAGTGCTCATATTTTATGATGCCATAATATTCAGTTACATGAACATATTGTAATTTATTCAGCTATACTCCAGTTATTAAACACAGAAGTTGTTTTTAGTTCCTTCCCAACCCTCTGACCCCCACCTAATTGTGAACTTTATACAGGTAGATCCTTTTTCCTTTTTAATGATGTTTTGGAGGTGCAACCCTAACAGTGGGATTGCTGGGTTGAGAGGTACAATTCATTTGGTGACTCATTGCATATAGCTCTATTACTGTTCGTAAAATTTGTTTGCATCAGACTGCTGCCCACTAACCACATATTAGAAGTCCTGTTTCTCCACAGCCTGGCAAACATTGGATTTTACACATATTTGCTTTTTTTTTTTTTGTCATTCTAGCTGTCCACACATTTTAAGGGGCTTTTGGCCATAATTAGATAAAGAACATAACCTATTACTTAATATTTAATCTTGTTGACTGCCATAAGTTCATACTGTCCTAATTTTCTATAAATTATCTGTGGTAGATTTGTCCCCCTTTGATGTTCTACAATCCCTTATCACCGTCATTTAAGAGAATTGCAAAGAATCTACTGTATGAATTGTCTTTGTTTCTTGTGTCTGAACTGTTTTTTGGTGCCAAATTCTCTGGACGAACTTAACCATAAACATTACATTGTACAGTACTAGTGTCTGGGCATAATCTTCCCTTTGAAGTTTGTTTGCATCCCCCTGGAGGGATTAATTCCCTGCTGTGGGAAGGTGGGTTAAAAAGCACTGAAACTACTTTGCAGTTTTTTAATTGGAGGATTTAGTATACATTTTGTTCTATAAACCAAGTGCATTTATAGGGTGCTTATTTCTTAGTCCTTTGCATGTATAGTGATATATTTTTACTGTTAGAAAATAGTTTTTAAACTTTAAAAGAGCTGCTTAGAAAAACTGACAGGTTGTCCCACAAAGATGATAGAAGGCAATAATCTCTGATATAGGTGTGTGTATTTTTGAAACCTTCAAAGTTTCTAATATAAATGAACTTATTTCAATTCAACAAAAATATATTAAGCATTTACTGTGTTCAAAGTCCTTTCTGTGCTGGGGATAGAGATGAAAAACAACTGTCTCTGACCTCAAGGAGCTTACAGCCTAATGGGGGAGATATGACATGCATGGCACAAAGGAGAATGTGATAAGGACCACAAAGAATCTCACCAGAAAGCATTAGAAAATTGGAGGAGGGATAACTCCTTCTTGATCTGTCAAAAATCCTGCCTCATCTTTTAGGGTACAGCTAAAATGTCACCATCTTTTATCGTCTCAGGAGGATGTGATCTCTCCTTTTTCTGGAGTTCTGTAGCACCACGTACCTCTCCTAGCTCCTTCCTGTATCTGCTTTATTGTTATAGTAATTGTCATACAGGCCTACTCTGCATAAGGTTGCCTGGACTAACGGTGTTTCAAAATGATACAGTTAATACGTCCTCAGCCTGGCATTTAAAGTCCTCTGCAATCTCATTGGTTTGATGGAAATAGCCTTTATCTTCCACCTATCTTCCAGGTTTTGTGGCTCTAATTGGTGATGTTTGCTTATACTTGCCTTTTCTTTTCTACTAGTTTGTAAGCCAGGGGTTCCCAAATATTTGTCCCCCTTGCCCTTAGTTTTAGTAAAACCTTTCTGTACTCCCTATTCAATATAAAATATGAAAGGAAATAAGTTCTAGAGCTTATCATGCATATACACATAAAAAGAGATTAATTTTTTCATGGAGAAAACAGTATTTGGTATGTAACAATTTTTTTTTGGCCCTGTAAAGTTAATGTAAATTTTTTCACTAACATTACTAACCTTAGACTATTTCAATAGAATAATATAGTTATTTACTAAGCATTTCCCATATCCCCTTGGGCCCTGTCTTCATACCCTAGGTTGGGATACCTTATTGTAAGCTAGTTGATGGCAAGGATCAAGGTGTAGTGAAAAGAGCATTCATTGGATTTGGAATCAGGAAACCTGGCTGATTTTTTTTCTACTTGCTTGAGACCCTGGCCCAGTCACTTTACTTCTCCGAGGCTCAGTTTCCTCATCTCTGAAAAAGGGAATAATGATATCTGTCACAAGGCAATTGTAAGAAAGTCCTCTGCCAATCTTGAAGCTCTACAGAGGGGGAAGTTGTTTTTGTATCCGTCACAGAACATACCGCAGATTCTCTCCCATAGCAGGTGCTTAATACGTCTTTTGGTTGGATAAATGAAACATTTCCTATAGTTCCTTAGATAAAAAAATCCCCTTTTCTTTCCCCCCTTCCCCCCCCCCCCGTGTAAGCCCTACTTCCTACTGAAAGACTTCAGAAAAAAATTATATAAAAATAGTGTTTGCCTCTTAAAATTATATGTAGATTTGTTTATTTTCCTCTCAATGTTCTTTCAAATTCAGCAAATCTAATAACTGTTTATTAAGTGCCTACTGGATACTACACATTCAAACACTGTTCTAAATACTAGGAGAGATACAAAGTTTAGGTAACAAGATTCCTGCCCTCATGGAACTTAGATTTTAGTATTATAAAGATACTAACACAAATGAGTGCTAGACAGTAATGGTGTCAGCTGATTGTATAGGGAAGCAGATTGAGTAGCATAAACCTCACCATTTGTTTGCCCTTCACAAATAGTGAAGCACCTGCTAAGTACAGAACACCTTGAGAGGTTCAAGGAGAGATAAAAAGGTGAATAAGATGTGGTGCCTGCCCACTGAAGCTTACAGTCTAATGTAGAGAAAGAAAGGAGGGAAGGACATAAACATTTGTGTAGCACTTATTATACCCAGGAACTGTGCTAAGTGCTTTTTACAAATGTTATTTCGTTTGATCCTCCCATCAGTGTGCCAAGCAGGTGGTGGTGTTATCCTTGCTTTATAGTTAAGCAGGCTGAGGCAGACAGAAGTTAAGTGATTGGCCATAGGTCATACAGCTAGTAAGTACCTGAAGCTGGATTTGAACATAGGTCTTCCAGACGCCAGGCCCAGCACTGTATCCACCCTGCTGTCTAGATGCTTCTTTTGTTGTTGTTCTGTTGCATCCAACTCTTCGTGACCTCATTTTTGGGTTGTCTTGGCAAAGACACTGGAGTGGTTTGGTCATTTTATTCTCCAGCTTGTTTTATAGAAGAGGAATGAAGGCAAACAGGGTTAAGTGACTTGCCTAGGATCAAGATGCTAGTAAATATCTGAGACCAGATTTGAACTCAGGAAGATGAGTCTGACTTCAGGTCCAGCACTTCATACATTGCACCACCTAGCTGCCCCTGATGCTTCTAGTAGGGGATTGTGACTCCTATACAGATATTTATGTACTTATATTCCAGGTTGTAAGAGAGATTTCAAATCAAATGCTCTGTGAGGTTTTGGAGAGGAAAGATCTTTTCAGCTGGAGGCAGGAGGAGATCAGGGGAGGTGCAGGATGTGTTTGAATTCTGCCTAGTCCTATGGTTGGAGCATAGAATTGCCCATATGGGCTGAGTGTGAGAGAAGGCTGTGATGGGAGATAGAGCCAGGCTATGGAAGCTGAGGAATCTGCACTAATTATCAGGCAAAAGGAAGTCATTGATGGATCTGGATATTCTAGTAATAGGAATATGACAAATATACAAATTATTGTGAGATAGAGCATCATAGCAGCTTATATTACATATTACTTTATTTTATTTTTATTTTTATTTTTTGCTTTTTGCTTTTTGGAGGGCAGTTGGGGTTAAGTGACTTGCCCAAGGTCACACGGCTAGTTTTTTGTGTTAAAGTGTCAGAGTCCGGATTTGAACTCAGATGCTCCTGACTCCAGGGCCGGTGCTCTATTCACTGCGCCACCTAGCTGTCCCTACATATTACTTTATAGAACACATTATCTGGAGTGGATAGAGAGTCTATTATCTGGACTTCAAGGCAGGAAGGTCTGAGTTCTTATCCTGCCATCAGTGATTATAAGCTGTGATTTTTCTGGGCCTCAATTTTGTCATAAGTAAAATGAGGGAGTTGAACTGCATGATCTTTCAGGACCTTTAAAATTCTAAGTTGTCTTTAAGTCTAGTTTATCCTCATGACATCTTTGTAAAGTACATATTGGAAGTGATAATATTATTCCTGTGTGAGAAATGAGGAAATTGAGGTCATAGGAATGAAGTGACTTGTTCAGGTTCATCCAGCTAAAACGTGGCACAGTCAAGATTTGAACCAAGCTCTCTTGACTTCCAATCCTCTGTTCTTTACAGTGTGTGCTTGACATATAAACAAACTTGTGTCCGGGATTTTGTCTGGGCACCTACTGATAAATGTTGGGCATTTCAGACATCAGAGATATTGGTCATGCTATTACGCTCTTATTATGTAATGGCAAAGATAATGCTATTATACTCTGCTATTATGTTCTGTCAAGGTAGAAATTACCTGTTCTGTGCTTGGAAGTGGATCTCTTGCTGCAGAAAGTAGCTTATGTGGTCTCATCTTTGACATGCTGCAACTTTTGCAATGAATTTTCAATTTACAGCTCCATTGTAGTTGGCCTTGCTGTGCCTGCTATAAATACTGTCCTAAGAAGAGCAGCCTCAGGTTCTCTGAGGATATGTCAGCAGACCAGTTTCCTTCTTGCTTCATTACCTCCCATTACTATGTCATAAAAGTAGAGAGTGATGTATTGATAAGCTATTTCAAGAACAACATGAAATGAATATTCAGAGAAGGGGTTGTTGTGTTTGAAAGAATTTTCTGGCTAGCTCCAGGTTAAGCAGAGACCCATAGGACTGACTATAGAGCATTGAAACAGGAAGGGCCTACAGAGTGCAGAATATTAGAATGTAGAATGCTGGAAATTATAGAACTTTAGAGTTTGACCAGTTGAGAGGTGTAGGGCATGGGAAAGGTAAAGACAAGACTATAATCTATTCCTTAATTCTCTCTGCCTCGTGGCTATGGGGGCCTTTGAGGGTCCATTGACCTTGATGTCAGTTCAGAATGTCACTTGTTTAATAGACCGGGAAGGTAGAAATCTTGAGGTTTGGGAAGGGAGAAGAAACAAGTCATCATGTTTCCCCTGGAAGCTTGGATAGAGTGCTGGGCTAGGGAAAGATCTGAGTTCAAATCCTACCTCAGCTACTTACTAGCTATGTGACCCTGGGCAAGTCACTTAACCTGTGTTTGCTTCAGTTTTCTCAACTGTAAAATGAAGATAATAATAGAACTTACCTCCCAAGGTTGTGAAGATCAGATGAAATGTATTTGTAAAGCACTTAGCATATAGTAAGTGCTATATAAATGTTAGCTGTTATTATTATTATTTTTTTCTTTTTTATCATCTTCTTTTTCTCCCCCATTTATTAAATTATTTATTTTTTGTTTTCAGCATTCATTCCCATAAGTTCTCAATTTTCTACCCCTTCTTCCCCCTCCCTCCCCAAGATGGTTTGCAGTCTGATATGGGATCTACACGTACGTTTCTATTAAACACACTTTCTCATTAGTCATGTCTATTTAATAGACCTTTCCAATCTGTTAAATAATAGAATAATTATAATGAATGGAAAAAACCATGAGAAAGAAAAATACCCCAAAATAAAATAAAACAGAAAAGAAAACTGTCTGCTTCATTCTGCATCCCAGCTCCATAGTTCTTTCTCCGGTTGTGGCTGGCATTTTCCTGTTGTTATTAATATTACTGCTACCATTATATCCTCCCTCTGAGATGATCACCTTTTTTGTTACGGATGTTACACTTCTCTTAACCCAGTTTCAGATTGTTTATTTGCTTATTTGTTTGCCATATCACGCTGTTGACTCACATCCAATTTACAAGTCTACTAATTACCCTTCCACCTAACTTTTTTAGACAAACTTGTCTAGCTCCAGCTTCCTTACCTTGCTTTTGTCAGACCAATTTAGGATTTTGCACATCCAGGATTTCTTTCTAATCAATTCAGATAAGTATTATCAAACTTCTGCTGTGTTCAGAAAACTAGGGCCTGGGGCATTGGTGGGGGTGTGGTTGAATCAGATAAAGAAGACACAGTGATTGTACTCCAGGACCCTACCGTTTGGGAGGGAGGGATAGGACATACAAATTGGTTTTATACAGTTATCATTATGGTAATATGAACACAGTGCTTTTTATGAGGTATGAAGTAATGAAATCTGGGACTTGAGGAAGGAAAGATTGTTACTGGTTTTGGTATAGGGAGATTATCATGAAAGGCATCATGGAAGATAAGATGAACATTTTAGACAGGGTCTTGAAAGACTGAGAAGATTTCTATAGACACAGGTAGGAATTAGGGGCGAAAGGACGAGGTGTTGGAGTTATTTTGTAGCTTATATGTTGGTTTTCTTTTATAGTGGTTCTCAAAATATTCATAATGTTTCATAACTGTTGTCCATAGCAAATTTTTCCCAGGTTGCAAAACTTTTACTATTCAAGGCCCTAACTTCTTAAATCCTGTAAACTTCGGTTATTCTTTTCCTACCAATCTCTGTCCCCTAGAGCCACTAATCAGGCTGTGGTTGGTAGAATGACCTTAGGTAGAGAATTTGGGTAATTTAGCACTCTGCTATGGTTTGGTTGGAAAATATGGTTTTAGTTGGAAAAACAAATGTCTATAGATTTACAGTAATATTAATACTAGTAAACATTTGCCTTGAAATTTTTCTTTCTGCTACTAAGAATATGGAATATCTGTCTTGACTGTTAGCATTTAGCTGGCCTAGTTCTGATAAAATTTTAGTTTTTTTCTTCTCTGAATTTCTCTAAATTGGTAAGATTTTGAGCTGTAAGAGACCTTAAAGATTATCTAGTCAAACACCCTCCTTTTACAGAGGAGGAAACTGAGCCTTAAAGAGGGGAATGACTTATTGAAGTATCACAGTGCTTAAGTGACAAAGCCAGGATTCAGACTTAGGCCTTCTGATTCTTTTTTAAAATTTATTTATTTATTTATTTACTTATTTTTTGCAGGGCAGTTGGGGTTAAGTGACTTGCCCAAGGTCACACAGCTAGGTTTGTGTGTGTGTGTGTGTGTGTGTGTGTGTGTGTGTGTGTGTGTGTGTGTGTTAAGTGTCTGAGGCCGGATTTGAACTCAGGTACTCCTGACTCCAGGGCCTCACTGCGCCACCTAGCCACCCTTATAATGTTTTTTTTTTTAATTTTTTTTTTAGGCCTTCTGATTCTAACTCTACCTTTCTCCACTGTTCTAAACTGTTCAGTAGGGGCAAATAGTCCTACTAAAGAGGTGTGAAGATGGAAAAAAAAAATTCGAATTTTACTCTTGTAGAGATATCTGGCCCTCATCTTTCTCCTGAGCTGTGCTCCCTTATCATAGACTTATGTCTGTAGGGCATTTTGAACTAGATGTTCCGTAGGCATCTTAACATGTCCCCAGAATGGGTTCATTATCTTTCTCCTCAAACCCATCTCTTTTTAAATTTCCATATTTCCCTTGAGGGCATCACCATCTTTCTAGTCACCCTGGTTAACAACTTTGGTTTTATCCTCAATTCTCACTCTCATCCCACATTTCTTGTCATTTGTCAAATCTTGTCATTTCTGGCTACTACATCCCTTATCTGTATCTACAATATCCCCCTCTCTGTTCACACAGGCACCACCCTAATTCATACCCTCATCACCTCTCACCTGGATTTTTACAATAGTCTCCTAATTGGTCTTCCTGCCTCAAGTGTTTCCCCTCTTCAATAATTTTCCTAAAGTGCTGGCTGACTACATCACTCCCTCTTCCCAGTGAATGCCAGTGGTTCTTTATTACCTCTAGGATCAAATATAAACTCTGTCTGACATTTGAAGCTCTTAATGACCTGGTTTCTTCCTTTCTTTCTAGTTTTCTTATACATTATTCCTCTCTGTGAACTCTGTGACCTGGTGGCATTGACCTAGGCTACTTCTCAAATGAAGCACTCCATTTCTGTCTCTTTGCTTTTGCATTGGCTGTCCCTTAGGACAAGAATGCTCCCCTTCCTCACCTCTTCTTAGAGCCCTTGCTTTCCCTGAGGACTCAACTCAAGTACCACCTTTTCTACAGGAGACCTTTTTTGGCTCCCCTAGCTTCTAATGGCTTACCTTCTAAAGTTCCTTGTATTTCTTATATTACTATATATAGGTGTATATCTCTAGATGTATATGTTTCCCTCTCCATTGGAATGTAAGCTCCCTGAAGGCAGGGACAATTTTCAGTTTTTCTTTGTATTCCCAGCATTTTGTTTTGTTTTGTGGGGTGTTTTGTGGGGTTTTTTGGTCTTTTTGGAGGAAGGGGGAAGGGACAGAAGTTGGGGTTAAGTGACTTTCCCTAAGTGTTAAGTGTCTGAGTCTAAATTTGAACTCAGGACCTCCTGACTCCAGGGCTGGTGCTCTGCGCCATGTAGCAGCCCCTTCCCAGCATTTAAGGAAAGTGCTTTCATATAGTAAGTTCTTAATAAGTACTTGATTGATTAAGACTACGGTGAAAGATATTCAGTCTATTTCTTTTATCTCTTTTTCTCAAAAACTTGCCAGAAACACTATAGGCAGAATGTTATAATGGAAAGACTGCATTTGGAGTAAGCATCAGAATAACTGGGACCTATTTCTAGCTCTGTCACTTGTTATAGCTCAGTGACCTTGGGTAATGTACTTAAGTCTCTTTCTGTGAAAGACTGTGACCAATTGATTTCCAGTGTTCTTTCCAGCTTTATTGTTGCTGTTATTAAAAATTATAATTCACAATTAAGGCTTACCAAATATTTTCTTTGTCACAGGTCTCTGAGGTAGATAATACTGGCATTTTTATTCCCATTTTATAGATGAGGAAATTGAAGCAGAGGTAAAGTGACCTCTGTATTCAAACCCTAATCTCTCCCTGGAGAATGCAATAATCTTTTTACTTATTCAGTTTTTCTCTTAGCTTTAATGATTTGAGCCCTAAAATTATACATAATCAGGCCTCTTCTTACTCTAACTTTGTTTTAACCTATGTGTTTTATATTTGTTCTCGGATCCCTTCCAACTTTAACATTCTCATGAATGTGTGATTGAACTGAATGGCCTTTGAGATCTCCAGTGTGATTCTGTTGTGTTCAATACCTTGTCCTCTTCTACTGGACATGTTCCTACCTTGTCTGCAGTATGGTATATATCTAGCAGAATAGACTCGCTTTCATTTATAATGTTTTTCTAAACAAAACAAACTAAACCAAACAACCTAAGATTTTGAGTCCAAAGATTGATTTTTTTTTGTTTCAAAGGTAAACTCCTTGAAGTTCGTTGAACTACTTTAGAAGCTGAACAAGACCCTATGTTTTAAATGCCCGGAAGATGTTTTGGGCATGTTGCAAAGTACTCTATGGCTTTTGAACTTCCTTTGGTATTAATTCACAACACATTTTGGATTTGGTTCTCTGTGTTCTATTGTAGATAGGCTCCCTGTTCAAAGGCTTTCATTAAAATAGAAAGGTTCTCTTGCTGGCATTGCACTGCTCTACCCTTTGCCCAGCAGGAAACAAAATATGTTGCTTGATTTGAAGACAATTTTCTTACTGTAATGTGTCTTTAGGCCATTGGATTTTCTGTTACCTCGAAATCCTTTAAAAAATTTTGAGGGTAGAGAGGGGTAAATAAAGTTATTTTCATGCTTCATAATACAACCCATTATAGCAGCTTAGGGGACATGATTCCTTCATTCATTCACTTTCAGACGTTTATCAAGCACCTGTTGTATGTAAAGATAGGAATTCTGGGTGAGAAATCCAGTCTAGTAGGGAAACAATAGAAACATTTTAAAACTATAAGCTAATTTTAGTGAAGAATGGTATATAATAAGCATATAACACAGATGCACAGTACCATATGAAGTTGGAAAGATAATTCCTGATTGAAGAATTATTGAAGACTTCCTGGAAAAGGTGTCATTTGAGCTAGACCTCAGAGGAGAGAGAGGCTTTCAACAAACATTCCCTTGATGCATATAGATGGAAAGTGATTTGCCTAAGTTCACATAGTGGGTTAATAACAGAGTCAGAACTTCAACCTATGTTTATTGGCTCCAGTGCAAATGTTTTTCCTCATGTATTATTCATTAAACATTTATTAAGCTTCTATAGTATATAGAACATGGTGTTAGATGTAGAGAGGATATGATGTTTAGATAAGACCCTGTCCTTTTCCCTGTAGTGCTTACTGTCTGGTGAGGAGATAAGATATTAACAGAGATAGTTGTATTATATAAGCACATTAAAATAAATTAGCACCAAGGGCTATATGATAGATAAGGTCTTTTGTATAATTGCATATATACATTTGTCACAGAACATGATTTTTTTCCCTCCTGATTTGAAACTTGTAATTTGAGTAATGGCTCACTATGGTCTCTATTTTGTTAAATTTACAAATGAATATACACATTCTTGTCCAAACTATTTTTAGATTCAAAATGGTTCTTTTTATGCTTCTGTTTAGGTGGGTTTGCCTAGGGGAAGCCTGATGTTTTGGGAACAGTACTGGAATTAGAGATGAGTGATCTGGGTTTGAATTTTGCCTCTGATATTAGCTGTGTTCCTAAAATTTCCATAAATTTTCTATGCATTACTCTTTTCATTCATAAAATAGGAATAGTAAATAATCCTTGTTTAAATGCAGCATATATTGTTCCTCTCACAGAGACTTTGGTTTCTGTGCCTTTAAGAAAACTGAGAATTTCCCCTCCCCCACTTAATAGTATTTTATTTTTTCCAAATACACTTAAAGATAGTTTTCATCATTCATTTTTATGAGTGTTTGAGTTTCAAATTGTTCTCCCTCTTCTCTTCCCTCCCCAAGACAGCAAGCAATCTGATATAGGTTATATATCTACTATCATGTGAACTATATTTTCACATTACTTATGTTTTGCAAAAAAAAAAAAAGAACAAAAGGGAAAAACCACAAGAAAGAAAAAAACAAAAGTGAAAATGGTATACTTTGATCTGCATTCAGACTTCAGTTCTTTCTCTGGATGTAGACAGCCTTTTCTCTGATGAGTCTTTCAGAATTGTCTTACATCATTGTGTTGCTGAGAATAACACATTCTCTTATTCTCAGAATAAGTCATTCACAATTGATCATTGCACAATATTGTTGTTACTATGTACAATGTTCTCCTGGTTCTACTCACTTCACTCAGTATCAGTTGATAGAAGTCTTTCCAGGTTTTTCTGAAATCTGCCTGCTTATCATTTCTTATAGCACAGTTGTATTGTTACATTCATGTACCACAACTTGTTCAACCATTCTTCAGTTGATGGGCATCCCCTCATTTCTAATTCTTGCCACCACAAAAAGAGCTGCTATAAATATTTTTGTATATTTGGGTCCCTTCTCCCTTTTTATGATCTCTTTGAGATACAAACCTAGTAGTGGTGTTGGTGGATCAAAGGGTGTGCAGTTTTACAGTGCTTTGGGCATAGTTCAGAATTACTCTCCAGAAAGGTTAGATCAGTTCACAATTCCACCAACAATGCATTAGTGTTCCAATTTTCCCACGTCTTCTCCAACATTTATTGTTTTCCATTTCTGTTGTATAAGCCAATCTGATAAGTATGAGGTGGTACTTAAGACATGTTTTAATTTGCATTTTTCTAATCAGTAGTGATGAAGAGTATTTTTTTTTCATATAACTATAGATAGCTTTGATTTCTTCATCTGAAAACTGTCTATTCAAATCCTCTTACCATTTATCATTTGGGGAATGACTTGTATTCTTATAAATTTGACTCAGTTCTCAATGTGTTTTAGAAATGAGACCTTTATTAGAAACACTGGAAGTAAAAAATTGTGTCTCAGCTTTCTGCTTTCCTCCTAATCTTGGTTGCATTGGCTTTGTTTGTGCAAAACCTTTTAAATTTAATATAATCAAAACTATCCATTCTGCATTT
Organism: Pseudocheirus occidentalis; assembly: GCA_028646575.1. Taxonomy (NCBI): domain Eukaryota; kingdom Metazoa; phylum Chordata; class Mammalia; order Diprotodontia; family Pseudocheiridae; genus Pseudocheirus; species Pseudocheirus occidentalis. The sequence goes on along the minus strand of CM053595.1, from coordinate 76,701,106 downwards.
TATAACATTCTCTGTCTCTTGTTTGGTCGTAAATTCTTCCATTCTCCATAAATTTGACAAGTATTCTATTCTTTGCTCTCCTGATTTGCTTATGGTATCAGACTTTATGTATAAATCATGTGCCCATTTTGACTTTATCTTGGTATTTGGTGTAAGGGGCTGGTCTGTGCCTAGTTTCTGCCATACTATTTTCCAGTTTTCCTGGCAGTTTTTGTCAGATAGTTAGTTCTTATCCCAGAAAGTAGAGTCTGTGGGTTTATCAAACAGTAGATTGCTGTAGTCATTGCCTATTGTGTCTTGTGACCCTAACTTATACCACTGATCAGCCACTCTCTTTCTTAGCAAGTACCAAATAGTTTTGATGATTGCTGCTTTTTAATATAGTTTTAGATCTGGTATAGCTGGGCCAACTTCCTTTGCATTTTTCCATTAATTGCCCTGATATTCTTGACCTTTTGTTCTTTAAGATGAATTTCCTTATTATTTTTCTAGCTCTAGTAAATCTTTTTTGATGGTTTGATTTATATAATACTGAATAAGTAAATTAATTTTGGTAAACTTGTCATTTTTATTATTTTAGTTTGGCCTGCTCATGAGCAATTGGTATTTTTCCAGTTATTTAGATCTAACTTTATGTGAGAAGTTTTTTGTAATTGTGTTTATATAGTTCCTGGTTTGTCTTGACAGGTAGGCTCCCAAATATTTTATACTATCTACAGTTATTCTAAATGGAATCACTCTATTTCTTGCTGCTGGACTTTGTTGATAATATATAAAAAATGTTGCTGATTTATGTGGGTTTATTTTATATCCTACAACTTGGCTAAAGTTGTTCATTATTTTTATTTTTAGAAGACAGAAGCAAAACATTTATTCAGACACTAGAAAGCCAAAGCCCAACACCAGGAAACCAAATCGTCATAGCAAGAAAGAAGTTAATACACCATAGCACAATAGGGAAGCCACACCATCCTTTAGCCTTCCTGTAAACAAACACTCACAAGCCTAGCTGTGACAGCAAGGGGCAAACAAACAAGCCTAGCTGTCTCCTTGGGTGCACCCTCTCCTCCCTCTAGCTCTTAACTGCTCTGAATCCCAGCTTCCTGTGGGCTCTGCTCCACCCATCAGCAAGCTCCTCCCACCACAGGCTCCATGTGATTACATTTGGTCTATTGGGGGCTGGGAAGATCTTCAAATTCCCTTAGGTCTGTTAAGGGGCAGGGAAGATTTTCGCATTCCCATTATCAGGTACTGTTTTTTAGTTGATTCTTAAGGATTCTCTAAATATACCATCATATCATCTTCAAAGAGTGATAGTTTTATTTCCTCATTGCCTTATTCCTTCAATTTCTTTTTCTTATTGCTAAAGCTAACATTTCTAGTACAATATTAAATAATAGTGGTGATAATGGGCATCCTTATTTCTTCCCTGATCTTGTTCGGAAAGCTCCTAGCTTATACCCATTACATATAATTCTTGCTGATGGTTTTAGATAGATATTACTTATCATTATAAGGAAAACTCCTTTTATTCCTATGCTCTCCAGGGTTTTTTAATAGGAATGGGTGCTGTATTTTATCAAAAGCTTTTTTTGAGTCTATTGAGATAATCATGATTTCTTTTAGTTTTGTTACTGATATAGTCAGTTATCCTAATGTTGAACCACTCCTGCATTCCTGGTATAAATCCTACCTGATCATGGTGTGTTATCCTCCTGGAAAATTTCTGTAATCTTTTTGCTAATATTTTATTTAAAATTTTTGTATCAATATTAATTTGGGAGATTGGTCTATAATTCTCTTTCTCTGCTTTGATTTTTTCTGGTTTAGGTATCAGCACCATATTTGTATCATTAAAGGAGTTTGGTAGGACTCCTTCTTTGCCTGTTTAGTTTCCCTGATAGATTATATAGTATTAGAATTAATTGTTCTTTAAATGTTTGGTAGAATTCACTTGAAAATCCATCTGGCCCTGGAGATTGTTTCCTAGGGAGTTCATTGATGGCTTTTTCAATTGTTTTTCCTAAAATAGAGTTATTTTTAAATTTCTTCTTCTGTTAATCTGAGCAATTTATGGTTTTGTTAATATTCATACATTTCACTTTGATTGTCATATTTATTGGCATACAGTTGGGCAAAATAACTCCTAATTATTGCTTTAATTTCTTCTTGATTGGTGGTGAATTCACTCTTTTCATTTTTTATACTGGTAATTTGCTTTTCTTTCTGTTTTTATTTTAAATCAAATTAACCAAAGGTTTACCCGTTTTATATTTTTTTTTCATAAAATCAGCTCTTAGTTTTCTTAGTTCAATAGTTTCCTTTTAACTTTATTAATCTCGTCTGATTTTTAGATTTTCTAATTTGGTATTTAATTGGGGATTTTAAATTTGTTCTTTTTCTAGTTAGTTGTATTCCCAGTTCATTGATCTGCTCTTTCTCTATTTTATTCATATAAGCATTTAGAGATGTAACATTTCCCTTAAGAACTGCTTTGGCCACATTTTATAAATTTTGGTATGTTGTCTCATTATTGTCTTTCTTTTTGATGAAATTATTGATTGCTTTTATGATTTGTAGTTTGACCCACTCATTCTTTAGTGTTAAATTATTTAGTTTCTTACTGTGTTATGATCTGAAAAGGATATAATTAATATTTCTGCCTCATCATTTGATTGTGAAGTTTTTATGCCCCATATGACCAGTTCTTGTGTAGGTGCCATGTACTGCTGAGAAAAAAGATATATTCCATTTTATCCCCTTTCAGTTTTCTCCAGAGGACTGTCATATCTAACTTTTCTAAAATTCTATTCACTTATTTAATTTCTTTCTTGTTTGTTTTATAGTTAGATTTATCTACTTCTGAAGGGGAGGTTGAAGTACCCCAGTAGTATATTTTTGCTGTCTATTTCATCCTGTAACTTACTTAAGTTCTCCTCTAAGAATTTGGATGCTATAGCACTTGGTTCATATGTATTTATTACTAATTGTACCTCATTGTCTATGGTACCTTTTAGCAAGATGTAGTTTCCTTATATTTTTAATTTAGAACTATTTTTGCTCCTGCTTTGTGTGAGATCAGGATTGCTACCCCTGCTTTTTTTTTTAACTTTAGTTGAAGCATAATATATTCTGCTCCAGCCTTTTTCCTTTATTCTGTGTGTATCTCTCTGCTTCAGAGGTGTTTCTTGTAAACAACATTTAGTAGGATTCTGGTTTTTAATCCACTTTGCTTTCCATTTCTGTTTTATGGGAGAGTTCATCTCATTCACATTCACAGTTATGATTACTGTGTAGTTCCCTCCATCCTATTTTTCCTTGTTTATAGTTTCTTCTCTCTTTTCACCTTGTCCCTCCTCACCAGTGTTTTACTTCTGGCACCACCTTCCTCGCTTTGCCCTCCCATCTATCAACACCTCTCTTCCTCCCCCCCACCTTCTTCTTTCCTCTTTCCCCTCCTAATTCTTTATAGGGTAAGATAAATTTCTATAGCGTACTGTGCATGTATGTTACTCCTTTTTTGAGCCAAATTTGATGAGAGTAAAGTTCAAATAGTACCCCCTCCCTTTTTTCCCTCTACTGTAATAGATCTTTTGTGCCTCTTCATGTGTTGTAATTTACACTGTTTTGCCTCCCCTTTTCCTTTTCTCCCAGTACAATCCTATTTTTCACTCCCTAATTTTTTTTTTAAATCAGCACATCAAAGTCAATTTGGACCCACATCCTCTGTCTTCTACTTGCCCTAATAGAGATACAGTTCTCAAGAGTTACAAATATTATCTTCCTGTGAAGGGATGTAACAACTTTATTGCATAACATTTTTTTTTTCTTTGCTGTTTACCTTTTTATAGTTCTCTTGAGTTTTGTATTTGAAGATTGAATTTTCTGTTTGCTTCTGGTCTTTTCATCAGGAAAGTCTGAAAGCCCTGTATTTCAATTAAGGTCTATTCTTTCCCCTGAAAGATTATGCTCAGTTTTTCTGGGTGGTTGATTCTTGGCTGTAATTCAAGCTCTTTTGCCTTCTGGAATATATTCCAAGCTTTCCAGTCCTTTAATGTGGAAACTGCTAAGTTCTGTGTAATTCTGACTACTCCTTGATATTTGAATTGTTTCTTTATGACTGCTTGTAATATTTTCTCCTTGACCTGATAATTTGGGTAAAAAATTCCTTGGATTTTTCATTTTGGGGTGTCTTTCAAGAAGTGATAGGTGGATTCTTTCAATGACTATTTTACCTTCTGGTTCTAGGCTATCAGGGCAGTTTTCCTTGATATTTTTTTTTTGATCAATGCTTTCAGGTATTCCAATATTCTTAAATTATTTCTTCTGAATCTATCTTCTAGGTCACTTGTTTTTCCAGTGAAGTATTTTGTATTTTATTCTATCTTTTAATTTTTTTGATTTTTTTTGACTGATTCTTGCTGTCTGATAGAGTCATTAGCTTTCACTTACCTAATTCTAATTTTTAAGGAATTATTTTCTTCAGTTAGCTTTTGTACCTTCTTTTCTATTTGGTCAATTCTGCTTATAAAGGAGTTGTTTTCTTCAGTGGCTTTTTTTTTTTTTTTACATTTGGCCGATTGTATTTCTTAAGGAATTGCTTTCTTCAGTCAATTTTTGTTCTTCCTTTTCCAAGCCGTTGACTCTATTGTGTATAACTTTCATTTCTTTTCCCAGTTTTTCTTCTACTTCTCCTATTTGATTTTTACAATTCTTTATGAGCTTTTCCAAGAAGACTTTTTGGGTTTGAGACCAATTCATCTTCCCCTTTGAGGCTTTGCATGTAGGCCTTTTGACATTATTATCCTCTTCTGAGTTTGCGTTTTGATCTTCTTTGTTGCCATAGAAGCTTTCTATGGTCAGGGCTCTTTTCTGTTTTTTACTCATTTTTAGCCTATTTCATGACTTTTGAAGTTGAACTCTGCTCCTGAGATACAGGAAGCACTGTCCCAAGCTTTCTTGTACTGGGACCTTGGGTTCTGGAGGCTTGTGTACTGCACTGGGGTATTCTGGCCTAGTCATGCCTAATGTGCTGTGGTTCCTCAGGCTGGCAGTTTGTCTTATGTCCTAGGGTAGGAGGCCTCACATCTAGCCTGCTGTGCCGCTAGTCTGCTGATCTAGCACTGAGGGGTCTCAGTTGCTGATCTGTGCTGTGGCTAAGAGCCTCCTGCTGGCTTGCCTGGATACCATTTGCGCTGGGCTGCACACCCCCTTTTCCCAAACAAGGCAGACCTTTCCTGAAGTCCTAAGTTTCCTTGGGCTGGAAAAATGTTTCACTCCATCTTTTTGTAGGTTCATACCAGCCGTTTAGAATCTTGATTTAACATTGTTTGCAAGAGAAACTGGGGATAACTCAGGCAACTTTTTGACTTTCCTTCTTCGCCATCTTGGCTCCTGCCCTAAAACAGAATTTTGACAGTTGTCATCTTTGAAGGAGTCTGTGTGAGGCCAATATGAAAGAGACCTAACAGAACTTTTTTCCTGAGAAGATGTGGATTGTTAACTGTAGATGGAAAATAAATCTGTGAAGGACTCGGAGAGTCTGTCATCTCCGAGAGTGTGAGAGACACTTTAGTGACACTAAGTTGAATTAACTGCCTTTAGAGAAAGACTCTATCTATGGCAAAAATATTTTGCATGAGACTTTCTGAGAAGAATTCCTGAGGGGAAACTGAAAGGCTTTAACTGCCATTCTGAGGTGAATTTAACTCTTATATTGTGAAGAGAGATGAACAGTTAACTGGCATTTGTGAAAGGAATTCAGTTGTTGAACTGTGGTTCCAATGTTTTGGAGGAGCTGGTAGTTGTAACCATTGGTGAGAGAGAGTTCTAGTCAACATCTTTCTCTTGCTTTTTTTTTTTTCCCAGAGAACTGAGGTGACTTGGGTTGTGATCATCCTCTCATATGACATATTGTGTCAATATCTAACTTTGTATTATTTGTTACTGTTATGGTTAAAAATACTGATATTTGTCTATCATGGATAGGGAGCCTATTGCCTGGAGGCTACATGTGGCCTTCCAGGTCCTCAAGTGTGGCCCTTTGACTGAATCCAAACTTCACAGAACAAATTCCCTTAATAAGACAATTTGTTCTGCAAAACTTGAACTTCGCAAGAGGCCACACCCGAGGACCTAGAAAGCCACATGTAGCTTTGAGGCTACAGGTTCCCCAACCCTGAAGCTTATGTGTTCAGGGGTTGAGAATGAGAAAAGCATAAGGGAAAAGAAGTCTCTCTGGTTTTAAAATGAGGGGGGGGCCTTAGAGCTAATTGACAAAAGAGATTTTTTGCATTTTAAATTCTTTTTGAAGTAATTCCCATTTATAACCACTAGATTACTTTTGAATCCCATGAGAATTAATAAGGTAATAAGGGAGTAGCATGATGAGGTGAAGATGTGTTTCTTTGAGATATTGTTCACAGTCTGCATCATACCTATCTCCTGTAGGATAGGTAGGATAAGACCTGTAGGATAAGACCCCCACTACTTGTGGGGTCTTATCCATAGGATTCCTACATATAAATTTAAGCTTGTATTATCTACCTCAAAGGGGGTGTGTAAGTGAAGGGTTTTGTAAACAAAGCTCTGTGGAAATGTAAGTTAAGAAATGATAGAATCTGAGCATTGGAAGGGACTTTAGAAAAACCATTTATTCCAGTTCATACCTGAAGGAGAATCCCTTTTTTATTTAACATTTTCAATTACATGTAAACATAGATTTAATAAAAATTTATATTTATTTTTGGTTTTCAATATTAATTTCCACAAGGTTTTGAGTTACAAATTTTCTCCCCATCTCTCTTCTACCCCCCACCTTAAGATGGCAAACATACTGAATTCCTTTTTACGCAATCATCCCTCTCTTATATCCTCCCACCCCACCCCTTACTTTCTTGTAGGACAAAATGAATTTTTATACCTCATTGCCTGTATATCTTACTTCCCAGTTGCATGTACAAGCAATTTTTAAACATTTGTTCCCCTCCTCACCCACCCCCACTGGGAAGACAAGCAAATAAATATAGGTTATACATGTGTGGTTATGCAAAATATTTCCATAGTAGTTATATTGTGAAAGACTAACTGTATTTCCCTCCATCCTATCCCGAACCCATTTATTCTATTTTTTCCTTTGACCTTGTCCCTTTTCAAAAGTGTTTGCTTCTAACTACCCTCTCCTCCAATCTGCCCTTGCTTCTGTCATCCCCCCTTTTACCCCTTTCCCCCCACTTTCCTTAAACATAGATTTTTAATGTTTGTTTTTTTAAAATTTTGAGTTCCAAATTCTCTCCCTTCCTTCCCCACTCCTTGAGAATGCAAGCAATTTGATATGATTATACATGTGCAGTCATACAACACATTTCCATATTAACCATGTAGCAAGAAAAAAACAAACCCAACCTCATACCAAAAAAACCCTAAGAATAATAAGGAAAGTTAAAAAAAATATGCTTCAATCTATATTTAGACTCTATCACTTCTTTCTCATTAGGTGGGATAGCACATCATCATCATGAGTCCTTTCGAATTGCCTTGGATCATTCTGTTGCTAAGAATAACTGTCATTCACACATATAATATTAGTGTTACTTTGTGAAATGTTCCTTTGTTTCTGCTCATTTCATTTTGTTTCAGTTCATGTAAGTCTTCAAAGGTTTTTTTGAAAGCATCCTGCTTGCCATTTCTTATAGCACAACACTCTTTTATCATAATCTTATCCCACAACTCTTTCATAGGTGTCCCAATTCATAGATGTCCCCTCCAATTCTTTGCCACCTCAAAAACAGTTGCTATAAATATTTTGTGTGTGTGTGTATGTATACATATATATACATACATATCTCTGTGTGTGTGTGTGTGTGTGTATGTCCTTTTCCTTTTTGTCTGATCTCTTTGGGGTTAGACCAGTATTTCTAGGTCAAAGAGTATGAACAGTTTTATGGCTATTTGGACAGAGTTCCAAATTGTTCTCCAGAATGGTTAGATCTGTTCATATATCCTAAACTTCCTAAGAGATGGTGCTGTTAAAGTGTGATATTCAGTATGCCATCAGATTTGAAAAACACTATAATAGCTACTGGATTGAAAAAGATCAATTTATATCCCAGTCCTAAAGAAGGCCAATGTTGAAGAATGTTCAAATTAACCAACAAATTACACTTATTTCACATATCAGCAAGGTTACGCTTAAGATTTTGCAAGCCAGGCTTCAGCAATATGTGAACTGAGAAATACCAGAAGAGCAGGCTAGTGTTTGAAGAGGCAGAGGAACTAGACACCAAATCACCCAACTAGATTATGGAGGAAAGCAAGGGAATTCCAGAAAAACATCTACCTCTGCTTCATTGATTCCACTAAAGGCTTGAACTATGTGGATCACAACAAATTGTGGTAAGTTCTCAAAGAGATAGGATTGCCAGATCATTTTACTTGTCTCTTGAGGAACCTCTGTGTCAGCCAAGAAACAACAATTAGGACTCAACATGGAGCAACTAATTGGTTTAAGACTGGAAAAGGAAAATGGCAGCTGTATATTATCACCTTATTTATTTAACTTATATGTAGAGCACATCATGCAAAATTAAAAGCTAGAATTAAGGTTGCCAGGAGAAATAACAACAGTCTCTGATACGCGAACAATACTTTTCCGATGTCAAGAAGTAAAGAAGAACAACCAAAAAGCTTCTTGTTGAGGGTAAAAGAGAATAGAAAAGTTGGCTTAGGGTTGGCTAGGTGGCGCAGTGAATAGAGCACCGGCCCTGGAATCAGGAGTACCTGAGTTCAAATCCGGCCTCAGACACTTAACACAAAAAACTAGCCGTGTGACCTTGGGCAAGTCACTTAACCCCAACTGCCCTCCAAAAAGCAAAAAAAAAAAAAGTTGGCTTGAAGCTTAACATCAAAAAACTAAGATCTTGTCAACTGATCCCATCACTTCCTGGTAAAGAGAGGTAGAAGAAATGGAAGCAGTGTCAGATTTTATATTCTCAAAGATCACTGCAGACAGTGACTGCAGCCATGAAATTAAAAGAGCTTGCTCCTTGAAAGGAAGGCCATAGCTAATCTGGACAACATACTAACAAGCAGAGACATCACCGTGCTGAGAAAAGTCTATATAGTCAAAACTATGATTTTTCCAGAAGCAATGTGTGACCATGAGATTTGGAATATAAGGAAAGCTGAGTAGCAGAAAGAATCAACACTTTCAGATTGTGGTGCTGGAGAACACCTTTGAGAGTCTCTTAGACAGCAAGGAGAACAAATCAATCAATACTTGAAGAAATTAATTCAGGCTATTCACTGGGAGGTTGAATACTGAAGCCATAGCTTAAATACTTTGGCCACATAAAAAGGAGGCAGGACTCATTGGAAAGACCCTAATGTTGGGAAAGATTAAAGGCAAAAGGAAAAGGGGAAGACAGAGGCTGAGATGGATAGATAGTGTCCACAAAAACACAAACATCAACTTGGACAGACTTCTAGAGATAGTGGAGGATAGAAAGGCTGTGTGTGCTATGGTCCATGGGTCACAAAGAAATCAGATGGAACTCAACAGCACAACAACATTCAACATCTATCTATCTGTCTATATATCTAAAAAGTTTTATCACTGCCTTTAAAAAAATCACAGTAAATTCTGCATATACCATGTATACCTTCCTTCCATCAGCATCCCTGAATCCTCTCTTACAACAGAAAAATATCAGTGCAGTCATGGAGTTTGAAAGTATACGTAACACTCTGCACCTATACTCCTTCCCTCCTCAGAGTTTAGCTTCCTTTTAGTGTTCTTTGCATTTACTTCATTCTAGTCATTGCGTATCTTATTTTTCTTGTTCTGTTTATTTCATCTTTCATCAGTTCATTACAAATTTTACCTGAAGTTTTTTTTGAATTCTTGACAATTGTTGTTTCTTACTGCATAGGAGGTATATATGACTCTAAAATACTCACATATCTTAGTTTTTTAGTCATTTTTCATTAAGTAGAAATTTTGTTTTCAGTTCTTTGCTACCATAGAAGGTGCTGCTATGAATATTTTGGTAGATATTGGGTTTTCCCTGATGGCTTTGACCTCTTTGGTATCATACCATTTTTAGATAGCTCTGAATATTTGGAAATTTTTTATCATATGAATCCATATCTTTTTTCTTCAAATTCTACCCATAATTCATGCTAGGTTCTGCCTTTAGGGGCCAGCAGAAAAAGTCTGATTTCGTTTCTTCCATATGGCAGCCTTTCAGATGCTTGAAGACAGCAGCCATGTTCTCCACAAAGCCTTCTTTTCTAAAACATCTTCTCTTCTAAATATCATCAATTGCTTTGGTAGATTCTCAGATGGCCCATTCACTTTTGTGGCCCCTCCTCCTCTCAAACTTGATGTTCTCCACAAAAATAAGGTACCAAATAGTGAGCTCAATATTCTAGATTTGGGCTTACTAATGTATACTACACAATAAGACTGTCTGTCACCTTCCTTGTTCATGATAAAAGATCTCTCAGTGCCACTTTGGATAGCATTACCTTTTTTTTTTTTTGCTTTTTGGAGGGCAGTTGGGGTTAAGTGACTTGCCCAAGGTCACACGGCTAGTTTTTGTGTTAATGTCTGAGGTTGGATTTGAACTCAGGTACTTCCTGACTCCAGGGCCGGTGCTCTACTCACTGTGCCACCTAGCCGCCCCAGCATTACCTTTTAAAAAAAGTTTCCATGTCACCCTTTTGATTCTTATTAAGGCTGTAGTTCACTAAAATTTTTAGGGTTTTTTTTTTTTTGGTCACTTGAATTGTTAATTAGCTTGTAAACAGCCAAATGAAGCCTCAAACTCAGGTCCTTGATTCACCTATCGTAAGATCATAACTCTAGAGCTACAGCATACCTATGAGGTATCCAGTCCTCTCATTTGGCTGATAAGGAAACTGAGGCCAGAGGGGTTACGTGATTTACTCAGGGTCACATATATGTAGACAGCAAAGCAAATATTGAAACCCAGATCCTTTGACTCCACATCCTACCCTCCTTTCACCATATTAAACTGTTATTTAGCCATGCTTTTTCTATCATGGACTTTTGAATTTTATTTATTTAAACATGTGTAGCACTCTATGTTTATCCCTGTTAAACTTTTATCTTCTTCGACTGGGCTGTTGATCCTTGCCAGTCATGCTTTTTGGACTGACTCTCCTCTAATATGGTTAACTTCCCTTTCTAACTTGTGCCTCTGTGTGTGTTGATGTAAAGGAAACAAAGGAGACCTTGGTTCTGGCCCTGCCACTCATTATCTGTATAAATGATTGTGGCCCAGTTACTTTATGCCTCTGAGCCTCAGTTTCTTGAAATATGTAATGGAACTAATAATAGCTCACATTTATACAGTGCTTTAAGATTTGTAAAACATTTTCCTTACGGCAACATTGTGAAGTAGATAGAGCAAGTATTATCATCCTGTTTCTCATAGAGGGAGATTGAGACTTTAAAAGGTATAGTGACTTGCCTCAAGGTCACACGGCTAAAGCCAGGATTCAATTTCAGGTTTCTTGGCTCCAAAGTCCAGAGTACTTTCAGTGATAATTAATGATACTTTCAATTTTTGCATTTGAGGAAAAATTGCAATCAGTGCAAATTTCAAAAATTATATTTTGAACTTCTTAGAGGATGGTAGAGGATGGCTGTTTATTAAAAATTATTTCTGTAAGCTCTACTTGGTTTTGCATCAACTCTGTGATAAATCTTGGCATTATGAAACTTCAAGAGCCATTTTGGTAATTAACAAATTCCAGAGTTTAGTTCAAATAGGGATTATCTCTTTCTTTTCTCCTTCATCCCCTCCCCCCAAAAAGATACCAGCTTGCTACTAGAGGTATTGCATATTCTGACCTGTAGTCAGAAAATGACTACATGAGATTTTTCTCATTTATCTGACGTGGTCCAGGAACTTGGTAACCTGTTTAAGCTATAAATTGTTATACATGAATTATCAGGTTTTTTTTTTTAAGAATTGGAGTATAGCAAAACACTGTTAATACCAAGATGGTCAGGGAAATCGTGTTGTATAAACATCAGTTGAAGAAACTGGGGATGTTTAATCTTGAGACTGGAAGACTTAAGGGGGAGAGCATGCTATCTTCAAATACCTGAAGGACTGTCATACTTTAAAGAGAGACTTGCTCAACTGTAGAAAACAGAATTAGAAACAATAATAGTAGTTCACATTTTTATCTATCACTTAAAGGTTTAGAACAGAGGTTTTTAACCTGGGGTCCTTAGACCCCCAAGGTGCCCCATGGATAGATTTAAGAGTCCATGAACTTAGGGGAAAAAAATTACATCTTTATTTTTCCTAACTTGTAACTGAAATTTAGTATTTCCTTTAATCATGAATATAGTCAGCCAGCACATTATTCTGCAAAAAGGTCCATAGGCTTCTGCAGCCTGCTAAAAGTGTGCATAATACACAAAAGGCTTAAAATCCCTGGTTTAGAAAGTGCTTTCATTATTATGACTGCAAAAGTAGGTGGTAAAAATGTTTTTCTCTCCATCTGATAGATGAGAAATTGAGGCTCACAGAGGTAACAATACTTACCCAGGGTCACAGCAGTTTAGTAAATATGAATAGGTTAATAGGATTTTGTGCTTGAAGGGCTCCTCTGGTCACTGAATCTCAGAGATGGACAGGACCTCAGAGGTCATTTAGTTCAGACCTTAACAAGAATCCCCGTTGTCTCCTTCATACCTGACAACTGGTCATCCACAAGGAATCTTTATGTTAATTTCTTTGACAAGCTAGACTCTCCCTTCATCCACATTTACCAAAAAAAAAAAAAAAAAAAAACAAACCAAAAAAAAATACCCATCAAAAACCCACTTTAATTTTCATATACATTTCTAGTTCCTGGAATTATATCTTTCTAAAAGATGTACTCTGTTTTTTTATCTTAATTGTTGGATTAAAAGTTTTCCAGGATAGACACCTATGCAATACTCCTAAGGTACTTCCAACTTCTCCTCATGACCTCCCCTATTATTGTTAAGCACAAATCCAATAATAGTACATCACAGTCCATGGATTAATTCATAGTTCAGAAATCATTGCTTTGTGTTTGTGAATGTGAATTTTTTTATGGTCCAAATTTCTGATTTCATTAATTTAGGTAATTCCTAAAATGAAAACTCTTGCCACCAAATTCATATAACTATAATTTATTAGTTATAATAGTCTTAGAGTATTGCCTAGGATTCAAATAGTAACTAACTTATGGTTGTACAAACTAGTAGGACTTTTATTCAATCTTCCTTACTCCAAGGACAGAACTCTCAAATCTTCTTCACTTAAGGAGAGAACACCATGGAACATGAATTATAGTAACATGGTTTAGCATCTGGGTTTCAGTTTCCTCGTTTATAAAATTAGGGAACACACTCATTCTAGATCAGATGACCTTTCAGGTCACTCCTCACCTCCTCCAGTATTACATACATAACTCAGATTCTAGTTTTCTAGACTGTGAAGGCAGCAGCAGTGAGCACTGAAATACTGCTTCCAAGGTTAAATGCATCTACTGCATTGGATGTGTTGGCCTGTGACCTGGATCTGAATATTGGCTCTGCAAATCACTTCACCTCTATAACCTTCACTTTCCTTATTTGTAAATATATTAAAATGATTATAATAATAATCGGAACCTATTATCTGTCCTGGTTATCTCCAGACCTTACTGCCTGCCAAATTTGGTCATCATCTTCATCTCCCTTTCACCAGAGCCAGGGAAGTTGGGTTCTCTAATAAGTGAATTTTCACCTTGTTTTGTCCCATACCACACTCTCTTGATACCATGTTGGCTGCAACCCAGGCCTCATCCTTCCATCCTTTTCATCAGAACCTCGTAGTTACCCTCGCCCCCTTTCTTTTTCCAGCTGGCCTTACGCATTGTCCGCCTCATTAGGATGTAGACTCCTGTTTTGCCTGCTGGTATTTGTATCCTAAGTGCTTAGGGCAGTGCCTGGCACATAGTAAGTCCTTTGTGAATGCTTTTTTCTGTTTCTTCCCTCAGATCTATCCCTTTTCCACCATACCTCTTTCTGTAGAGTGTATCATCATTGTTCCAGTTGTTCATGTTTACATCTCTGGAGTCAGCTTCAAGTTTTCCCTCTCTCAACCAGTTGCCAAATCTTGTCACTTTTGCTCGCACAAGGGGAAGGGAATCAGCATTTATATAGCACCTACTGTGTACCAGACACTGCACAGCATCTCTTGCATCCATTCCCTTTAATCTACTCCCATTGCCATCACTTTAATTCAGGCCTTTGGACTATTGGAATAATTCTTAATTGATGTCTTTGCCTCAAGTTTTTTTTTTTTACAAAGACGCCAAATTGATATTCCTAAAGTATAGGTCTGACTATATTATGCCTCTCTTTAAGAAACTTGTTGCATATAAGATAAAATATAAATTCCTCTGGCATTTAAAGTCCCCTATAATCTAGCTCCAACATATCTTCCAGGCTTATTTCATATTATTCTCTTTTACATACTCTTTAATTTATAGCCAGCTTGGTTTACCCACTGTTCCTTGTACTTGACATTCTCTCTCCTGTCCTCATACCTTAAGAATACATTTCCTGCTTCATCTTTCCCTTTTGGAATCCTTAAGATTCTTCACAGAGTCACTGATTTTAAGAACTGGAAAAGACCTCAGTGGCCATCTAGGCCACCCCATTCACAAAAGAAGTTTCCCTTACAACAAACTTTTCCAGTCTCTACTAGACTACCACTTCTCAAGGTAATCTGTTCCATTTTCTAATAATTCCAGTTGTAAACATAGAGGGCCTAAATTGACCTCTTTACTATTGAGACCAAATAGAACAAATCTAATTCCTTTTCTAGATGTCAATTCTTCAGATACTTATAGACAACTATCATGCCCCTGAATATTCTCAACTCCTGGCTAAACATTCCCTATTCCTTAAAATCATCTTCATGTGACTCAAAAGGTGCTTTACTATCCTGGTTGCCCTCCTCTGGGACATCAGCGTCAGCACAAATCTTCCATCTTCTGGGAGGCTTATTCTGATTCCCCATAACTTTGAAAACAACTCCCCCCCAACCCCATTTCTTTATATATATTTAATATTTTTTCATCCATGTTCATATTTGTGTCTCTGCCCTGGGTCCTTTATATCCTCAGAACCTATTTAGCACAATGTTTGGCATATAGTAGGTGCTTAATAAATGCTTGTTGAATGAATAAATAATTATCATCTGTGCTCTATTTCTAACCAGTGGGGACAGATCTTTAAATAGTTCATTTCTTTATATAACCCCTTTGATTTACAAAGAGTTTTCCTCATAACAGCCCTGTTATCTCCCCATTAAATAGATGAGGAAGCCAGACCTTCCAGTGATAAATGACTTGTCCAAAGTCACACACAGCCAGAGGATATATAGTGTTTTGTAGTCTGGTGGGAGGAGTGGAGTTCTAGGTAAAAAAACACATTTGGTCATTCTTTTGTAACTTCAGAATCTTAGGATGTTAGCACTGAAAGGGACTTTCAAGAGATTTTCTTTGTTGCAAAATGTGCCAAAAGATTTTCCCCCCAAGGATCTTGTCTTTCAGCAGTTTGTGAAGGCAGAATAAATTTTCACTTTGTGCTTAGGGAAGATGGGAAGTTACATGATTCTGTTCAACCATAATTTTTTAAAAATTCAAGTTAGAAACGTAAATGTGATAGCAGTGGCAAAGTTGTCAGGGTCTTAGAATTTAACAAGTGTTCGAAGGATTAGTAAAGGAAATGTAGTTTATACCACTGCTTTTATGACAAAGAATTTAAAAGGTTTTACTCTAAGCCTCACCATGTGTTTCTTCCTTTTCTCCAAAACATACCACTAAATTGAAAAGAGAGATGAATCTCTTAGAGGGAAACTATTAACTCTGAGGGAGTTTATCTTTGTTTGAAAGAAAGCAGTACATTTACATTTGAATTGGCCCTGAATGTAGCATGTATCCCTAATCTGGTTCCTACTATAAGTTGGTAAGTAGTTTAAGTACTTCCTACTTTTATGTTCTGGCTGGTGTAGTACCATCCCTATTTTCTCTGGAGATCCTAAATTTTATACCTCAAAGTAATCAAAATGCTGCCCTATTTAACTCATAAATTGTTGTGAGGCTCACATGGGATCATGTGTGAACGCATTTTGAATACTGTAAGCTACTATTCAGCCTAGTAGTAGAAAAAGTACTAGTTTGGGAGTTTGGGGATTTGGGATTGGGGGAAATCCTGGCCACTGCTGAACAATGTGACCTAGGGTAATTAATTTCCACTTTCTGGGCTCTAATGTCTTTATTTGTTAAGTGAAGGAGTTAATAAACTACACAATCTCTAAAATTCTGCTCAGCTCTAGGATTTAAAAAGTTTTATTATTTTTCTCTCCCAGAATTATCTATCTGGCTATCTATTTGTCTGTGTGTCTGTCTACAAAAAACATATCTATATAAACACAGCTCTGTCTCTCCCTTTGTATCCAGATAATGTGGATAGTATAGGACATCTCTCTCTGTGAACATCTTCCCAGTCTTTCAAATCTCCGTTTAAATGCCACTCCTTATAAAGGGAGGGAAATAAGAAGCATTTATATAGCTTCTACAGTGTGCCGGGCATTTTGCTAAGCGTGTTAAAATATTATCTCATTTGATCCTCACAACAGCCTTGTGAGGGAGGTGTTTTTATCCCCATTCTATAGTTGAAGAAGTGGAGACAAACAGAAGTTAGTGATTTGTCCAAGGTCACACAGCTAATAACCGTCTGAGGCAGGATTTGAAGGCAAATCTTCCTGATTCCAGACCCAGTGTGCTGTTTACTGTGCCACCTATTGTGCCACTGAAGTATACTTTTCCCCCCTCACTCCTTCCACCTGCCACAAGTTATCTCTCTTCATCTAATCTTACCATACTTTGTAATCATCTTTTTCTGTTAAAATTTCAAATACTAACTAGCATTTATGTAGACTTTCAAGTTTGCCAAGGCTTTCCATATATTATCTCACTTGATCTTCACAACCCTGTGAAGTAGATGCTATTATTATTTCCATTTTACAGATGAGGAAACTGAGGCTGAGATAGGTAAGTAGTTAAGGTAGAATTCAAACTCAGATTTTCCTGATTCCAGGTCTGGTACTTTACCAACTTCGCCACCTAGCTGCTTCATGAGAGTGTGCATTTTGTCTCACTTGCATATTCCCCTGCACTGAGCACATTATATTTATTTAATAAGGCATGTCTTTAATAAATGTTTGTTGAGTAAATGAATTTTTTTTTGGCCTGGTGAGGGTATGTTTGATCTGTATGGATAGAAATCTTTCCAAACAATAGTAAAAGCTCCAAAATTGCTGCAAGATTTCATAAAGATAATCTTTTGTAAGAAGAAAGTTTTATTTCCATTGGCTTAATGGAAAGAATACTGAATTTTTTATCCAGAGTCCCAGTTGGAATCTGGGCTCTTTCACTTATTTTCTATGTGGTGAGAATTTGATTTTTTGATTTTTGATTATTTGATTTTTCTACTTGTGAATTTCATCATTTCTGTGTGATTTCTTTTACCTCTAGGATAGTTTTATAACTTCTGTGGATCTTGTCATAATCCTTATGATTTTACATCCGTGAATTCTAAATTGAAGCCTTATCTCTTTAAAATAATGAAAGAATTCATGGAGATATTCTGTTTAGTTTTATTGCTAGCTGGTGTTAGCTTAATACATTTATGAAGTTCCTGTTGAGTATAGAGCATTTAATTCATTGAATTCATTTTGGTTAGATTTTATCAATACATTCTTCTTGATTGTAACTTGCTGTAAGTAGATTAGCCTAAATAATATACTAGGAAAATTGCTCCTGATTGTGAGATAACCTTTAATCATTAAACTAACTTTGTCTATCTTAGATACTCATATGTTAAAAGCTGAGGCTCTCCCTCCATTTGCTTTGGAAATGGTAATTGCTGAACAAATTATCTATTTGAATTAAATTGGTAAAGTAGCTGTCTTCTGCTGGATTATCTGAGGTCGCATCCAGGTTACTATCCTCTGTTCTTAGATTCTTTCCACCCTCCATATTGTGTTCTTTGTTCCAACATATTCTCTTAGATCCTTTCTCTAGCTCTAAGATTCTGTATTCTTTCTAACTTTAACGATGTTTTAAGGTCCTTACTAGCACTTAAACTTTGATTCCGTAGTTTGGAAATTATTTGCTTGTCATTTGTATTAGGCACATTTGGGAAGGAAATCTTCATTGCTCTGTTTGTTTTAGATATTTATACTTGCAACCCTTTTTAAAAATGACCATAGACTCTCACTTGCCTTGGTTGTCAGTGCATTGCTGTTGTTTAACCAGAAAGGGGGACTAGTTGTAGCAAAAGTCTCACTCGTGAAACTTTTGTAAATATATATGTATGCATATGTATGTATGTATGTATGTATACATACATATATACACTTACATACATATATATATATTTTAAAAGAGTTTGACATCTTCATCAAGTTCACAGTAGGCCTGCTTTGTTTGCTCTCTCTTGAATGGCTGATAAGATTTTTCTTCTATTGTCTTGTGCTGTAAGAACAGATCTTTCCCTGGCTGGGGTGGGTTTTTTGTAAATCCACAATATGGTCATTGTCTGGTGGTGAATAATTGTGGCTGCTTTTTGTACCAGCAGAACTAAGGCTTTGGCTGTGAACAGATTCCTTCTTAGCGTGAAAAGAGACTAATCCATGTAAATACAGGCCCAAAATAAAGCTTTACAGAAAAAGGGAAAGACTGCTAAGCAGGAGGCCATAGGTCAGCAATTTAACCTTTAACCTTACAAATAAGAAGCATGAAAGTTCCAGAATTGGTTTACAAAGGCGAGCTCCTGTGATCTGTCAGTTTTTCTTTTCAGAGGAGAACTGAGTGAGAGAACTGACTGACAGCTAGTGCCTTTTAACTGCATGGTGAAATTAACAGCTTCATGGAAACCTTACTTTTTAGAGATGAAATTAAGGATTACCTTGAAACTTTGTTTTGTAAAAACCCCTATTGAAACTTAACCCCCAAAATGAAATTTTCTTAAAATAAAAATCAGTGAAGATGGCAATAGAAGTTGGGTGATCGTCTGTCAGGGATACTATAGAAAAGACTCCTGCATTGAGTGGGAGCTTAGATTGGAGGACTTCAAAAGTCCATTTAAATTCTCAAGCTTCCTTGATTGCTTAGCCCAGCATTCAAGGCCCTCAACAGTTGGCCTCCAGCCTACCCTTCTAGCCTTCACTTGTTGTGTTCCCCTCACTTAGCCTCCTTTTAAGCCAGACTGCCCTGAATAGTCCATGTTTTTCATCTTATCTTGTCTCTTTCCTCCCCTTGTATTTATTTGTTCAGGCATTCTTCTCTCAAACTTTTTGAAATCCTTGTCTTCTTTCCAGGTCCAGCTCAGGTGTAGGTTTTCCTCCTCTTATTTTGTTGCAGAATTTGGCTATCTGTTTTGCTTCTACCAGATTCTGTTTCATATTATGTTTATTTATATACTTGTTATATCTACTCATTAGATTGTAAGGGCAAAGACTGTGCCCTTGAAACTCTACTGCTGAGCATAGGGCCTTGTATAGAGTAGGTATTCTACAGATGGTAATTGAGTTGGATCTTGCAGGATGGATAGGGTCTCAATAGACCAAGATGGGGGTAAGAGCATGTAAAATGATTTTATAGTATGAATATGAAACTTTTAAAATCCTAAATCACTAGTGAGACAAATGACCTGTCATAGAGGGCATAGGTACAAATAAGGTAAGACTCATTACTCTGATTTGGGGTTTCTATTAAATCTTTAATACATTCTCAGAAATCTAAATTTTATACCACAATATGCCACCAGAACCTTTCCCCAGACCTTTTTGTTGGATAGAAGAAATTGTAGGTTTTCAGAGTACAAGTTCTGTCAGACACTAAAAAGTTGGAAAAGCTTTGAATAGATGCCTCTTGCAAGGTTTTCTGTCTGTTATGCAAGCACCAGTTTGGCTAAAGGTTGGGAAGGTGAGAGACCAGGTGAAGAATTTTTTTGTGGTCATGGAGGGGCTGTGATCTGCATTAGTGGAGAGAGCATCCCTGAAGGGCCATACAATCATGGATCCTTGTATTATTGAAGTAAATCCTATGATAATACCAGGTTTGGTTTTTTTTTTAAAGCAAACAACCAATTAGTGTTAATTAGGTGAACATGTTCAAAAGAATAGCTGCAATCTTTACCCTTGATGGCATAAGTAAAAGAACATAAGGTTTGGAGTCAGTGGGCCTATATTTAAGTTCTGGTTCTTCTGCTCATCACCTGTGTGATCTTAGACAAGTTATTTAACCTCTCTGTTCTCAGTTTTCATATCTATAAGATGAAAGGGTTAAAGTAGTTGACCTCTAATGTCATCACAGCTTTAAATCTGCTAAACTTCAAAACTATGATTCACACAGAATTATTCTCCTGTCATGAGAAAGCAGGGGAAAAAAAGCTGGAACATTACTCAGACAATCAAGGGAAATTGTACTTTCCCCAAGAACTTGCTACCCAGTCAAATTAAGAATAACATGAAAGTAAAAGTATATTTTTGATTTCTAACAATATTTTCAAGCCTTTCTCTAGGAAAAAAAGCCTGATTTAGAGCCTTTGATTTCTAAATCAGCTCTACAACAAGCTTATGCATTAATCCTTGAGAGATTACCCCTAGGAAGGTGTCCATTTGACTGCAAATGAAAAATAACCATTAGGATGAAGTTGTTGCATTCTGTTATTGAAGATTCATTTCTACATATCTATGTATGAGCTCCTATAAATTAACTTATAATAATAACTGACATATGTAGTACTTTAAGGTTTGCAAAATGTGTAATCTATATCAGTGGTTCTCAACCTGTGGGTCGCGACCCCCTTTGGGGGTTGAACGACCCTTTCACAGGGGTCACCTAAGACCATCGGAAAACACCTATTTCCGATGGTCTTAGGAACCAAGACACTGCGGGTCCTCCCACATGCAGATACGCCCACATACAAGTATTAAAGGGTCATGGCATTAGGAAGGTTGAGAACCAATGATCTATATTATCTCATTTAATCCTAACAAAAGTCTTATGTAGGAGGTGCTATTACTTTGATTTTACAGATGAGGAAACTGAGACTGATAGAAGAGGTAAAGTGTCTGAGTTCAAATTTGAACTCCCATCTTCTGACTTTAAGCACTATAGTTATCCGTTATGCTGCCTAGAAGAGAAATCTAAATAAAGCCTAAGAACAGCCTAGAAATCTTTCTTCAAAAAAGTGATTGATATCTTTAGTATTTATAGCAACTATATCTCTCTTTTCCTCCTCCCAGAAGGCAATCCTTTATTATAAAGAATAAAAAAGAGAAAAAAGAAACTAGACGATCAAAACTAACCATCATATCTGAAAAATGACTTTATGTACCTTATGCTACACTCTTAGTCCTCTACCTCTGCAGAGAAAGCAGGGTCAAATGCCCTCTTGTATTTCTCTGGAGCCAATCTTAGTCATTATAAATGTCCAGTTATCAGTTTTGATTGTTTTCTTGTTACTGTTTTTTCCATTTACATTTTTATAGTGATTGGGTTTATTGTTTTACTGGTTCTGCTTAATTTCCTTTTTGTTAGTTCATACAAATCTTCCCATGTTTTGCCATATTCATCATATTTATAATTTCTTAGGGCACAGTCTTATTACATTATATTCATGTACCATAAGTTGTTGAACCATTTCTCCAGTTGGTGGTCACATATTTTGTTTCAAATTCTTTGCTATTACAAAAAGTACCGCTATTAATATTGTGTTATATGCGAGAGGCCTTTAAATCGTGTGTTGATTCAACCCCAAAAACCCATCATGAAGTAGGTGAATTATTTTACTGAATGCTTCTCCCACTATTTGATGCCTTTTCTTCTCTTAGTTGCCCAGGACCCCCATGTTGCTCCATTATTCCCCCAAGCCTATCATTCTTAAACTACTTTGTCTAGGAACTAGAAATTATGCTAGAGGGCTTGAAATGGATTAGATAGTGCTCTCCTGACTTAGTTGATTGCTGGATTCATTTAATGCACCTGTGGATGATTTGAGACTGATGATGTTTCTCATCAGACATTCTTTGTCACCTTTGTGCAGAGAAGAGACAGAAAGAAAACAGTCTTAGCCTTCATGGGGCTTACAGTTTAGTAGAGAAAATAAAATGTGTGATGGGAATATATCAGATTCATTGCCTTTAAATTATTAATCTTTTCTGTTGCTGACCTGATTTTTCTAATTATGGGAATAAGTTGCAAGCTTATATCCTCTTTGTGATACAACCACAGAAGAATAGTTTTTTACTCTTAAAGTTGGAAGGAACTTTAGTGGTTGTCCATTCCAGCTCATATTCAAAAAGGAATATCCATTACAACCTATCCAATAAAATCACTTTAGTCTCTTCCTGAAGCCCAGGGGAGCCCTCCACGTTGCAAGGGAGCTCATTTCACTTAGGGATAATTCATATCGCCAGTAAGCTTTCTTGATGTCAAGCTTAAAGTGGCTTCTGCAGTTTCTTCCTCTTGCTCTTGGTGTTGCCCCCTGGGGCCAAAGTAAATCACTCTTCCACATCAGTCCTTCAGATACTTGAAGACAACTATCACATCCCCCCATGAATCTTTTCTTTTCTAAGCTAAATATCCCTAGTTCCTTAGAACCAGTTCTTACATAACATGCACTCAGGCCCTTCCAACTGACATTTTCCAGCATATTGGTATCCTTGCTAAACTGTGGCACCCAGAACCAGTGGGCTACAGCACTTTTCCATCTAGAAGTCTTATAGACATCTCAAGTGGATATAGACATATAGACAGCTCAATTATAAAATTGAGCTCACTGTTTTTCCTCTGGAACTCTTCCCTCTTTCCAAGGATCTTTCTCTTGAGGGCCTTACCATCCTGCAAGTTACTAAGGGTTGCAACTTTGTTATCCTTTGTTATCTAACTTCTCCTGCAACTGAGGCTCTTCTAAGTCCTTTCTGTCCTCAGATCATCCATAACACTCCTTCTCTCCCTCAACAGTTAAGGATCTCACCTCATTCGTTCACTTTGAGCTTCCTTTTCTTCCTTTCTCCTCATCTCACAATCCCTTGACCTCTTCTCCCATTGTCTCTTCCTTGACTCCAGTCTCTGATGAAGACTTGGCCCTTTTTCTTATCAAGGTCAACCCTCCTATGTGTACTCTTGATACCATCCCTTCCTGTCTTCTCTGGTAGATTTTTATTCTCTCCCTTCAGTTAATCTCTCAGTGTACTGGTCTCTTCCCTGCTTCCTATACATACATAAACCCAAATCTCTCCCAGCCTCCCAAAACCTTCACAGATTCAGCCATCTCTATAACCTTATTGTTCTATATCCCTTCTTCTGTTTGTAGTCGGACTTCTTTAAAAAGCTGTCTGTGCTCCTTGCCTTCTTCTCCTTTCCACTTTCTTTTAAACTCTTCAACCTAGCTTCTGCCCCATCCCTCAACTGAAACTAGTGTCCTGAAGGTCACCAGTGATCTCATTGCCCAATCTAATGGGCAATTTTCTTAGTCTTCATACTTCTTGACCTTTTTGCAGCATTGGACAGTATTGACTGCCTTCTATTCTGTTTTTTTCATGTTACATGTTTCTCCTGTTTGGGTTTTCATGATACCACTCTCTTGATTCACCTTCTATATGTTTGAGTAGTTCTTTTCAATCTTATTTGCTGGAACATCATCCCACTCATGTACCTTAGTAGTGAGTATACACCAAGGCTCTAGAATCATCTCCATAATTCCTTAGACTTCCATCAACAGAGATGGCTGGGAGCTGGATCCATGGGAGATGTTGAGGGCACCACACGAGATTGTTTGTATATATGGATATGTTGCCCTAATGTCTTTCTTGAGCACTGTCCCTTATCACCAAATGGGTATCTATAGTCTATTTCTAACTGAGTGTCTTATAGGACCTCAGACTCAGTGTGTCCAAATCAATTCATTATCTTTCTCTTAAAACCTACTCTGCATGTTCAAAACTGAGCTAATATCTTTTCTCTTAAACTCTCCTCTCTCCCAGTCTTCCCTATTACTGCCCAGGATACCACCATCCTCTTAGGCAATAAGGCTCATGACCTAGGTGTCATCATCAACCCATACCTAATCTTTCGTCAGTCTTATCCATTTTACCTTATTAGCATCTCTTGTATAGACCCCTTTCTCTCCACTCATGCTGCTCCCACCCTGATGCAAACCTCCATCACTTATGCTTGAACTCTTGCAACAGCCTGCTGGTTAGTTTCCCTGCCTCAAGTGCCTCCCTACTCTGGTCTGTCCTCTACTCAGCTGTCAAATTGACCTTCCTAAAGCTCAAGCCTGACCCCTCCCCCTCCTATTAAGTAAAATCCAGTTACCCCCATGACCTGCATGATCAAATATAAAATTCTCTAGCTTTTAAAGCCCTTTGTATCTTGTCTCCTTACCTTTCTAGTCTTCTTTCACATTACTCCCCTCATGTACCTTGTGATCCTTTGATGCTGTTTTCCTTGCTATCCCACACACAAGAAGCTCCATCTCTGTACTCTGTGCATTTTCATTGAGTGTCCCCTATTCTTGGAATATGCTCCTTTCTCATTTCCACCTGCTAGCTTCTCTGATTTCCATCAAGGCCCAGCTAAAGTGCCACTTTCTATATGAAGCCTTTTCCAGTTCCCCTTAGTCCTAGTGCCTTGCTTCTGTTGTTTACCTCTGATTTATCCTGCATCTATCTTGTTTGTATGTGGCTGGCTCCTCCTGTGAATTCCTTGAGCAGGGTTCACCTTTTTCCTTTTCTGTATCTCCAGTGCACATAGCATAGTATCTGACACGTGGCCTAGATTTGATAAACTTTTTTCTTTTGGAGGGCAGTTGAGATTAAGTGACTTGCCCAAGGTCACACTGCTAGTTTTTTGTGTTAAGTGTCTGAGGCCGGATTTGAATTCAGGTACTCCTGACTCCAGGGCCGGTGCTCTATTCACTGTGCCACCTAGCCGCCTCTAGATTTGATAAATGTTAATTGAATAACTCTAACAAACTCCAGGTTTCCTTATTTCTACTAAAGATTCTACTCTCATCCCACATATTATAACAACAATAATAATTATTATAATAACTAAAATTTATATAGTACTTTAAAGTTTGCAAGGGGCAGCTAGATGGCTGAGTGGATAGAATGCCTGACCTGTAGTTAGGAAGACCTGAGTTCAAATCTGGCCTCAGACACTTACTAGCTATGTGACCCTTGGCAAGTCACTTAACCCTGTTTGCCTCAGTTTCCTCATTTGTAGAATGAGCTAGAGAAGGAAATGGCAAATGATTCCAGTATTTTGCCAAGAAAACCCTATGTTCAGTATGGTCAATGGGATCACAAAAAGTTGGGCATGACAGAACGACTGAACAACAAAGAAAGTTTGCAAAGCAGGTTATATGTATACATATGTATGTATATGTGTATATATGTTTATGTATGTATATATACGTATGTATGTAATTTCATTCTCCCAACAATCCTGGGAAGTAGCTACTATTATTACTCTCTGTTTATAGTTGAGGAAAGTGAGAAAGATAGAGGTTAAGTGATTTGCCTAGTATTACACAACTGGTCAATGCTTGAAGCTGAATTTGATCTCAGGCCTTTGTGACTCCACATCCATTACTCTTATCTATTGCGCCACCTAGCTGCCATATCCCATCAGTTTCCAAGTCTTAATCACGGTCTGTCTCTTCTATGCTCACATAGCCACTACCCAGGTTCAGGTTCTCATTACCTCTCCTCTGGACTAATGCAGTACTTTCTAATTGGTTTTCCTGCTTCAAATCTCTTCCTCCTCAATGATCCATCATCTTCCACACAGCTGCCAAGGCATTTTCACCATTCTATTCAGTAAACTATAGTGGCTCCTTGTTATCTTGAGGATAAAAAATGAACTCCTCTACTTGGCATGTAGCCCCATACTATCTTTCCTGCCTTTTTACACATTACTTCCCTGCATATCCACTACAGTCTAGCTATACTGGCCATCTTGCTGCTCCTTAATAAATGCTTGTTGATTGACTGACACCAGTCCCTCTCCTGTCTCTGACTTTATACTATCTATTCCCCTGCTGCCTCCTTCTCCCCTTCTTTTTTCCCCCCCTCCCCTTCTTAGGTATTCTTTGAATCTCAATTCAAGTACCACCTCCTTTAGGAGCTCTTTCCCAGTCTCATCACTGTCAGTGCCTCCCCCTAGGTTGTCTTTTTTCTACTTGTATATATTTTGTATATACCTACATATGTACTTGTTGTCTTGTGTTAGAATGGAGACTCCTTGAGGTCAGGGACTTTTTTCTTTTTGTGTCCTCGTCACAGTGCCTGTGCACATGGTAGACATTTGTGAATGGATCAATTGGTCTTATACTCTCTTCTTTCATCATTTCCAATTAACTGCTAAATCTTGTCAATCCTACCTCTATAACCTAAGATTATAGATTTAGAGTTATAAGAGATTTCAGAGGTAATTTGTTTATGGTCACACAAATAGTATACCCAGTATTTGAACCTAGCTAGACCTGATGAGTCTAAATCTAGCACTTTTTCTACTTCATTTCTCTTATAGTTGTCTTCTTCCCTGCATTCATTTGATCACCACTCTAGTTCAGTCCCTCATTTCTTCTTGCTTGAATTATTGTAATAAGGAACAAGTGAGGTACTGTTTGTAAAGACTGTTAATTAATTTCAGGTGAAATAATGCAAAGTTTTGAATTGCAGGCTCTTTATTTTTGTTACGTTATACAAAGAAGTGAGTCAGAGAAGGCAAGGGAATTTTTTAAAAATGATGAATCAGAAGACCAAGGTTCTTGTCTCATTTCTCTCATGAATACATACAAGTCTGTGTGACCATTGGCAAGTCCCTTTCTCTCTCTGGGTCTCAGTTTTCTGATTTATAAAATGAGAGGGTTGGAGATCTAATTTCCAAGATCCTTGCTGGTTTTTTGGTAACATTTTGTGTTTATTGTCCTACCATTCTATGTTTTAAGGGACCTTCGAGCTCTAACATTTTATAGTTCTATAATTCTAACTTCCATTATAGAGTTTTATCTATTATCTACTTATAAGAGGCAGATGAGGCTCTTATAGTTCTATGTACTATAAGATGCTAAGTTACAAACAATATAAAGTTATTGTTTGGGTCAAGAAATGTAACTAGGAGATCAAATTTCAAGTAGAGTGAAGACTGTTAATTATATTCTGAGTTGCTTAAATCTTTTGATTTGTTTTTCTGTTTTTTAAGAAATAAATAACCATAATTCAGTGGAGACATTGGTTTGTTTTCTTAATTTGGTTGTGTGTATGTGTTTGTAATAGGTGATGTAGTAGAAGATCTGAATATACACTGTGTCAGAAACTCAATGTGCTATTTAAGGGCTATGTGTGGGTCAAATAAAGCTATAAGGAAGAAAGATCTATGGATCATTTCTGAGAGTGAATACATATCTGTCATTACCTGCATCGTTCTTTATAATTCATCTGCTTAATTCACACATTGACAGAAACAACTGCAGTCTCTACTCACCCTGAGGCACAAAATTGCAGAATTTCAGTTAGAAGGGATTTTAGAGGTTAAGTACAACTTGTACAACTGTAACCCCCTCTGCAACATTCATAAGATTACAGATTTAGACATGGAAGGGACATTAAAGATCATTGAGTCCATCCCCTAATTTTACAGAGGAAGGACCTGAGGCACAGGGAATGTAATGTCCAGTGTCACACAGCTAGTAAGTGTCTGAGACATGATTCGATCTCTAGTTTTCTTGACTCTTCGGTGCTCTCTCTGCTATGCTGCCTGCTTGCCTCAACAAGTAGTCATTCAACCATTACTTGAGCATCCCCCGTGAGGGAAAGTCACTACCTCCCCAGGTAACCCAGTCTGTTTTGGATAGATCTAATTGTATGGAAGTTTTCCTTACTTCAAGCCTAAATTTACCCCCCTGAAACTTAGACCCATTGCCCCTAACTTTACTAGCTTAGAGTTATATAATGTTTGATCTAGCAGGAACCTTTGGATGCAGACTATTGCAACTATAAGGAACCTCGTAGATCATTTCGTTCCTTCATCTGACAAATGTGGAAACTGCTCAGAAAGGTGAAGCCAGGTTCCCATAGTCTCAAGATTAGTAAACAACAGAGCTAAGACTAGAACTCATGCCTCTTGATTCTGATTATGTTACTTTAAAAAAATTATACTTTGCTGATTTCTAGTGCTTATACCATGTTGTATGAATCCTTATTCTTTTAGGTGAATGTTCTTGTTATTAGTTGCTGAATGCTCATTAGTGTTAAGCTGTATGCCAGATCATTAGTACTATTGCAGTGCAGTCTTAACAACATCAGAGAATGGATCTTGAGTGTGAAATAGGGAGAGGAATGTCTGTGATATGAGAATAGTTCTAATTGAATTAGGAATGGAAATAATGGTATTTATACTTGGTTCCATTAGTTTTCAAACCTATGACCTATGAAGCCAAATGTAGCATGTCTCCAAAGTCTTACTGCAGTTTTAAGTTCCTAAGATTTTTGGTACACTCTACAGTGTGCTTACCATTATATCATGGATAGAAAAGGAAACTTTGTGGTGTGGTGGAAAAAGAGTTCAATTTAATGAGCACATATCAGTAGCTATTATGTGCAAAGGCATATTCTAGGGACTGGGGATACAAAGATGAAGTATCACAGTAGAAAGAGTGGTTTTGAAGTAAGATGTTACGAGTTTGAATCCTGTCTTTTACTTAGTATCTTTGTGACTTTGGACAAGTCAGTATCCTTGATTTGGTTTATTCATCTTAAAAATGTGGAGGATAGACTAGATGATTCAATTCATCTCTTCTACCTCTAAATTCCTATTGTACTATGAAAAAGTCTTTCCCTTGGAGTAGTTTATAATTTGTTATAATCTGGGAAAGAAAGCATGTATTTAAGTGAGCATGATAGAAAGTAGAAACTGATAAGTGCAGGACAAGGTGGCATAAGCATGTTGCGGAAGAAGAATTATTACCAGTGGGTCAGAGGGAATCAGGGAGGACTTCATGGAGGAGGTGACACCTAAGTTGTTCCTTGAAAGGCATGGCTCAAAGTGAATGGAATTGGAAGAAAGCTGGATGAAGCTATTACAGTAGTCCAGGTTGACAGGTAATGAAGAATGTGAATTAGGGTGATAGCAGTGTGAGAGGAAAGAGTGTGAGAGAGATTGTTGAGGTAGAACTGATAGAATTGAACACCTGTCAAAATGGGAGATTAGGTAGGAGAAGAGTCATTGAAAATTCTGAAGTTTTGAGTCTTGGTAACTGGGAGGATATTTGGGCCATCATTACAAATGTAAGCTTTTAGGAAGGGGTAGATTTTGAGGGGAAGCTCTGATATTACTGTCTTTAGGACCTTGGGCAGTTTGTTAATAACTGATTGTAACTTTGGGCAAATCACTTTTTTTTTTCTCAGCCTTCATTTCCACTTCTGTGAAATGAGAGGGTTATACTAGACCGTTTAAGTCCTTACCAGCTCTTTCTGATGTATTTTCTAATTTTCTACGTTAAAGATTCCTTTTAGCTCAAACATTATGTTTTCCAGAATCTCTGTCAATGCTAATACTCTTCTTTTCATTGTAACATTCATGTTCTAAAGTATTAATATTCTATGTTCTTAGGCTTCTTTCAGGGCAAACCTTCTATGTTCTATATAAAAAACTTTTTATTAAATACTGAATGTGTATAAAGCTATATGGACAACATGGCATGATGCATAGAGTTAGTTAGGAAGATTGGGACATGTTTATAAGCAATGGAGGAAGGGGGCCCAGAATATGAGGAAATATTTAAGATGAGAGAAAGAGAGGGTATCATAGAAGGGGTAAGTTCTTAGGAAAGACAAGATGGATTGAAATAAGACCACAAGGGAAAGGGTTGCCCTTCTCAGGGAGAAGGATTATTTTTCTCTTAGAGGCTGGAGTAAAGGAAGAAAAAATGGAAGATAAGGTCAAGGTACAGAGGTTTTAAAGTACAAAACAATAGAAAATAAGGAGTATATGGTAGATGGCCTTGATTTTCTCAGTAAAGTTAGAAGTGAGGTTCTCTATTGAGAGGGCAGTCAGAGAGGAAAGTGTGAGAGATCTGATGAACAATGAAGGGAATATTGAGTTCCCTAGCAGGCACTGGCTCTTAATAAAGTCAACCCTCACATTCTTAGAGATTATTTAGTAAAATTCTCTCATTTGGCATAAGAAAAAAACAGATGCCCAGAGAAGTGAAATGAATTGCCCAAGGTAACTTATTAGATTAGAGGCAAAACCCAAATTAAACGGTGGGTCTTTTGACTTCTAGCTTAATTCAAAAGACAGTTAATTCTAATACTATATAGTGTTTGCAATAGTAAAAGAAGGAAGAAAACTATATACCAATATCCCTGAGGAAAATTAATATGAAAATTTTAAATAAAATATTAGCAAGTAGGCTAAAAATAACATGTTGCTTTATACATTATGACCAGGATGGGTTTATAGTAGGATTGTTGGGTTGGTTCAGCATAAGAAAGACTACAAATATAATAATATAATAACAAAAATGTATGATTATATTAATAGATGCTGAAAAGGCTTTTGACAAAAATCTAACAACTTTTTCCATTAGAACTCTAGAAATCACTGGAATAAGTAGATCTTGCCTAAATAAAATAAATACCTATTAAAATCCAAAATCTAAGAGGACTGTAATGAAGAAAAATTAGAGGTCTTTCCAGTATGTTCAGGGGTAAAGTAAGGATGCCCATTATCACTACTACTATTTAACAGTATTTGAAGTGCTAGCTGCGGCAGAACAAGAAAAAATAATTGAGAGGATAGGAATAGGCAAAGAAAAAATATTACTTTTTGTAGATGATATGATGGTATACTTACGAGAATATTGGAAAGTCAACTAAAATTAAATGAAGTAATTAACATCTTCAACATAGCTACAGTATATAAAATAAATCCACATAAATCAGGAACCTTCTTGTATATTACCAACAAAACCCAACAGGAAGAGCTAGAAGGAGAAATTGCCTTCAAGATAACTATAGAAGCTATAAAATATTTGGGAGTATATCTACTAAGATTTATATAAAAGCTATATGAATCTAACTATACAATTCTCTTAGCAGAAATACAGACCAAAATAATTGGAGAAACATTAATTGCTTATGTATAAGTTGATGCAATATAATAAAAATGATGATAATACTTAATTTACTTATTCAGTGCTATACCAAATTACCAAAGGAATATTTTTATAGAGCAAAAAAAAAAAATTCACACGGAGCAACAAAAGGTCAAGAATCTCAAGGGTAATGAAAAAAGTGGGAAGGAAGGAGGTCTTTCAGTATTAGGTTTCAAATTGATCTAAAAGCAGTAATCATTAAAATAGTTTCATATTGCTTATATAAGTGAGAATTTCTAGTTTAGTGCTGTTCCTAATATCCATCATACTATTTATGCCTTTTCTATTTGGAGTAAGACAACGAAATAATTATTGACATAGATGTAAATGGTATTGTGTTTCCTTTGGAAATCCTAATGACATTGTGGCATTTCTGCAATAATGTTTTACTCAGTAATTTTTTACCTCTGTTTTAAGGTAGTGATTTGGTTTTCTTCATTTCATTTTGTGCATCTAAGTTGTCTTAAAGGGCTATGATTTTGTTGATAAAAATGTAGCTGAAATAGAGCCCTTATTTATTCTTAGTGGAGCACTGAACTAAAATTGCAAGTAGTGGAGTATCATTTATTATATCCAGGATTAATAACTTGGTCTTAAATAAAATAATTATAATATGGGCAGTAAAATTATATAGAGATAACAATAGAGAAATAGACAGGTACTTCATAAGACAAGTTGTACTCATACGTTATGTAATTCTGATCATTTGAATCAAGGCCTGTCTACTCGGGGCCTAGAAATGCTGAGTGCACACAAAAGATAGACAGATGTGCATAAGATGTTAAACATAAATGTGCATAGAATGTTAAAGCATGAAACATTAGTCTGGAAGATACCTTAGTACCTTTCTTTTTTTTTACATTTGATCTGCACCTATGATTTAATAGATAATATTGATATAGTGCTTTAGGTTTGTAAAATGCTTTATAAATATTATCTGATCCTCACAGCAACTCTGGGAGGTTGGTGCTATTATTATTCCCATTTACAGATGAGGAAGCTGACATAGGTAGAGGTTAAATGGTTTGCCCAGGGAAGGTCACAAAGCTAATAAGTATCTAAGACTGGATTGAAACTCAGGTCTTTTTCAGTCAGTCATAAACATTTTTTTTTTTAAATTATTTTATTGACTTGTTTGTTTACTTTTAGGTTACAAGATTCAGTTCCAGAGTCACTTGAGTTTCAGATTTTTCTCCCCTTCCTCCCCACCCCCACCCACGGTAGCATACAATCATGTATAGGATCTGCAAACTCTTTCACATTGTACAATAGTCTGGTTGTATAGGTGTTATAGCCAATGGATTGAACAGTGAGAAAAGAGAAACAAAAGCCAAACGTAGAAAAGAATGATAGCAATCATAAATATTTATTAAATGTCTACTGCATACCAGGTACTGTGCTAAACCATTGGGTATACAAGAAGAGGCAAAAGACAGTCCCTGCCCACAAGAAGCTCACAGTATCGTGAGGGAGAATATATGAAAACAAATATATACAAATTGAGCTATATATAGGATAAATAGCAAGTACTTAAAGGAAAGGCACTGGAATGAAAGAGGGGTTGGGGAAGTTTTCCTGTAGGAGGTGGGATTTTAGTTAGGACATAAAAGGGAACCAGGGAGGTCAATAATTGGAGCAGAGAAGAGATAGCATTCCAGGCTTGGGAAACAACCAGAGAAAATGCCCAGAGATGAGCAAATAGAGTGTTTTGTTGGTGAGACAGCCAGAAAGTCAGTGTCACAGAGTGAAGAGTACATGTTGGGTAACAAGGTGTAAAAAGACTTGGAAAAGTAAGAGGGGCCTAGATTATGAAAGACTTCGAATGTCAAAGTATTTAGTATTTATTCCTGGAGGCAAAAGGAAGAAAGAGAGTTTATTGAATATGGAGGTAACATGATCTGACCTGCATTTTAGGAAAATCACTTACATGATTGAATGGAGGATGGATTGGAGTGGGGAGATACTTGAGGCAGGCAGACCCACCAGCAAGCTGTTGTAATCAAGGCATGAAATGATGAGGGCCTGCACTATAGTGTTGGCCATGTTACAGGAGAGAAAGGGGGGCATATAAGAAAGATCATACAAAGGTAAAATTAACAGGCCTTGACAATAGCTTGGTTATGGAGGAAGCATGGTGAGAGATGCTGAGGAATCTAAGATGACTCGTATGCTGTGAGCATGAGGAACTGGGAGGATGATGTTGCCTTTTACAGTAAAAGGGAAGGTAGGAAGTGGGGAAGGTTTTGCAATGGTTCTCAACCTTCCTAATGCCATGACCCTTTAATACAGTTCCTCATGTTGTGGCGACTCCCCCAACCATAAAATTATTTTCGTTGCTACTTCATAACTGTAATTTTGCTACTGTTATGAATCTATTTGATATGTAGGATGTATTTTCATTGTTAGAAATTGAACATAACCCGCAGGTTGAGAACTGCTGGTTTAGGGGGAAAGATAATGAGTTCTGTTTTGGACATACTGAGTTTGATATGTCTTGTAAGACAATTGGAGATGTGAGACTGGAAATCAGCAGACAGATTGGGGGTAGGTAAGGTAGATTTGAGAATCATTAGCACAATGATGGTAGTTAAACCCCTGGGAACTGGTAAGATCAGCAAGATGCCCAAGACAGCATCCTGAGGAACACCTATGGTTAGAGAGTGTGATCTGAAAGAGGATTTGGCAAAGTAGTGGTCAGATATGTAAGGAGGAGACCCAGGAGAGAGTGGTGTCCCAAAAACCTAGAGAGGAGAGAGTATTAAGGAGAAAGCAATCAGCGGTGTGACTGTAGAGAGGTGAAGGAAAATGAGGATTGAAAGAAGACCATTGGATTTGGCAACTAAGAGATAAATAGTCACTTTGGAGAGAGCAGTTTTGGGGGTAATGATGAGGTTAGAAGCCAGATTATGAGGAGTTAAGAAGAGAGTGAGGGCAGATAGGTGACACAGCAGATAGAGTGCTGGGCCTGGATTCAGGAAAACCAGAGATCAAATCTAGCCTCAGATATTAGCTGTGGGACTCTAGGCAAGTCATTTAATCTTGTTTGTTTCAGTTTTCTCATCTGCAGAATGTGGAGAAGGAAATGGCAAACCATTCTAGTATCTTTGGTAAGAAAACCCCTTACAAAGAGTCAGACATAACTGAAAGCACTGAACAATCACCACAAAAGAGTG
This sequence comes from Pseudocheirus occidentalis, assembly GCA_028646575.1. NCBI lineage: Eukaryota > Metazoa > Chordata > Mammalia > Diprotodontia > Pseudocheiridae > Pseudocheirus > Pseudocheirus occidentalis. Next base: position 76,666,627 of record CM053595.1, on the reverse strand, counting down.
ACAGCAGAAAATATGGAGATATTTTGTATGTGCTTTATTCTGATTTACTTTACTTCTTTGAGAATTTGGGATTTCTTTTTAACAATGAGGATCTAAATGCCTTCTTACTTTAGAATCATAGGTTACTTGTGATTTAGTGGGGCTGAAAGAATTTGTCATTCCGTGACCAAATTTCTGGTAATAAATTTTTCTTACTTATCTGATTCTTCCATAGCATCCTTAGTCTTATCTTGAGCCTACCCTGGAGTTTGAATGAGAACTGGCCAGATATTTAAGAATCCAGGGTCACCTTGTTGTCGTCATGAGGCATCAGAGTAGGACTTCAGTGGACACTTATTCCTGTTTATTTCATTAAAATATTCTTAATGACCTCATTACAGTTTGGTTATAATTACCATGTTTAAACTTTTGTACATTAAAAAAGTTTAACTAGCCTTTTTTTTTTGAAACTAGAAAAAAAGTTAATGAGAAGAGACAAAGAGACATCAAAGAGGTGTTCCCTCTGATTGCAGTGTTAGAAGTTTTGCCTGAAAATAGGTTACATTCCTTCTGTTTTCAGCTGAATCCTCATTAGCTTTACATTTTAATGATGTCCAGAGCAAATTATGCCATTTATGGTCAGTGCCTTAAAGGGAAGCTTAAAGGGTACTTTAAAAATGTTTCTTGGCTGGTAGCAGTATTTACCCTAGTACTGTATTATAAGAATGCTTTTTTTAAAATGCCCAAACCAATAAAATGTATATTGAATTTTTTTGTTCAACTGCTATTTGGGGGGTCATATTTGTGATTTTATTAGTACAGGGAAATCTCAATAAGGAAACTTCTCCTTGTAAAGATGAATAACTATATAACAATTTCTAGTCTTAAAAAGTTGCCTGAGCACCCTGAGATATTATGTGGATTCATCATACCACAGCCAGAGGTGTTTGAGGCAGGACTTGAACCCAGATCTTCCTGACTCATTGTTTTTTTTTAATTTATTTTTTATTTGTTTTCTTGTTTACATTATTCATTTTCAATACATTTTTGAATTACAAATTTTCTCCCCGTCTTGCCCCTGCCCCAAACCCAAAACAGCAATCCCACTGTAAAGCCCCTCCCCTGCTCT
>CM053595.1:76631536-76665019 GCA_028646575.1 Pseudocheirus occidentalis | reverse complement strand
AAGGGGGGAAGCTCTGTTCCAAATCGCTGGGGTTTTCCCAACTGCCGGCGCTATTAGGGGGGTGTTGCAAGTTCCCCCCAGCTTTGGCTTGCTGAAAGTGCACCCCAGGACCACCACCCAAGACCACGATCCAGATCCAGGCCACTCAATGCAAGAGCACTCGGCCCTGATCAATCGATTCAGCCCCCCTGCTTAGTCCGCAGGCCGGGGGCTCTGAAGCAGCCTGGTGGGGACCGCCAGAGGAACCAGCAGTTCCCTTCCCCCACTGCTTCTTTGCCCCGGGGGCAGAATGGCCGAACTACTTTACTCCCAAAATTAATTTTCAAAGTTTCACTTTCACTAACCGTGTCTGAAGATTTAAAGATCCCTTTAGGCCGATGCTTTAGATTTTCTTTGAAGTAGGCTCAAGCTGCAGCTTGGGAGGCTCCGCTGCTCCTCCTGGCTGCCCTGAGGTCTTGCCTGGCCACGGCTGCGGTTTTGGGCTGGCTGGATCTCTGCTCCACTGTGGTGCGAGCTGCCCCTCTCCCGTCCTGCTCCTCACGCTTTGGCAGATGTGGAGGTGCTGGAGGCTGTAGAACCTCTGCAGGCTGGCTGCGGGGCTCGGCTCAGCTCCTTCCCACCGTCCCAGGCCTGGCCGCGGTCTTGGCTTCTGGCTGTTCCAGCCTTCGCTCTGGTGGCCGTGCCAAGTCCCTGCTGCCGAGCTGCCTTCAGCGAGAGCTGTGTTCTCTGTATTTTTGTGAGTCTGAGAGTCCTAGACTTTCCTAGACTTTGTCTAGGCTCATATTTTATGGGTGTTTAGGGTGGCGGTGTGGGAGCTGCGGGACCTTGCTGCTTCTACCCTGACTCATTGTTAATAGTTATTAACCACTGTATTAACAGTTATTAATAAGCAATACTAATATAAACTAGGAATGATAATTTTTCTCCTCATTGCTCTTTATAAAGTTTATGAAACAGTTACTTATATTTTATCTTATGATCTCCAGCTATTAGCTAAGAAGGTAGGAAATATATCTATTTGGATTTTTTTTGATGATAAAACAGGAGATAGAGAAACAGAGAGAGACAGAGATAGAGACAGAGAGACAGTGATAGAGAGTGTAGATCATCTAACCCTAGGCAAAGCACTTAAGCTATTTGAGTCTCAGTTTTTCATTTGTAATGATGTATCAGCTCCAGAACTATAGTCGATTCATTGCTCTCCTTTGTAAATCCCACTTTGCTGCCCTTATTGTGTGACCATAGGCAAGTCTCCTAATTTCCCTTAGCCTCAACAATAAAATGACTCCTGTAAGTACCCAGCTCAAGAGTGGTCAGGAACAAATCTGATAAAGAACATAAAGGGCTTTGTAAACTGTGAAGCTCTGTATAACAGCTATTATTAGTTTTGTTCTCTTATATCTGGCAGAGCTCATTTAGAAGTAGTCCTGGCACAAGTTGCTATCCTACTATTCTTCTATGTTTGATTTTTTTGTAAACCATTGTTCAGGGACATAAAATAACTACTTTTGGTGACTGAATTTGTGTTAGGATGTAAGCTTATCATCTGTAAGCATCTCAGGACAATTCTAATAGCAGATACAGTAACCAACAGGGATTGTAAAGCACCTACCATGCGCTAGACTCTGCTAGGCTTTGGGGATAGAAAGACACTGCACTCAAACAGCAGACTTCTAATGGGGAAACAACATGTAGTTATGTAATTTGTATACATTATATACAATGTAAATATAAGATGAAACAGTGTTGATGGCTGTGGGGATGTGGGTTAATCAGGAAAGATTTCCCATAGGTGGTACTTGTGCTAAGTTTTGAAATAAGGGAATGGAAGAGACAGAAAGAATTAGAGTTCATTCCAGGTAAGGGAGGGGGTGGGGGGGGAGAGGGAAGGTTGGGAGCAGGACAGCAGTGCAAAGGCACCAGTGAGAAAAAACAAAAGCAGTTTGGCTGTACCACAGAGAGTGGGAAGCACGGTAAAGTCTAATAGAACCTGAAAGAGAAGTTGCAGTCAGGGCTCCAAAACTTAAATGGAGAAGCTTGTATTTGATCCTAGAGTTATTGGGGAGTTACTGGTATTTGTTCAATAGGATAGTGATGTGGTCAGACCTGGCTTTAGAAAAGTCACTTTAGCAACTGTGGAGAGAATGTATTGAAGTGGGGAGAGATCACAGGTTCTGGTTTGTCCTTCCTTCTCATTGTCGTTCTCAAGAGGACCATGACATCAGGAAAATGATACCATGGATTGCAAATGAGTTGGATTTAAGTGAGGGAAGTCTATGTGAAATCTTATTTTTTACTCCAGAGTCACCTGGATCCAGTGGTCAGATACAGATCAGGATGACTGGAGATGGCCCAGGATGCAGTGGGAGACCTTGGCCTTTTTAAGCTAAGATCTTTCCCAGTTCTCCCTTTGACTAAGGAAACACCCATTCAGTGATTAGGGCTGTTTTAAGAAGTGAGCCAGGGGATGGCTCCTTATTATTATTATTATTATTAGTAATGATAATAATAATAATAATAACAATCAAACTGGGAGGGGAAGATCCTCAGGGTTTCTGGCCAAAGGAGAAACAATTACTATTTCTGTTCACTCTGAGCCATCAGGGCCCCCAAAATAACCATTAAATGGTGCTTGGACAGGACAGAGATCATTTGAATAAAGAAAAAGAGATGGGATAAAAGAGATGTTGTGAAGATAGAAATAATTTGAATTAACAACTGTCTATATGGGGTGAGTAAAGAAGGAGCCAGTAGATAGGGAGAAATTGAAGATGCAAGATTGAGGATAATAGAGTTGTCAATCAGCAGGATAAGACTGAAGAGGATAGAATCAAGAGTGCATATTGAATGATTTGCCTTGGCTAAGAGAAGGGCTACCTCTTTATGTGAGATGAATGAAAGAAGAGATGATGGAGGAAGGTATCTGAGTGATATGAAATGTGGAAGAGAAGACAAGAGGGATCTGTCTACAAATGACCTTAATTTTTTTTTTTTCCAGTGAAGTATGAGGCAAGGTTTATAGCTGAGAGGGTAGGGGAGAGAATGCTATGTGTGACTTGAGACAAGAGATGAATATTTGGAAAAGTCACCATGGTGAGACAACAAATTGACCAGAGAAGTATAAAGAGATTATTTTGTTGTAGTGAGGACCCAGTTGAGATGATGTAATATATATATATATATATATATATATATATATATATATTTTTTTTTTTTTAGTGGAGCCAATCAGCATGGTTTTGTGATTTTTCTCTAGTTCTGTTCAACAGGATGTGAATAGGAATGGAGAGACTAGATGATGGGAATAACCTCTGGTGGAGGTTTGGTGAGGCATGATCACTGATTGACAAAGGATTTGATTATAGAAGAAAGTATTGAGTTGAACTGATTCTCTGAAAGGTCCAAATAGGAAAGGAAGGAGAGTATAGCCAGTTTAGGGGTGATAGCTTGGAAAAGAACTGAGGGGTGAAAGGTGAACAGGATTAGCAATTATAAGGCAGAGGAAGAAGATGGAATGATAAAATATTATGATCAAATAAAGGAATTTTAGAGTTTATGAACATGGAAGTAGAATGATGGTAAGATAAACTGTGACCCTTTTTATATGGTTCTATCTTTGTTATTAAACAACAGTGATCTTGGGATCCAACATATAGATTACTCATGTTGGCTATAACTTAGTAATAGATACAGTAAATATATATTTTCATATTTTAAATATTTAAGCAACCAAAATTATATTGTCAAAACTTGTTTGGCATATAAAGGAAAATGCCAATCCAAAGGACACCCCAGTTAATCCTGGAAGTTGTCCCCATATTATAATTGATATAATGGACATGGCACTGACATCTTCCCCTCTACCCTCATTAAGCTAGATCTTCCCATAATTCACCTTATTCTTTTTTTTTTTTTTTTTGCTTTTTGGAAGGGCAATTGGGGTTAAGTGACTTGCCCAAGGTCACATAGCTAGTTTTTTTGTGTGTGTGTCAAGTGTCTGAGGCAAAATTTGAACTCAGGTCCTCCTGACTCCAGGGCAGGTGCTCTACTCACTGCACCACCTAGCTGCCCAAATTCACCTTATTCTTGATGCTTATAATTTCTTACAGCACAATAATATTGTTACATTCATGTACCATAATTTGTCTAGCCATTCCCCAGTTGATAAGTATCTTCTTTATTTCTATTTTAATCCTAATAACTCTTATAAATGAATCATTTGCTAAATAGAAAATAAAAGAAGGAATAATCAAAACATTATAATCTACTCATAAACAACTGGGTTATATTCTCCCACCAAGACACATAGCATCCATGGGGTGAAGAGTTGGCACAAATTTACAGAAACCCGGTGTTGAGGTGCGTGGATGCCTTAGGCAACTCAACTCTCTGAACTGTATCAGTGGATGTCTCTTGACTCTTTAAGAAGCAGGTTATGCTACTCATCACTTGTTTTTCTTCTGTACCTGTTTTCCTTCTTTACAAAAATCACTTCTCTGTTACTCTCTTTGGTTGCTGAAGCAATGCTTTTAAACTTTTAGATAAAGGAAGCTGTAAACCCAGGGATCTCCAGAGTTTCTCAGGTCTGATCTTTTGGCTAGACACAGAGTAAGCATGACATCCTTTCTGTGAAAAGCAGCCCCATTTAATACTGGCATCCATCATGTGATCCAGATCTTTGCCCTTTGGAGGCTTTTGTGCTGGGGTTCCCCTTTTGAGCCACAGAGGTCAGCAATGAGTAGTGTAGCCAAGTCTATGAGGTGTTAACACCTCTCTCTTAAACTGTAGGTGGTGCTAGAGAGCAAAATGACCTCTCATTCAGCTTTTCACACAGGGCAGGATGCTGCTTTCTCCAATCAAGTATGCATCATCAAACATTTCCTCCAATCAGATCAGCTCTTAGCATTCTGTACAACTTTTCTTTCCAGTTAGCTGGTGTTTGCTCTTCTAGGCTCCATCTACCTCTGTGGCTTTTGAGTTCTTTGTTCTTTGTTCTGGTGGTTCTTGTATGCTCCTTTTCTTATCAGCTTCTTGGATCTTTTTCCTAAATCTGATTTCGACTTATGGCTCCTAGTGACTCAAATTAGGGCCTCCTCATGAATAATAACACATTTCTAAGTTGGGTTGATAAACTTTGAATCTACATATCTGTCATATGTGACACCAGTATCATAGAACAGGCCTGTAGACCCCAAACTAGTTAGTTGTGAGGCACCTGTTATGTGCCAAGCACTGTTTTAAGCATTGGGGATACAAAGAAAGACAGAAAATAGTCCTTGCTCTCAAGAGGCTCACAGTTTAATGGGCTCCAAAGTCCTGAAAGTAATCCTATTCAGATTAGCTGCTGGGAAACGATGCACTGCAACCATTTCTAACATCAGTATTTTTGCCTCGGAATTACTGTTCTCTTTCATATCCTCTAAGAACTAATATCTGAGGAGCTGATTTTTTTCCTCAGACCTCGGCAGTCTTGTGTTTCTTCTCAAGTTGTTTCATACAAAATGAACGTTTCTTCCTCCTTTCAACACATAAATTGTCCACACAAAAATAATACACTAAAAATATATTTAAAATAGATCCAAAATAGATAAAAAGTGATTTTTGAGGGGAAAACATAAGCAGCCAGGGGTCATCAGAAAAACTCTCAGCTAGACTGTTAGAGATAAGCTGCTTGCATTTACTTTTGGCAAATTCACGGTCTTATACCTGTTGTTGGCTTTTCCTGTTGCTCAGTAATGTGTTTGTTCCAAAAGTATTTGTATAATATAATAATAATAACGGCTAGCATTTATATGGTGCTTTAAAGTTTGAAAAGGACTTTGCAAATATTTTGTTTTATTTTCACAACAAACTTGGATAGGTATTTTTATTGTCTCCATTTTACAGATGAGGAAGCTGAGGCTGGTAGAGGTTAAGTGACCCCGCTAATAAGTTTTAAACATGTTTATCATGTGCTTTGGCAATATCTGGATTCAAAAAGAATTCTTTTTATTAAGAAATATTTCTTTTTTTTTTGGCTTAGGGTGATGGGCCTTGTTTTTTGTTGTAGTTGTTGTCGTTAACATTGCGTATTGTTTGTTCAGTCCTTTCAGTTGTATCTGACGCTTTGTGACCCCATCTGGGATTTTCTTGGCAAAGATATCACAGTGGTTTGCCATTTCCTTGGCATTTTACATATGAGGAAACTAAGGTAAATAGGGTTAAGTGACTTGTCCAGGGTCACATAGCTAGAAAATGTCTGAGGCCAGATTTGAACTCAGGAAAATAGATAAGTCTTCCTGACTCCAGGCCCAGCGCTCTGTCCACTGCACTGCTGAGCTGCTGTGACATTGTATAGGTTTGTTTATTATCATTATATCCTTCTTACCCTTTCTATGGGGCTCAGATAACACTAGTCTAAGGATAAGACCATATCCTACTATTATTCTTGTGTATTTAATGCACCATGGATTATTGTACAGTTGGATAAAATCACTGATTCTTGAATTTGAGTAAAATGTAGATTCATCTTGTTTTTTGTTGTTGCTATGTCTTTTCAGTCATATCTAACTCACCCTGACTCAATTTGGGGTTTTCTTGGGAAAGACATTGAAGTGGTTTGCCATTTACTTCTCTAACTCACTTTACAGATAAGGAACTGAGGCAAACAGTTAAGTGACTTGTCCAGGGTCACACAGCTAATGTCTGAGGTCACATTTGAACTCAGGTTTTCCTGAATCCAGGCCCAGCATTCTATCTACTGTACCATGTAGCTGGAGATTCACTGAAACTGTCTTCTGGATGATTCCACTGGTAGACAGCATGACAGTAATGGCATATACTTTGTCCTTTTCTACATTGTTTTAATTTTTTCCTCTAGGTCTTTGTGTTTTGTAAGCTTTTCATTTCATATAGTTTGAAGATCATGACTATTTGGTATGAAAACATCTATTCAAAATGTTGGTCTTAAATTTTTATAGATCTATATTATAAACATTTAAGACCAACATTTCTCCTGCCTCATAACAGCATAGAGTTTTATGTGGATGACTGTTCTTTCTGTAATGATACATTGTTTCTAGTACAGTCTCTTTGTTGAATTCTCAAGGATCTTTGGGTGTTCGTATTTGAAATATGGAGATTTTTCATCTGTTTATTTATATAATATAGTGAACTTCTGTTATATATTTCTGACCACTTAATCATGCCCTTCTTGATGCTGGTAAGCATCTAATGTTTGGTAAACATTAAATTATTGTAGCCTGGATGTGGCACAATTCCACTACCTCATTGCATAAGCTACATTGATCAGTCAGTCCAGTCTATTTCTGATGTATTCTAGATTTTATTCCTTCATTAATTTCGAAGTCATTCTTAGTTCTATTTAGAATAGATGATAATGGATTTAAGGCCAGGCAGAACCATAATGCCATGGTAATATTTATTATTATTATTAGACTTGCCCAATGATGGCTAATATTTGGGGTTTTTTTGCTTTTTTGGAGGGGGGAAGGTAGGGCAATTGGGGTTAAGTGACTTGCCCAAGGTCACACGGCTAGTTTTGTGTCTGAGGTCGAATTTGAACTCAGGTCCTCCTGACTCCAGGGCTGGTGCTCTATTTACTGCACCACCTAGCCACCCCGATGGCTAATATTTGTATATATTTTTTAAAGCATTGACCTCACTACAACCTTTTGAGATAGTGCAAGTATAAATGCCCTTATTTTATACATGAAGAAGCTGAAGCTTACGAGAAATGTTTTGCTGTGAATGATATGATTAAAAGTTGTAGTCATAATGTAAAACCAGTTCTTTTGACTCTTTAAGTCCCTAGTCTACCTGCTAAATTATGCTATTTCTCTCAATACAAGTTCGTTTTTTCCTCTCTCTGGTTTAAAAAAAATCAATTGTGGAGGTAAATATTTTGCTTACAGGTATGAAAGTGAGTCCAATGCCTTTGCCCTTATAACAAAATAAGTAAAAAGTATCAGAACAAATACCTTATTGGTCATATCTGAGGACTGGGGGCTGCATGCCATGCTCATAGTCCATTTTTTTCTCTGTGAAGAAGAGAAAATTATGATTCTCTTTTACCCTTCTGAAGTCATTATTGATCAAAGTTTTGGTGTTTTTCAGTGTTTGGGTTTTTTGGCATTCTAATCATGACTGTGTCAGTTATTCTCCTGGTACTGTTTGCTTTCCGTCGGTTTGTTTCCTAGTTTCTCTCATTTTAACAATACATTTTCAAAAATAGCTCACCTCATTTTTGAACTGAATTCAGTTCACAGCTTCAGAAATAATTAATAGGTAATAAATGCTTAAGAAAAAATGAAGAGCTTTTTCCAGCTCCTCAGAAAATTAAGGTGATTGAAAAGCTAGTATGTTGATGTACAGATTGTAATGCCCAAGATGTAAAGTGGAACTCTTCACAGAATTTCAAGTTATTCAATTTAGAATAACACCATCATCTGTAGCACCGTGTTTGCAGTGTAAGCCTTGAAAGCTTAATTATTAGAAGATGATAAATTAGTATGTCGTCTTATGTGTCATAGTATTTTTATTTTTGCTGCTACATTTTATAAGTAGATTAACAAGACTGTCGCAGTTGTCATAATAAGTGTGGGGAGTTTCATGAAGTCAGGTAGTTATAGGAAGTATTAGAATCCTATTCTTTTTTCAGTTCAGTACATGTTTATTAAGTATTTATTATATAGAAGGTACTGGGGATACAAAGATGAAAAAAATCACATAGTTCTTGCCCTCAAGGACCTTATAATCTATAGGGAGCACTAGAGTACAACACATAGAAAACCCTCTCTTCCTATCAGCTTCAGCCCATATTGCCTCCACTTCTGCCCTCATTGCCACTTGGACTGCTCCTTGGGAATACCTGGGGCTCTGATGGGCGAGCCTTTTCTTTATCTTTCTTCTCACCTCTACCTTCCCCACGCTTCACCCCCAGCTCTCCTTTATATGTTATCTTTCATTTCAATGTGTTTCTTGAGGGCAGACTGCCTTGATTTCTTGTGTATGTATCCCCAGTGCTTAGCAGAGTGCCTGGCACATGGAAATTGCTTAATAAATGCTGTATGTATCAGTGTATCTATTATCTATCTGTGTATCTGTGCCAGGGGCAGGGGGTGGAGGCCCTAAAGGATAGATCTTAGGAGTGTGCTCTAAGAAATTTGGAGAAGGGAGAGAACACTCCCAGCTAGGGGATCAAAGAAGACTTTTAAAAGATGGCAGAAGAACAGTCTTGAATGAAGTGAAATGGAGATGAGGACAGAGTACATTCAACAAGTGGAATTGAGGGCATATGGCCCTTGCAGGGGGTAGAAAGGGGATTCAACACGAGCAGACCTGGAAAGGGAATAGTGGTGTCATATTATTGAGAGCCATCAGTGCCAGGCATAGTAGTTTATTTTACTCACTAGGCCAGTTGTAAGCCAGTGAAGATAGCAACTAAGCAACTCAAAGGCATAGTAGATAGAATGCTGGACCTGGAGTCAGGAAGAGCCAAGTTGCGGTCCAACTTTAGACACTTAACTTTAGACACTTAGTAGTTGTGGGACGGTGAGTGAATCACTTAGCCTCTGTATGCTTCAGTTTCCTTATCTGTAAAATGGATATAATAATAATTCCTGTCTTCCAGGGTTGTTGTGAGGATCAAAGAGGATAATAGCTGTAATGTGCTTAGCACTCCTGGCATAGAGTAAGGGCTATATAAATGTTAACTATTATTTTATTGTTATTATACAAAAATGGAATACTTCACAATTCTGCATGTCATTCTTGCATAGGGGTCATAGTAATCATCTTTATTGTCCGAATTATATTATATGTGCTGCTGAAGCAAAGAGCTAATATTAGCTATTATTGCTGACATAGGAATGATGCGATCAGGACTATCTATATAAATGATTAATTTGACTTTGATATGAAGGACAGGGAGGCAAAATACCACTTGATATGGGTTTATATAGTTACTCATAGAATCTTATGTACTAGAAGGGATGTTAATTGTCATCTAGTCAATTTCATCTTTATAATTGTTGGATTATAGGAGTGTAGATGCCCTAAAATGGAGATACATAGTTATAAATTTGCCCTTTGGGTTCTTTGAGTAGTGTAGTGTCCCACAGTCCAAACTTGTATGATTCATTATGTAGATTAGATGACCACCTTATTCTGGTTGGTATTGAGTATTATACCTGAATCATACCTGAGCAGAACACAGGAATGTAAAACATAATAAAGTTGATTGAAATGGAATGGGCTGCACAGTGAGGTATTGCATGTCATGTCAGTAGATGTGACCTCTTGTCTAAGATGTCAAAAAGGAGATTCATGCTTGCTAAGCTAGATAACGTCTGAGGGTCCCTTCCAGAGTTCCAGTTTCAAGTTTCAGTGTTCTGTATTTCAAGTTCCCTTCTAGCTGTAACATTTTCTGGTGGATTCATTATGCACTTCTCCAGTCCAAGGTAATTGTATAAACTCTATTTCTAGAACATTACCAATTCTTTTGTTGAAATAATTATTGTTGTGGTTCATCAGAGGCAACAGTGTACTTCTGAGAATATATTGGTTGACTTACAATCAGCTCATTCCTTGCTTCAGTTAGATGAGATTTAGGAGATGAAGTCAGATGTCTCATTTTTAGTTGATTGTTCCAGATCTCAAAAATGAACTGATTTCATAGTTTCCCTATCCTTTTGACTAAAAATACATTTATGTTTTGTAGAGATTTTTTTTTGCTTCCCCTTGCACTCAAAAGAATAAATTGATGGATTCTCCCCTCCCCCCCATTTGGTACTACTCTACTGATCATATTAACTAGAATTTACTTGCGTAAATGTTACCCCCTCCCCCCCAAAAACCCAGCCCAACAAAAACATCCTCAGGATATTTTTTAAACTACTTTTAGTAGTTAAGTTGCAACAGTGACAGGTGGACCCTTTCCAGATCAAGTGACAAAACATGGCCAAGGTTGAGTTGCCTATGTCTTTCTTCAGTTTTAACTTAACAAAACAGGTCTCAGGGCCACCTGTGGGGGCACATCCAGTGATTCCTCTGAATTAGATAACAAACATCCCACTGAGTTATTTAGTTTATTGGTAGTTTCCTTTTGTTGTCGGGCAGATGGTTCATCTTACCTTAATTATACTTCTTTTAAGATCCTTCTTGGTAGAGAAGCCTAGAGCCGCAGAGAATAGATTTAATTTTTTTCTTTTAAAATAGTTTTATTGATACTTTTTGTTCTCATGTTAATTTATTTCTTCAATTTCCCCCTCCCCTACTGAACTGTACTTCATAACAAAGAAAAACAAGCAAAAACACAAGTTATTTTGGTGTGCATCAGTTCATACAAATCTTCCCATGCTTCATTAAATTTCTCATATTGATCATTTCCCACTGCACAGTTATATTTCATTATATTAATACATTACGGGTTTTTTGGTTTTTTTTTTTTTAGCCATTTCTAAACTGATGGGTAATCACTTTGTGTCCGGGTTTTTTGTTACTATGAAGTGCTAGGCCTATACTCCAAAGAGAAAGAAAAGGAGAAAGGACCTCTAAGCCCATAAATACTTATAGGAGCTCTTTTTGTGGTGGCAAAGAAGTGGAAACTAAGGACAAGTGCCTATTAATTTGGAAATGACTGAACAAATGATTACACATGAATGTAATGGAATACTGTTGTGCCATAAGGAGTGATAAAAGAGATGGGCTGAGAGAAACCTGGGGAAATTTTATGACCTGAAATAGAGGGAAGTCAACAGAACCAGGAGAACAATTTAAACAATAACAACATTATAAAGACAGTTTTGAAGGATGTAGGAAACCTGATAGATGTAATGACCACCACAATTCTAGATGATGAAGAATTCTATCCCCACCTGACAGAAAGGTAATGAACTCGATATGCAGAATGAGACCTACATTTTTTGTTTGCTTCCCCTTGGCCAAGTAGAATGTTTTGCTTGATCATAAATGTTTTTCTTAAAGATTTTTTTTCTTTTTTCTTTTGGAGGTGGGGGGATGCTTTTAGCTGAAAAAAAAAAGATTAAAAATGCCAAATGATAGGAACTGTTTAGTCTAATTCTCATGTAATTTAAAATTAATATCTAGAATGGTTGGACTGTTTCATCAAGCTCCTCTAACATCAACTATTTGTACTTTTTGGTCATCTTTAACAATTTTCAAAGTGTAAGGTAAAAATTCAGAGGTATTTTATTTTATTTCTCCATTATTGGTTTGGATATTTCTTTCACAGATGAGCAAAATCTGTCAATATGTAGATGTTGATAGTTTGCAATTTTTCTTTTGAAACTTTCATATTCTTTGACCACTTTTCTACTGGGGAATGGCTTTATGGTTTTACATATTTTGTCATTTCCTTTTATATTTGGATATGAGACTTTTATCAGTGAATTTTCTTTTACTTTTTCCCCCATCAGCAGTTTCTCTTCTATTTTCATTATGTGTACAAAAGCATTTTACTTTTGTGTAATTTAAATTGTCTTTCTTATATTTTATGCTCTATTCTTTGTTTGGTTAAGAATTTTTCCTCTTCCCTTATTGCCATTCTTTGCTACTGTTTGTATCCATTTTGAGCTTATTGTGGTATGTGGTGTAAAATGTTTGCCTAACAATTTCTGCTAAACTTTCCGGTTTTCTTAGAAGTTCTTTTCAAATAGAGAGTTTTTTCCCTAGTAATTCATATCCTTGAGTTTATCACACACTAGGCTGCTGTTTTTCATTCCCAGTGTTTTTTGCTTAACTGTTTTCCTGATTTGCCTTCCTGTTTGTTAATCTGTACCAAATAATTTTCTAGCTATTGCTTTATGATATAGTTTGACATTTAGTAATTCCATGTGTTTGATTTCTTCTTGCTTATCTGCATTGTGGCCAACATTAAGCTGCTAATTCTGTACTCCCTCCCAAACCCCACATTTTCTCACAATCAAATATAAGCTCTCTAACTGTTCTAGAGGGACCTGTAACATATAACAAAATTGTAGTGCTGAATGGGGCCTTAGAATATAGAATGTTGGAGTAGAAGATGTTGAATGATAGCACTAGAAGGCACTTTGGAAAACAGGATCTTGTTTTCTGTCCTTGAAAATAGTTCCTGAATAGCTCCTAGTGTAATAAAAAAAGCACTGAACTTGAAGTCAGTTGATTCAGCAACCATTTATTAAATACTTTCTCTTCATAGAACATATATGTTAGATTCTGGAAGATATACAGTGCTTAGATAAATCACTGTTCCTGCTTTTGTAGATTTTATAGTAGTAGGAGGATATGATTGTAAACAAATGATCATAATGCTGAGTCAGGAAGACTTGTATTTGAGGCCTACCTCTGACACATACCAGAAATGCAACCATTCCCAAGTCATAGCTTCTCTTTTACCCATGTGGCTGTCAAGATTGTACACTGGGCAGTAGCTGCTGTTCTGCACAGTAATAAGAATTTTCCATATGGAGTTTTCAATAATTAATCAAATCACAAGTTGGGATGAAAGGTTAAGCCAAACAAATACATATTGGCCAGTTGGTCATTTTTAAGGTGCTTACTAGGTGCTGGACACTGGGATACAGAGATTAAAGACTATAGCCCCTGCTTTCAAGGAGCCCATATTCAATAAGGGGAAATAGTGTGTGCATATGTGCCTACACACACACATTCACACAGTATATACAAATGAAATACAAGGTCATAGATAGTGGTGTGTGAGCTGAACTTTGGAAGAAACTAGGAATTTTAAGAGGAAAGAATGAGGGAGTGCATTCCATGTGTGGGGCCCAAAGATGGGAGGTGGCATGTCATTGGTGAGATGCAACAAATAGGCCAGTTTGACTGGATCATATAGTGCATGCAGGAGAACCGTTTATAATAAGCTTAACAAGATAGGCTGGAGCCAGACTGAGAAGGACTAAATGCCAGTGCCTAGGGTTTACATTTGATCCTAGTAGTAATAAGGAGCCATTAGTTCCCAGGGGAGTGACATGGTCAGAGTTATTATGCTTTAGGAACATGATTTTGGTTGCTGTGTGGAACATGGAGATAGTTGAGACTGGAAGTAGGGAGATCAATCAGGAGGCTATTACAATAGTCCAGGTGAGAAGTGATGAGGACTTGAACTAGGATGGTAGCTGTCTAAGTGGAGAGAAGAGCACAGATGTGAGAGGGATTGTGGAGATAGAATTGAAAAGACTATCTGATGTATAGGTGGAATTAAAGGGAAGTACTGAAAACAATTGCAAGGTTATGAATCTGCATAACTGGAAGGCTGTTGGTATCCTGTACTGTAAGGAGAAATTCAGAAGAGGGGGAGATTGGGGGGTGGAGTAGAGAGCATAAGATAATGAATTCTTAATACTGTGATACAAACTAACACAAGTATGTGAGGGGTAGTAGCAAAGTCCTGTTTGATGTCTGTGGGACTAAGCTAATTTTCTCTTTGGAGGAAGAGCAGTGGGTGGAAGTAGTCTTTGTGTGGCAGAGAAAGCTTCTTGTAGGAAGTAGTATTTGAATTGGGCTTTAGAGAATCAGTAGGAATTTAATAGGGAAAAGAAGATAATTCTCTTTATAGGACCCAGAAGTTGGAGAGTGCAGGGTATGTACAGAGGTCCAGGTAGGCTTATCTTAATGAACTATGTGGCAAGGAGTGGAATGTAATAAACCTGGGAAACTTGGGGTGGGGGTAGAATATGATAGAGGAAATGGAATTCTAAAGAGAGGAGTTTGGATTTTACTCAGTAGAATATGGAGAGTCATGGAAGGGATTTGAGAAGAGTGATGTGATCAGATCTATGAATAAGGAAAATGAATTTTGTACAAGATTCATTGGAAGGAGGGATAGAGTTGAAGCGAAATTTGTAAGGAGGCCATGATAATCCTGGGTAGTAATGAGGAACTTTTCTTAGGGCAGTGGCATTGGAGAGGAAGGGTTGGAGAACTGTTGCAGAACTGGATTCTGACATTTGCTAGCAGTGTGATCAGGAACAATTTACTTTTTACTAAGTGTGTTTACTTTTCTCTAAAGTGAGGATAGTAGTTCTCATACAAACTACCTCATGGAGTTGTTGGGGGAGGGGAAGTATTTTGTAAACTATAAAGTGTGAGTAGTATTGAAATTAGTACTATCATATGAGTTATTGCCTATTTCTTCTAACTCGCCATACCTATTCCTGAAGATATCGTCTGGTAACCAGGGGCTTGTACATAACATCTTCCTAACAGTATAGCAGGATATGAGATTATTTTGAATTATTCTCTTCACTGGTTGGGTCTAATTTGTTGAAAGACATTTCCATACTTCTTTTGGAAGCAGATAAAATGCTAATTGTCATATGGTCTTGACCTGTTGATTCAGATTGCCACTTAATGGTTTGTTCTTCGGATGATTTAAATTTCGTGGTGTCTGTGACTATATTCAAGGAGGGAATGAAGTTGTGGCAAAAACTTTTATTCATTGTCAGGGGTTCTGGGCTGTAGTCTTAGCTTTGTGTATGACTGGCTGTATGGCCTTGAATCTTTCTTTTGTAAAAAGGTTCCTGGATTTGGAATCAGGTGAGCTGGGTTTAAATTTTGCCTCTGACGTACATTAGGTATATTCTTCTCTGACCTGTTAGACCACTTCCTTTGCTAGATCTTCATCCTACTCATGTCTGCTAATTCCCAACCCCTACTCTGTGCTGAGTCCTCTTCTCTTCTTCCTCTATTCCATTTCAGTTGGTAATCTTGTTAGCTCAAGTGGACTCAATGATCATTTCTGTGCAGATGATTCTCAGGTCTTCTTTTCTATTACTGATCTCTCCCCTGCCTTCCAGTTTTATATCTCCAGTCACTTACTGGACATCTCAAACTGGATGTTCCATAGACATTTTAAATTTAGCATATCTAAAACTGACCTCATTGTCTTTCTCCACCAAATGCTTTTCCTCTTCTGATCTTTGTCATTACTATTGAAGGTATCATTATCTTACTAGTCAATCAGACTTTCCAACAAGGTGTCATTATCAACTCATTCTCTCTAACCACTCATATCTATTAGTGGTCAAGTCTTGTCATTTCTGCTTTATAACATCTCTTGTATAGGCTCTCTTTTCTCCTTTCACATTGTCACCACCTTGGTGCAGGTCCTTGTCACCTCATGTCTGGACTATTGCAATAACCTATTGGTTCCTTTCCCTGCCTGGTTTGTCCTCCACTCAGTTGTCAAATTGAGCTCAGGTCTCCCTGTGTCACAGTCTCTCCCTCCTTTCAATAAATTCCTACAACAACCTGTTACCTCTAGGATCAAATATAAAATCTTTAAAACCCTTCATAACTTGACCCCTTCTTACCTTTCCAGGCTCTTTTTTTTTTTTAACCTTCTCCCACATACTTCCACATACTCTGTGGAAGACTTCATCTCCACACTGTGCATTTTCATTGGTTCACTCTTTCTGTCCTCATCTCTGCCTCCCAGCTTCTCAGCTAAATACTGCTTTCTTCAAGAAGCCTTTACCAGTCCTTCCTTCTTTCTGAGATTTCCCATAATTCCTTTTTCTATCTTGTTTGAATATGGTTGTTTTCATTGTCTCTCATTAAACTAGGAATTTCTGGAGAGCAGGTTCTGATATTTTGTCTTTCTTCATGTACCAACCACTTAGCATAGTGCCCAACACATAGTAGATGCTTATTTAATGCTTATTGACTATGTGGCCAGTCAAGTCACCTCTCTACATCTCAGTTTCTTCATCTTTAGAATGGGAGTACAAATATCTGTAGCTTCGACTTCACAGGGTTGCTGTGAGGTTTAAATGTGTTCATGTAAGTCAAGTGTTTGCAAACTTTAAAGCACTATATAATGTGACAATTTAGAAAGTTAGCATTAATACTAATAATGATAATAATCATAATAGTTTCTTCCAGCTTTGATATTCTAAAATTTTAAGTGCAGAAGAGAGATATTAACAAAATACTGTGTGAAGTCTTTGGAAGGAAAAATCATTTCCTCCTTGGAGGATAAAGGAGGAAATGGTTTTTGAACCAAGCCTTGAAGGATGGGAAGATTTTCAAATGAACAAGGGCCTGCCATGTGCTAGACACTGGGGGGTACAAAGACAGAAATCAAATAGAGCTTGTCTTCAAGCAGTTTATATTCCATCAGAGCAGAGATTCTTAACCGTTTTTTGTGTCATGGACTTTGTTAGAGTCTTGTAGAACTTGTGAACGCCTTTTCAGAATAATGTTTTTAGAGGCATAAAATAAAATCCATAAGATTACCAAGAAATAAAATGTACCAAAATAGTTATCAAAATATTTTTTAAAAAACCTGAATTTGTGATATAGCAAAACATATGCTTCATTATTAGTGCATTTAAAATATAGGCAAGTAAAAGTCAAATTTTACTTTTAAAAGACATGAAAACTGCTGTTTGTTTAGCTTGAATGAGAACATTATATCAAGTTAGACATCTTACTAATTTCAATTTTTGTTTCATTTTGATGATTATAAGTGTTGATAATTAAGATTCATAAAGATATTTGTTGCAGATTGGTCCTACAACCAATGAGTTTATCTTTGGCTAGGTTGGTTTCTTAATACCATTTATGTCAGAAAGAAAAGGATTGTAATGCCATCCAGATAAAAATAACTTTTGCAAGACTTCCAGAGTGTTTCCAGGCATTCTCAGATTTCTCTTTCCAAAGAAATTGACAGAGAATTTTGTATCCCTACTCCATCTTGGTAAAGCATTTCTTTAACATCGGAAAGTTTGCAAGTATTTTGACCTGTACTCTCTTCTTCCATATTGACAGGTTAGCCAAGAAGATTTTTGATTTTTTAGTAGCATTAATAATGATGACTTCAGGATTTTTAATTGAAAGATTTATTTCATTCATGTGGTTAAAATATTTGCCAGATAAGCCAACCAATGGATAAAATCCTCTCTTTCAAAGCATTTCAAGAGTGGCTTTTATTTTTCTTTCCCCTTAGTTCCAACCAGAGCTTAAAGACATGTTAACCTGAATGCCAACACACTTCACTGTTAGAAGTGTCTTTTTTGTTAGTATATATCTGTGTAGAAAGCAAGGAGTGACACTGATGTGAGTAGCTTCCTTTTTGTCATTAAGTAACAAAACTGAATATATTACCAGATATCATTGGAATTCCATTTGTTCAAAGAGTAGTAAGCTTTTTTCCCCCCCAGTAAAAGTTTTGTTTGGCACAAAAAAAGTTGTTTTTTTGTTTTTACCATTTTTTAAATGGCAAATCCAAGTTTTGGAAGTGTCCCAACTTTTAAAAAAGAGTTTTCTTTGCATGAAAAAAATCTCCATCTTTTTTCAGTATGTACATTTGTGAGGTGCTTTTCAGTTTTGCTGATTTCATACTTTGATTTGTCAGAATTTTTCTACACAAAAATACACTGTGGTTTTTGTTTCCTGTCATGTTCATTAATGCAAGAGAAACCGTATTATACATAGTTTTCACCATGCTTCCTTTTCTTTTACAGACCCAATTTAAGTTGAATTGTCAGAAGTATGAAATAAAGCTAAAATAAAGTATTTGATTCAGTCGATATTTTGCAAACAATTTTGTATGGGTTTAGAGTGATTTATTTGATAAATCTGCATAGAAGTTTTGTTAAAGTATACAATAGTCAAGAAATTTGTATGGCATGTAAGTAAAACTATGGCAAGTTTTGTACTTTAGCCAAAGTGTTAGTACTTTTAATGGCTTTTAATCCTTCTATAGTCATAGATTACAGTAATAGCTCAGGAATTAGGTGCTTTCAGGAATTTGTTTTTTGTTATATATGTATGTGATTTTATGGGTTTTCCTAGAAGTTATGGTCCTCATTTCTGTTGCAATTCACAGTGTTCTTATGAAGAACATACTTAGAGTAATAATATTATGTGAACACTACTTGAAAAGCATACTGCATGTACATGTGTTTGCTTCAAAATAGTGTCCAATATATAAAGAGAAAAATAATTTTTAAAAAATCGCTTTTATACTTAAAGAACTTATTTTGTTGTGTATGACACATATCATTGCTCAGGTTATTAGGAGTGATATGAAATTACTTTAAACAACACACTTCAATAGTTTATCTCAGTCATTAAATGTATTGGAACCCACTTCATCCACATTCATAGCCAGGCCTATGAGTGTTACTGGAGGTCACTGCCTTAAGAAGAGTTAAGAATTCTTATTTGAACTGCCCAGTTTTGCAGAACTTTAACAAATGAAATTGACCTCCTGCTTTCCATATGTTAATCAATATGTAATGGTAGATATATGAAATTGGAAAACAAGTTAGCTGTCTGGGTCACCAATTTGAGAACATGTTATTTTTTGATGGCTGAATGACAATTTAGGTGCGGAGTTGCCTTTTGTAGTAGAAGTGTCCATAGATAGGAAGATTATGATCATTTGTGATCTGAGGCAGGTCTAATCTTGGTTTCATGTAGTGATGAGTGTAAAATATCTGTAGCGACAATAATGTGATGTGAAAATATCTGTAATTTCTATTAGTGATAGTACCACTAATACTGCTATGATTTCTTAGCTAAATTTGTCATAGAAGGAAATGATAAATTTCTGTGAAAGGTTTTTGAAAATAAAGTTATATATTTTTTCCATCCAAGTTCATTTACCACCTGAATTCTACTCAAGGACCCTCTGTTAAAACCCCAGTTTTAGAAAAAACAATGCCTGCATATAAGGGGTAGAGATAGGAACTGGACCTGTGATTTAATTGGTGTAGGGTACTCCTGGATAAGTAAACTCCTTTGACCCATGAAATTCTATTAATTATCTTCACTGTAGTCTTAGACAATTGTATTGAGCACTGAAAGGTTATTTTGTTGCCTGAAACTTTGCTGAAGCTATTGTCACTATTAATAACTTTGCTGATTCTGATTCCCTAGTCTTTTTAAAGTAAATCTTCATTTCATCGGTACATAGGGATAGCTTTATTTCCTCTTTAAAATATTTTTCTCTTATTGTTATTGCTAGCATTTCTAGAGCTATATTAAATAATAAAGTAGTGAATAGATATCTTTGTTTTATTCTTGAATTTATTGGGAAAGCCTCTTGGGCATCCCCATTGCATATATTTGCCTTTGATTTTACATAGATAATTTTTTATGATATAAAAAAGGTCACTCTGTGCATGTATTTTGTAGGGTTTTTAGCATTAATGAGTGGTATACTTTGCCAAAGACCTTTTCTATATCTATTGAGATAATCATGATTTGGCATGTTTTTGTTTTTAATGTGCTTAATTATGTTGATTGTTTTCCTAATGTTGAATCATCTTTGCATCTCTAATATAAATCTGTCTTGATGATAACGAATGATTTCTTGGATGAATTACTGTAGTCTGTCAAGATTTTATTTGAAATTTTCTAATCAGTTTTCCTTAATAATATTGGTCTATACCTCTATTGAAATACTGAAAATGATTTGCTCAGGGTCTCACAACCAGTTTGTGAAAGAATGGGGATACGAACCTAGCTCTTTCTGGCTTCAAGGACAGCTTTCTATCCAATACCCTATGCTGCCTCACTCATATAAGCAAATACTAAATATATACAAAGTGAATACAAGTTAATTTTCAGGGTGGAACTGGGAGGGAGAGGGAATAAGGAATTTCCTCTTGTAGAAAGTGGCACTTGAGCTGAGCTTTGAAGGAAGTTAAGGATTCTAAAAGGAAACATGAAGAGGAAATACATTTCAGGTATTGCACAACAGCTTGTGCAAAGGCATGGAGATAAAAGATGGAAGGATGCCTGTGAGCAAGAACAAGTAGGCTTATATTTCCCTGGCTGAGTTGAGAGGCAAGGGGTGGGGGCGGGGAAGTTCAGGAGGTGCTTTGGTATGGCAAGTAATAGATATCTAGGAAGGGTAAAGGAGACCCACAGAAGCAGGGCCACTGTAGAATTCACAAACCAAATATAGCTTCTGAGAGCTTTTTTTTTCCCCCTTTAAAATTGTCAGATTTAATGATTTTAGATCAGGCATGAGGAGACTAGTTCAAGTCCCGTCTCTGACCCTTGCTAGCTGTGTGACCCTAGGCAAGTCTCCTAACATCTCTGGATCTTTGTGTTCTCTTCTGTAGAGAAACATAAAAGAGATCAATACTACAGGCATTCTCTTCCTCATAAATATTGTTGTGAGGAAAGCCCTAAAAATGTGAGCTGCTGTTGTTATTATCTTAGCACTTGGATGCTGGGCTTGTGAAAAGCAGCTTAATTGTCTAAATTTGACTTCCTGGAAACCTATTCAGCAAGTGCTCCCCTCCTGGACTTTTCCACACAGTTATTTCTTAATGACAGGAGATGGTGCCGCATTCCAAGCATGCATCTATCCAACCTCCCTTTCTCCCATTTGCGCCATTGTCCATTTCATCCCTTCCTTATTTTTCTCCTTTGTACTGGTTGATTCATTTTGTAAATTGACAAGACATGGGCTTTGTTGTTTTTCTATAAAGCCAGTTATTTTAGAGAGATAGTTTACCCGAGATAAGAGCTATTTATGTCATAAGCTATTGATTTTTAATTAATGTTGCCTAGGCTCTCGCATGTTGGCAGAATTGGTAACAGCTTGTGGCATTTTTTAATTCCTTTTTTCTTTTTGGTATTTTGACAATGTCATTCATATCTCATGGAAAAAATACCTCTGTCAGGTTAAATGTGTTAAAACACCAAGCAGAAAAGGAGAGGAGGAAACCCTATGCTGCCTGGAAACCTTGATCTGTTGCCAAAGTATTTAAACAATGTCGTGTTTTGGTTTTCTAGTTCCAAGCTGCTTCTCAAATCCCTTGCTAATTAATCCAGTTAATTCTTTGTAGACTCACTGTATGCTGGTGCTGCTATCATTGAGAGCCTTGTTTTGTTTCTGAACCAAACCTAAGCCCTGTTAGCTTGTAGTACTAAAGTGAGTGCTCACAGATGTGAATACAATGTTTGGGGTCTTTAAAAAAGAGTGTGTGCACAGACGTCTCATGTGCTTGTGTTCTCCTAACTTTAGAGAAGTTCCTGGATGAACATTTCAACCTCAGAATAAGTAAGAGGAACTAGAATATACCATTTTCTGGTCAAATGCTGCTTGCATGCTTGACTAACAAAATGTAAAATTAAAAGACCTGTCTTATAGCATTTCACAGGCATAGAACAGAATTTTAGAGATGGAAGGAAACCCAGAACATGAAGTGTTAGTGCTGAAAAAGAAGCTAAAGATGAACTTATCCATCTCTTCCTCCTTTTACACAAACTTTGGCCTAGAGAGGTAAAGTGACTTGACCAAGGTCATACAACTATGAAATGTTAGCACTGGCCTTGGAAAGTCAGTATTCAGACTTATGGTCAGTCATCAGATTACGTACCAGGTACTTGTTTTGTCTTTGTCGGATTTTTATGAGGGTAGAGACAAAAAGGCTAATGATATTTTTGTTCATTCAATTTTATGAAACAGAAAAAAGTGATACTGTGAAAAAAGTAGACACTAATGATTTTTTTTCTTTTACACCAAGACTCAGTAATGTTCTTGTTTTGGAAAAATCAAAACTGAAATGCAGAAAAGTTGACAGTATATATATTTTGGGTTTTGAGTTGTAAAGTCATCAAAAGAGGGATTTTCCTAGTTTTTAAAGAAATTTTGTGTGATTTACTGTCAAACAGTATAAAATTATCCAGTTTTATTATACACTTAGACCCCTCCTTCCTTGACCATCTAGTTTGCCACTAGTTTGGGTACTCACAAAATCACGGCATCTTAGATTGCAAAGGGATCTGAGTCCAATCTAATGGTTCTCATAACTTTTCTCTAATGGCACAGTCTTCTTGGCCATCTGCTTTGGGAAATCCCAGCACTGTAACTGAGAATCCTATTAAGCCCAGATCTTCCTCTTAACAATTTCTGTCTATGGTTCCTAATTCTTTTTTCTGTGGCCAAGCAAAATGAAACTGCACCCTCTCCCAGCTTGATAGCCTACTGACTAGAGCACTGGTCTCTGAGTCAAGAACCAGGGTTCAGAAAATCTTGGTTCTGATACTTACTACTTTGAGACTCTGGATAAGTCACTTACCCCAGGCAACTCTTAGCTTTTAATTTGTAGAGAATGTAGTGATCTGCCTTGGTAGAGGAAGTTTCCCACAAGGAGTTCCCTACACCCATGAAATCCCAGGTTTGGGTTAAACAAACAAACTTAACCAACCAAAGACCCACAATTTAAATGCACATTTAGCATAAATTCCTGGCATCCTACTGTGCCATGGCATACCCTTGGAGGATCCTTGATCTAGTTCTGCCCACTGTCTGAAAAGAATCCCTAGTACAATATACTGGACAGGTATAATTCAGCATTTTCTTGAATACCTCCAATGAAGAGAAATGTATTGTCTCCCCAGGCACTCCCTCCACTTATGGATAGTCCTAATTGTACTGAAATTTTTCCTGACATCAAGCCTAAGCTTGCCTCTTTGCAACTTCCACCCATTACTACAGATGTTATGGCATTTAGGGGGAGGGATTACCTTGAAATCTATAAATTCTTCATAAATGTCAGAAGATAATATCAGACCTAATTACATTTTAATCTTGTTTGGGTGGCACTTGGGAGTATTGTGGACTGGATGGAGTCACAGTGTATTTACACCTCTGTTCTATAATAATTATGTAGTGAATGGATTGACTTTCTCATGAAATCTCTTCTTTTATAACATTTCATATTCCGAGTAACACCCTGGTTCTTTTTTCTTGTAGAGTTTTCTCTTTGAAATATGTACCATTTTGCTACATAGGCAATATAACCAATAGAGGAAAAAATCCCAAATAGCAAAATAAGATGAGTGTTGTGTGGGTTTGTATACATAATACATACTACGTAAAATCTATAATTAATTCTGAATGTAAGAATAATTGGTCTTGAAATCCTCCCACACAATTAAGAGTTATACTGAGTGCTCTTTCATTGGAAAGAACTTTAAACTATCTATTTGCTGTGTACTATTGACTTTTATTCCCTATAAGAAGGTTATGCATTTGTGCAGATAATATATAATCAAAGTAAAAGAGTTATTTTTGGATGGGTTAAGTTTATAGCAATACATTTCCCAAATTAATCTAACCTTTCTCTGCAGAGTCCCATTTTGATGTTTGAGCTCTGGAAGGATCTGCCAGTGGAATGTAAGGTCTAGCAAATTATAATGCTGGAAAGACTTTGAATACTGACTGACTGAGTTAAGGGAAAGGCTCATTACAGAATGTTGGTAACTAGGTGTGGATATTGGGGGCATGTAAAAACACTTGACTTGGAGTCAGGAGACTTGAGTTAGCTCTTTATTAGCCATTTGACTGTGGGCAGCATCTCTGAACCTCAATTTCTTTTTTTTCCTTTTTTTTTTTTTTCCGAGGTGGGGAAGGGAGGGCAATTGAGATTAAGTGATTTGCCCAAGGTCACACAGCTAGTAAGTGTTAAGTGTCTGAGGCTGGATTTGAACTCAGGTCCTCCTGACTCCAAGGGTGGTGCTCTATACACTGTGCCACCTAGCTGCCCCAGTTTCTTTTTCTATAAAGTGAGAGCAATTACATATGGACTATTAGCATCACAAGGTTGCTATGAAGGGAATAATTTCTTGAGCAAATATTTATTAAGCAGTTAATAGTGTGCCTTCCCTGCTAGGTGCTAGGGATGCAAATAATAGGTACAACATAGACTCTTTGGTCTTGAAGAGGTTATAATCTAAGAGGAAGAAGGATGTGTTTACAAATACCTATGATTAATACAAGGGAGAGTGAGAAGGACGTGTGTCCAGGCGGAGTGCTAGAGAACTTTAAGAAAAGATTGCTTTCACCAAGATGTATAAAGACTTGTTTTCTGCTCTCTAGGAAGTTACAATTTAGAAATATAAAGGTGATAAACTAATAATGATAATCATGACATTTCTGTGATTTATTGAATTATTTTTCCTTTTGGACAATATTTTTTCTTAGAGGCAACTGGGGTAAAATGAAAGGAAGACTTGTCAGAGAGCTGTGCTACCTTGGTTCTAGCTCTAACCACTGTATTATCTTTTGTGATGCAGCCTTTTTGAACTGGGTTGAAAGTGGTAAAAGTTTAAGAAGCCCTGATCTAGAATGTCCTTGAATGATTCTAGGGAGGTAGTGGTACAGTGGCCAAATATGCTGTTTTAGAATGAGAAGATATGAGTTTAGAGGCTAGTACTACTCCTTCCAGAGGATCACTTCATTTCTTTAGGTTTGAGTTTCTTTGTCTGTAAAATGAAGAGCTTGGGTTAGATGACCTCAGGCTCAAAGAATGTGATCCTATAAGGTTCCAGGCTTTAATTCTTTAACCAAAAGAAACTAGGGAGTTGGTTATCTGCTGAGTTGTAAACACATATTTTAACCACAAATGCCTTGGTTGAACTTATAAAAAGTAATTCCTTCTTTTTTTTTTTTTTTTTTGATTTTTTTGGAGGGCAACTGGGGTTAAGTGACTTGCCCAAGGTCACACAGCTAGTAAGTGTTAAGTGTCTGAGGACAGATTTGAACTCAGGTCCTCCTGACTCAGGGCCTGTGCTTTATTCACTACACCACCTAGCTGCCCCCAAAGCAATTCTTTCTATCTTACCTCGGAAGGACATTTAACTAAACAGTGGTGGACTTTTTTTTTTTTTAAATGTTAGAAAAGGCATTTTGGTATAATGTCAGGAGCCCTGTATGTGGAATAAAGAATCCTATGGGACTAGGGAGGTAGGTAGGTAGGTCACTTCATCTCCCATCTTCAGTTTCTTTATGTGTAAATGAGTGGGTTGGACTAGATGGTCTGTCTCTAGTCACTTTTAGCTCAATCCAATGATAACTGTGCCATCTAACAGGCTTGAATTCCCTTAACTTTCTTAATTGTGCTTTTTATGGCTTACATACTGGTTAAATGGATGAAAGCCACATTTCTCAGAAGGATGTTTTTAAGGAGTGGCATTGGTTCTACCTTTGAGCTGACCTTGTTGATGCTAACCTAAAATGTAACTGGAACAAGATAGGCCAGTAATACCAATGTACACACACTGAGACACCAGTCCTATACTTGACACTGTGCAGTTAGTGAACTTTACACCAGAAGAGATAACCCATTGTTAAGAGTCTGGGTTTTGGTTGTTTTCTCTTCTGTTAATCTCACTCTCCATAGATAGTCGAAGTCTTCCCTTTTCAAACAAGATAACTACTGGTGTCATTCCTGATTAGAAGGCATAACTCTTGTCATAAAAAGATCCAGGGACCCCTTTTGGAAGAGTATTTCTGTCTTCTAGATCTTCTTCTTCTTCATTTTGGGGCCTCCTAAGTTTTGAAGGAACTGGTTTAATTTCCATTAGTATTCACAAAGTAGAGACAGATTATTACTCTTTTACAATTTAGTAAATGGATTTGGAGAATAATTCATAATTGGCTAATCTGGCAGTGAACCTCTTAAACTTGTCTAGGTTAGTCATAGACTTCGAAGTATTGAAGATTGACGTTTTAATAATAATAAATGAAGTTTATAAAGCATTTTCCTCCCAACAGCTTTGTGAAAGATGAAATGTAAGGATTAGAGACCCCTCGAGGACAGGGACTGGTTTCTCTTTGGTCTTTGTATCTTTAACAGAAAGCACAGTGTCTTCTACACAGTAGGCATTTAGTAAATGCTTAGCACATTGAATTCTCCTCATTGGGAAGAAGAGGAAATTGGTGGTGAGAGAAGTTAAGTGACTTGTCAATAGTCATACAACTAATAAGTAGGGGGAGCCAGGGTTGAAACTCATGTCTCCTAACTCCAAGTCCACTTCTCTTGCTCCTATATTGTGCCATCTTTTTCTTATACATGTCTTCTTCTTAAAGGTTTCTACGAAAGTACAGTTGATAGTTGCTGCCCACTAGAATTGTTCTGAGTCTAAGAATTCCATGCAAATCAACATGATACAGAGGAGAGACATCTACCCTTGGAGTTAGGAAGCTCCGGGTCCAAATTCTACCTTT
The DNA here is from genome assembly GCA_028646575.1 of Pseudocheirus occidentalis. NCBI lineage: Eukaryota > Metazoa > Chordata > Mammalia > Diprotodontia > Pseudocheiridae > Pseudocheirus > Pseudocheirus occidentalis. The sequence goes on along the minus strand of CM053595.1, from coordinate 76,638,018 downwards.
GATTCATACTAGCTGTATGACTGTGGGCAAGTTACTTTATTTTCCAGTGTCCTAGGCAGCTTAGTACGACTATAAATTGTGGATGGAGTTACTGATCTATATTGGTGGTGAGATTTTACATGCTGAATATACTTTACATTGATGAAATAAGGCCAGATCCCCTTTCCCATTAGTATTTCTACTCCCTATTGTCATTCAATGAAAACCCAAGTTTTCCACACTTAGCATTATGAGATCATTCTAGTATTGTTCAGGGACTTTCTACTTCATCTAGCCCAATCCCCTAATTTTGAAAATGAGGAAACTGAGGCACAGAAAGGGATAATTACTTTCTCTAGATCATATAGAGAGATTATGGTAAAGTTGGAGTTTGAACTTAACTTTTATATCCCCAAATTCAGTGTTTTACCACACCATAGATTCCGAATATCAACAGAGAGTTAGCAGTTAAAGCATTCATTTGTTCAGATATGAAATTGCATTTATAAGTGCTTACCAGGTTAAGTGTTGTCTTGTGTGCTAAAGGTAATACAAAGATAAATAAGACAATTCTTGCATTGCTATTTATCGTTATTAATAACAACTCACATTAATTATTCTTTGTAATTTTTAAAAAGTTCCTCACAACACTTTTAAACCCTTATAACACAATACCTATTCTGTTAAATTTGTAGATAGTACAGAGATTATCCACATTTTATAAAAAAGCAAACTTAGGCACAGAGCAATTAAGTGTTTTGTCCAGGGTCATGCAGTTAATAAGTAACATAATCAAGTTTAATATTAATATCTTCTTACTCAAGGACCTTCATGGAATGTAGAGTGAGGGTGATAAGTGAGGGTAGGGTGATATATGGACACAGAGAAACTAAATGGTAATTAGACATATAATTTATAAGTAGTAAAAAGGTTTCCTGAGATGAAAGGAAACAGTCAATCAATAAACATTTATTAAGCACTCTTATGACTTATGTATTATGTCAGGTTCTGGGAATACAAAGACAAAAAGGCAACATCTTCAACCGTCAAGAACTGTCAAATTGGCATTTCACCTTCTCCTCACCTCTATTTGAGCAGCTTTCTCAGGACCCATGTCTTCTGCCCAGCTAGGACATGGCTTGAGTTTACCCTCTTGGAAGGCATTATTTCAGAGAAGATTGTATTTATAGAAGACTCCTCTTGCTGCCAATCTGTTCTGAGTGAGGAACCCAGGAACTCACCTGATTTTTGAAGTCTTGAGACTGCTGCCAAATCTAGAAATGCCCGTCATGGACATTTATGTCCATGTTATAAGTTCATGTCATACAGTTCATGTTATAAGCTGTAAGGTCTTATGTGAGACTGACTGTAGTTTCTTTGTACCCAAAATTCTTCCTCCTGGATGTTTGCAGTAAGAATTTTTTTTTTTTTTGCAGGGGGGAGTTGGGAGGTGGGAATGTAGTACTGAATTTTGGTTCTCATATTTCTTGTACTTTTCCTTTTGGGATTCTTTTCAAAGCTAAGTAAATTCTTTCTATCTTTACTTTGCCCTCTAGTTGTAATAGATCTGGGCTGTTTCTGTGATTTTATAAAATTTAGTATCAGCAAAGTATGGTCCAGAAAAAAGAAATAAAGCAAAAGAAGTATCCAGGAACCCAATGTATAGGCTTGCCTCACAATACATGTGACTATTGTCACCATAGCTGCTGAGGGGGAGCTTCTTCTTCTCTAACCTCCAGAGAGAGCCTTTGTATAGTCTTTGATTGCTGGGCAGATGGGAAAAGAGAGAATGCCAGAGGGCAAAGTCACTCTTTTTAAGGTCTACTGAGTGGATTTTTCTTCCTGACCCAGTGGCCAGTTCTCTTTGATGCATTCTCTTCCATCTGCTGCTGTCTTGGTGACCAAGAAGTTGCTCTGTTATTCCAAAGCCTTTCAGCACTGATTATATTTTCCCTGGAAGTGGCCTATCAATTAATCAATTAATAAACACTTATTAAATGCTTACTATGTTCCAGCATTGTACTAAACACTAGAGATACAAAAAGAGACAAAGACAATCCCTGCCCTCAAGAAGCTTTCAATTTAATGGGAGAGAAAACATGCAAACAAGTACATACAAAGCAAGTATGTACAGGTTAAATAGGAAAAAATTAACAGAGGGAAGGCTTCCAGTAGAAGGTTGGATTTTAACTGAGACTTAAAGGAAGCTAGGGATGTCAATAATTGGAGCAGAGCAGGGAGACTGTTCCAGGTATGGGAGAGAGCCAGGAATAGAGGACACAAAGAGTGTTGGGGGCTGAGAGATGGATGTTCACATACAGGCAGGAGGCCAGTGACACTGAGTGGAAGAATATGTCAGAGAATAAGGTGTAAAAAGACTGGAAAGGTAGGAGGAGTCCAGGTTATGAAGGACTTTGAATGCCAAAGGGAACATTTTGTATTTACTTCTGGAGGCAATAGGAGGCAAGTGGAGTTTATTATTGAGTATGAAAGTGACATGATCAGACCTGAACTTTGGGAAAATCACTTTAGTGAATTAATGAAGGATAGATTAGAGTCAGGAGAGACTTGAAGCAGGTATATCCACAAGCAGGCTTTTATAATATTCCAGGCATGAGATGATGAGGTCTATAGTCTCTCATCTCAACGATACATGTATTCTGCGGAATGCTCCTCATATTCCCATTCCCTCCCATGCTCCATACTCTGCACACCTTATCCAAACCTTGCCACAGCAGAATCCTATGAAAGGTTTAGTGTAGAAAGTGGGGCTTGAATTGAGTTTTGAAGGAACCTAAGGAGTTTAAAAGGTAGAGATAGGAGGGATTGCATTCCATACATGGAAAATAGCCGGTACAAAGGTATCAAGTCAGGAGATCCCTTGACATAAATGAGGAAAAGCAAAAGCCCAGGTTGGTTGGACCATAGAGTGTATGAAGCAGAATAATTAATGTAAAAGTCAGGAAAGGTAAATTGGTGTAGGCGTAGTGAAGGTAAAGTTTATAGCTGGACAAGAGGAATATCATGGACAAGATAGTTTTTATGCTAGGCCTTAAAAGATTGATAGAATGTCAGCAAGTGAGAATGGAGAAAGATATTAGTGTAATACTTATCTCCTAAGTTGGAAAGTATTCCCACTATATGATATATGGCAGTATTACCAAATATAGGACATGTAGGACCTGCGTAATGTATTAATCCCATCCTTGATTCCTCTTAAAGAATGCTTAACCTAGACCAGACAAATGGGCCTATCCTCTTAGAATCATAAAATCTGAGGGTTAAAACAGACATTTTAGGTGATCTAATCTAAACCCTACCAGGAACAGAAATCTTTTCTGCATCAGTCCTGACAAGTGGGCCTCTGCCCTGTGCTTGAAGACCTGTAGTAACAAGGAATTAATTTTCTTTTTTTTTTTCAATTCAAGAGTATATATGTATTTAACCTTTGATTTTAGAACTTTAAATTCTAGATTCTTCCCCTTCTTCCCTTGTCACCCACCACCACTGGAAAGACAAGCAATTTACTACAGGCCTTATATGTGTAGTTATGTAAAACATCTCCACAATGGACATATTGTGAAAGACTGACTGTATTTCCCTCCTTCCTATCCTACCCTCCACTTGTTGTGTTCTCTGCTTTGTCCCTCTACATTTACAGAAGTGTGTACTTCTAACAATCCTCCCCCCTAAACTGCCTCCCCTCCATCATCACGCTCTTATCCCCTTCCTCCCTACTCTCCTATAGGGCAAGATACCCAATTTAGAGTGTATGTCATTCCCTCCCTAAGCCAAATTCAATGAAAGTAAGGTTTACCCTTTCCCTTATGCCTTCCTGTTCTTCACCTCCATTGTAACAGTTATCCTTTGCCTTTTCTATATGAGATGCTTAACCCCATTCTGTCTCTCCCTGTCTCTTTTTATTGTGTTCTTCTCCCACCTCTCAATTTCACTTTTTAAAATATCATCCCTTCTTATTCAGTTAATTCTGTGCCCTCTGTCTATGTATACCGGTACACACACACACATACACACACACACACACACACTCACATATATATTCATATGCATATATACCATCCTATATAGACATATGTGCATATATACATATATACACATATAAACACACACACACATGTACACACATTTATATTCTCTTCACCTATCCTCATACTGAGAAAAGTTTCATAAGTTACAATGATCATTTTTCCATGTTGGCATGTAAATAGTTCAACTTTGATAAGTTCCTTATGATTTCTTTTCCACATTTATCTTTTCATGTCTTTTATTTGAGTGTCCAATTTTCTTTTCACTTCTGTTTTTTTCCTCAAGAATGCCTGAAAGTCCTCCACCTCATTGAATGATCATATTTTCTCCTGAAACATTATACTCAGTTTTGCTGGGTAGGTGATTCTTGGTTTTAATCCTAGCTCCCTTGATCTCCAGAATATCATATTCCAGGCCCTTTGATCCCTCAACATAGAAGCTGCTAGATCCTGGGTTATCCTGATTGTGTTTCCACAGTATTCAAATTATTTTTTCTTGGCAGCTTGTAATATTTTCTCCTTGATCTGGGAACTCCAGGACCTGGCTATAACATTCCTAGGAGTTTTCCTTTTGGGATTTTTTTCAAGGAGTGATTGGTGAATTCTTTCAAGTTCTACTTTGCCCTCTGGTTCTAAAATATCAGGGCAATTTTCCTTGAAAATTTCTTGAAGGATGATTTCTAGGTTCTCTTTTTGATCATGGCTTTCAGGTAGTCCAATAATTTTTAAATTGTCTCTCCTGGTTCTATTTTCCAGGTCAGTGGTTTCTTTTCAATGAGATATTTCACATTGCCTTCTATTTTTTCATTTGTTTGGATCTGTTTAATAGTATCTTGATTTCTTGTAAAGTCATTTGCCTCCATTTGCTCCACTTTAATTCTGAAGGAATTATTCTCTTCAGTAAGCTTTTGAGATTCTTTTTCCATCTGGCAGATTTGACTTTTTAAGGCTTTCTCCTCATTGGCTTTTTGGGCCTCTTTTGCTATTTGAGTTAATCTGTTTTTTAAGGTGTTATTTTCTTCAGTCAGGTTGTTGAGTCTCTTTTCATGATTTTCTTGCATCATTCTCATTTCTCTTCCCAATTTTTTCTCCACTTCTCTTAATTTGGTTTTCAAAATCCTTCTTAAGCTCCTCTATGGCCTGTACCCAATTTACATTTTTCTTGGAAGCTTTTGGTGCAGGTGTTCTAACTGTGTTGTCTTCCTCCCATTCTGTGCTTTGATCCTTTTTGTCCCCCAAAAAGGAATCTAAAGTTGGATGGCTGAGCTTGTTTTCCTTCCTTTGCCTGCTCATATTGCCAGTCAGTTACTTGAATTTTGGGCTTAGTAGAACTCTGCTTTCAGAGGGGAGAGCTCTGTCCCAAATCGCTGGAGTTTTTGCAGCTGCCAGAGCTATTAGGAGGCCACCGTCTCTGTAGCCCCCACCAGCTTTGGCTCACTGGTCACACACCTCAGTACCACCACCCAAGACCATGATCCCAATCCAGGCAGGTCAAGGCAAGAGCAATTAGCCTCTGAATGATTGCTTGGCCCCCCTGCAATCTGCAGGTGTAATGGTAATTAATTTTTTTGATCAGATGTTAAGTAGATCCTAGTAACCTAGTGTTAAGTATAGAACTCTGTCCATTGGTGAAAAGGTGTGAATTCCCCTATGACTTGGAAGAATGCTATTGGCTGAGACACTCCCCTGAACCATGTTGACTTGGGAGAAGGCCAGTGTTTATAAGCAGGAGAATTACAGAGACAGGATAGATTCTTGGATTTGGTTCCTGAGTGGCTGACTGAAGATATGAACAGGATGGGACTTTGTTTGTTGGTGGCCTGGCTGATCCTTGAGTTCCAGGCAAGAGAAGTCCTGAAGGGTTTGAGGTGTGCTGAACCTTGTGAACTTTAGTGTGTGTCAGGGATTGCCTTGAGGACTGGAAAAGGACCTGGGAGCTGTTCATCCCTAAGGACTGGACGAGAACCTGTAAGCTTACAGCTCCTGAATCTAGGTGATTGTCTGGCAGATTCAAGAGGGAGCTGGGACCAGGGAAGGGAATCCAGGGAATCAGAGAGACCACCCAGAGTCAAAATGAAGAAAAAGTTTCCCCTTGGACAAAACTGATGTTTGCAGAGGACAAGGACTTGGGAGCTGTTCATCCCTGAGAACTGGACAAGAACCTGTCAGCTTTCAGCTCCTGAATCTAGGTGATTGTCTGGCAGATTCAGGAGGGAGCTGGGACCAGGGAAGGGGATCCAGGGAATCAGAGAGACCATCCAGAGTCAAAGCGAAGAAAAGGCCTCCCCTTGGACTAAACTGAGGTTTGTTGGAAATCAAGGGGTGGAAGGATTTGTGTGGTTGTCTAAGAACTTTATTTGGAAACTAAAGTTAATGGTTACCCCAGGAGTGGAAGATCAGTATATTGTGAATTGTTGATTGAATCAACTCCCTTGTAGGGAAACTAGGTCATTCCTT